>JAOWCC010000064.1:14956040-15556040 GCA_030867875.1 Actinernus sp. WN-2022 | reverse complement strand
CTATAAGAGGACAGACGCACACTATTTTACATATAGATTCCATTCTGCCACTCAGTAAACAGGGAAAAATAGCTAGCTGGGCAACGTACCAAAACAGTTCCCAGAGCAGTAAGTTTGATATAGCGTGGCTACGATTTTGTGGCTATTTGGCGCGAATTTAAATATAACTTTCTTCTTGTGTACGAGAAGCTAGAGGGAAAAGGAAGATTTTTGTAGAAATATGCCTCCTAGGCGTTGTGTTCGGTGCAGGCGAGCATTGCGCGTATGACGTCACGACAGAAAAACAAAGGGTTAATATTCGCGGGAACGCACATCCGTATTGGCGGACAGGACTCTTCTAAAATGTTGTGGGAATCCAAAAACTCGGGATTTTTTCCCCGTATTTTAGGTCCTCATCTCCTATAAGTACACATAATAAGAGAATAAACTTTACGTTTGAGTATTCCGGTGTCCTTTTGTCTTCTGAGCTCTGGGAACTCTGTGCTTTAGGAAGGTTTGTGTTCTCGGCTCGTCGTCTGTTGCTACACTGACAAGAACGCTACCAACAGCTTCGTTATCGATCATTGCAAACAATTGTTAGAGGTACAAAAAGACTTGGAAGGCCTTTCGGGATCTTCAACTTCTGTATTTAATTACTTCTTGTTACTTCTTAGTGTTAGGTTTACAGCTTCTTATTCACACTCTCTACTCTACTACAATTCTTGGCTTTCTTTTAGACTTTTAAGCTATCGGACCAGACAGTATACCCGCGGGAGTCCTTAGATTGCATGGGTAACTTTTGAGGAGCTATATCCTTTGTTTTCATAATTTTCTACCAAATAAGGTTGAATAGTTTTGATGTTTGGATAAAGTTATCAATAATGCCAATTTAGTTTGCGTACTCCTCCAGGTCACGAAAGCTCATCGAAACACCCTAAAGCAACTGCACAACCTAAGCATAGTCAGCAAGTTTTTAATTTCCTAGTTGCAAAGGTTGCTCATTTTGAGAAACTAGCACTTGAAGACTGTCTACAATCGATTAACATGTTATTCATAGTAAACTAAGTTTAGGTCATGACTTCAATGTCAAAAATAGTAGAAATCTAAATTGCGTGATTACTGTCGCGTAACACAATTGAAGGTTTGTTTTACACTACGGTGTGGCAGGCAAACTCTCCCGTCCCCTCCCCAGAAAAATCCGAATTACATTCGGAAGCAAGAGTTAACCAATCATATTTACACTTTGAAGCGGTGTCAGGACAAATTAACATCGAGGGAGGGGAGAGTAAGTGGACTTTTTGCTGTATTTTCGTGTGTATCTGTCACACCGTAGTGTCAGCAGTCAAACAGAAACTCGAAATGTTGTTTTAAATCGCCCCAAAAGAGTAGTTTTATTTAGAGTGGTACTCCAAATTTATAGTTCTCTTGTTGCCTGATAATGTGTCCCTAGGGAAATGGCGTTTAAAAGATGAAAGACGTCTGGGAAGTGTGATATTTTGAGGTACACTCACGGCCGGTTAGTGTCGCCGAGCGAGGAACTTTCACTCCTTGTCGTTTTTACTGTACTATGGTGAACTTTGATGAGGAATCGGTTTTTGAAAGGCTTAAAACAGCCCCAAATCATCGCAAACAGAGTCAAAAACAACAACACAAGGTCAGTGAAGTATATATCTTTAATAGTAAGGCATTCTTTTAGAAAGATATGACATTTTCGAGATAGTTTACGCATACAAATCAGTTCGCTGTAACAAAGTCCGATAATAATTACCACCCCCGCGGCATTGGGCTTCCTGTGGTATAAGTATTAGAAATTCAATACTTTATACACAGGTAACCCAAGCTCTGTAAGTGGCTTTATTTACTAACATTTGTATGGATTTTTTTTAGTCACTAATATTGAATAAAAAGCGACAATACTTACAGCATGTGTTTATTTTGTCCATGCCGCTGTCTCTAGTTGCAATTTCAGCGTTTTTCCGCCCCAGTTTTGACCCCAGCAGTTCTGCTAACTGTATATCAAGGACAAATAAACACATGCTGTAAGTATTGTCGCTTTTTATTCAATATTAGTGACTAAAAAAAAAATCCATACAAATGTTAGTAAATAAAGTCACTTACAGAGCTTGGGTTACCTGTGCTTTATAAGCAAGGCGATCGGCAGCGAAAATCAGTGAACAGGTATCGGTGAACTCAAACGCTTAAATCTCGCTCAAAACATTATCCGGTGTCTTAAAACTAATGCAGACTACAGAATAATAAATAAGCTACACATTTAGCTGGTTTATTTTACAGCCAGATAACTTTATTGTCCGAATTTTAGGCTGCGAATGAACAATTTTGGGATAAAAACAAACAGACTACGATAAATTCACAACCACTCTCGCGCGGCAAAGAAACCACAGATAACCCACACGCATCAAAACTAATGTTTCGATCCAATCTTCCAATATTCTAGTATCGGTTAGGGACTCCCTGTGGGCTGCACAGTCCATTGAGCACATCAAATCACTCGAAGGGCAATAACGCACTCTAAAATCACTTCAGTCCTCGCCAGACTCCACAAAAGGACGTACCGAATGTCTGTCTACGTTTATTTCGGGGTGGAATTGCAAAAATGTACATTTTAGCCCTCATAAACGACATATTTGTGGTATCAAAAACCGCTATTTCAACTGGTAACTTAGTCCCGAGACAGCGGGACGTCCCGCGGATGGCAAATGCGATCTGATTGGTTGGTTGTCGTCACGTGCACGTGGGGTTTGTTAGACTCCACCACGTGACGATGACCAACCAATCAGATCGCATTTGCCATCTCAGTTGGATGACGAAGATTTGAATAGATAATAATAATAATAATAATAATAATACTTTATTCCAAAAAATACCATCAAAGATACATAGGAAGTACTGGAAGTACACAAGTAGGCAGCTAGGTACAATCATTAAACATAGTCATAATGTCGTGGCAATATTTTGCTGTACACCTCATTACAGACTCATCCTTCATTGACAAGCAGTACGAAAATAATTCTCGCCGACTAAAACAACTAAATGAATCATTGATAGCTAACAAATTGCCCCAAAAACGTTCTCTAAGATTTACAAATTTTATATTATTACAACTGGTGAAGTAATGCAATTCATCACCTAACTCATTAAGGTTACAAAGAGGGCAAACGCGTGCATCATAAGTAATGTTTGCGTAGCGACCAGTTTCAACAGGGAATTTGTGCGCAGAAATCCTAAATCTTGTCACCGCCTGACGATGCTTAACGCTCGAGACATACGACAGGTAGTTCTCAAAACCTGTATTTGGCTTCACTAGATTAAACGTACGCAACTTACTGCACTCTTGAACCTGGTCCTTCCACCGCTTATTAAAGGAATTATATAATTCAGATTTCAGATATTTAGCCAGAACTCTAATGTTCTTAGTGGATATAACAAGATCCTCAAGAGATTTAACATTGCACATCTCTAACAGATAATTCGTAAACTTAACGCCCTGAAAATTTGATTGTATGCACACACGTGCAGCTCTCCCAACTAATTCATCCCCGTACAACGAATCCTTCACCCGTACCCAGTATTTAACTACCAAAACAGAAAGTTGCACAACCATTGGTAGAATGGAAGAAGTGTCAAAGCCGGAAAATACAAAAAAAAAAAAACGGTGTGGGGAGTGAAACATTTTACTGAGTGGTGTCGTACAATTTGACCCATGTAAGTTTTGATTCATTTACGTGTTCCGCAATTTTTTTAGTCCATGCTCTCGGACGTAATTGTTATAGAGTTATAGAAACACGAGTGGGAGTTTGGGAGAACGAGAAATGACAGTGGGAACACGAGCCCAAAGGGCGAGTGTTTCCACAGCTATTTCGAGCTCTTCCAAACTTCCACAAGTGTTTCTATAACTCTATAGAAACAAGTATTTCCTTTATAAGATAAGCCACAGAAAATAAGTACAACAATGGAAAATCCCGCATTTATTAGTATCACGAAAATGTAAATTATCCTAACCGCGCAATTAGTTTCTATAGAGTTATAGACACACGGCTTTCAGTGCGCGTACTATCGAATCTCTTTTATAAATGGTTATGGCATTCCGTTTGAGCATTCGTAGCACATTTTGATGTGTGGTATACAGTGTAAAGCAATAATTGGAGTTAGTGTACAACACAAATCAACCCTATAGCAAGCTACGGCTATTCAGATGTGTATAAACTGTATTCCAGCTCCTAGCATTCACAATGCAAAGTACACTCCAGTGTAGAACAAACTATATATATACACATGTGTATAAACACAGGAAGCCCAAGCCCTGTTTATGTAAATTATGTTTTTTATAAGGGTTTGTATGGGAATTTTTAAATCTAGTTTTTCGATAAATATACTATAATAAAATGAATAAAACCTACCTGGTGTCTATAATTTGTGTCTTGGCTGTGTCTGTACGTAGTTTCAGCGAATTTTACATTCCTTATCCTGCATACTATAAAAGAAGAATTGGAAGGTAGGAAACGAACTCCAAGCCGATTTTATGTTAGTGCCGCGTATTGGCGGTCACCACTTTGGCGAGTCACGGGTAACATGGCTTCTTCTGGCGAGATTTTGGTATAACCAAGATGTACACAGTGTCGCAACTCACACAAGATAAGACTAAGATACGGCGATTACGCCGGTATCTAGAAAACTCAGACCTAGATTTCTCTTCAGCCAGGTCATCTTACTGTTTATGTTTATGTTTACTTAGTTATGGTATCTGTATGTACAGCGAAAAGCAGAATCCAATACAGCGAGCAAGCCAACAGAATTCACTCGGTTGTTACTGGATAGTTCAGCAGTTGATTTGAATCAGTTTCTGTTCAACTTCGCTAGTGACAGTACTAGTGTCGTCTTCAAGGTGCAGACCGCGCCTACAAAACAGACTTTTTTCGATTATAATTAAGAGTTGCCTGCGGAGGAGGCTAGCATTCGCACACCCTTGTGTTTCGGAATAAGCGAACAATCTGTCAGCTCCTTGTCGTATCACGCCCTTAGCCCCTAATCGTTAACACTTGTGTGCTGAGAAATGATTAATTTTTTACTTGGCGTGACAAGGTCGCGACAGATTGTTTTCCTCGCGCGCAACCGCCCCAGACTCTCTGAGGATTTTGCACCACAGGAATCCCAACATTCAATTTTCTTCTTCCTTTATTCCCACAGATGTTCTCGGGGATGTATTGATTTCTAGGCTAAACTTCTCGTGATTGCGAAGGCACTAAAGTCCGGTGTATACGACAACCATTTTGGGCACGGCACTTCTAACTTGGGCACGGCACTCCAAACAGGCTCCTTTACACGACAAATACAAGGGTTGCCGTGCCGATAATTTTTTAGCACGTGTTCCTAAAATTTAGGAGTACCGTGCCCATAATGCTTGACGGGTTTAATTGTCGTATTCAGTAACACAAAGATGATAGACTAGTTTGTCATGCAGCTGTCAATGTTTGGACCTATTTCTACCCCATCGTACTGATGACGCGGTACCATTGTTCTTGATGCTCCCAGGTGAGTGTGGATTGCATCAGACTCTTCAGCTTGTTCGCTCTTGATATGATCATGAAGGCGGCGTTTGGCTTCGAGACAGACACCCAGACAGACCCCTATGAGACGTTCGTCCATAAAGCCAAAAATGCCTTTTAAAATTCCGATGTGGATTCGCGCGTTCTCTATGTTCATATCACACCTGTCCTTAAAGGCTTACATTGGTTACCTATTGATTCACGTATAGACTTTAAAATTCTCCTTACAACTTACAAGATCATTCATGGCCTATCCACCATATTTGTCTACCCTCCTAGAAGAATACCGCCCTACTTACAATCTACGCTCTTCCAGTCACTCCCTCCTTAATACCCCCTCCTCAAGAACAGTAACATATGGACAACGTGCATGCCTTCTCCCTCGCTGCTCCCAAATTATGGAACTCTCTGCCAAACTACATTAAATTAGCACCTTCAGTATCAACTTTTAAAACTGCTCTAAAAACTTCATGTAGTGTCCCTTTTTAAGTTTTATTACATCTAATTATTCTTATCCATGGCCTTTTTATCCATCCGTGTACAGTGTATGTTAGTATACACATATTTAGTATTTTAGCTTTACAACTAATTATTTTTACCTAAATGTATTAAGTAATTCGTAGTAATATTTATTTAGCTTTTCATCATGTAAGCGCATTGTGATTTTTAAATGCGCCATAAGAACATTGTTATTATTATTATTATTCCCATTTTCCAATTACTTTAGCAAGTATGTGGATATACTGAGAAATACTGATTACTTCCTGGAACTCGCGCACACCATAATAGGCCAAATAATGCCAGGAGAAGGGCAATCCATCAGGCAGACGAGACCTCGTGCAACTGATGCTAGAGGCTCATAAAGAGAACGTTGACGGCGTCGTTAAGTTGAGTAATGATGAAATCGCGGCCCAGTCTCTCGCGTTCTTGCTAGCAGGGTTCGAGACAACTGTTAACACCCTTTCCAACACAACCTACCTTCTGGCGATCCACCCTGAAGTCCAAGAGAGACTAATACGGGAGCTTGATGAAGCGCGCCAAAACCGGGGGGACACTCCGTTGTACGAGTTTGTCCAGAAAATTGGCTACCTTGATCAAGTGATTTGTGAGGTTCTGAGGCTGTGTTCGCCTGCGTTCAACCTCCTTCGTGAGTGCAAAGAAGCGTGCGTGATAAATGGTATTCACATCCCCAAGGGTGTTGATGTTAACATACCAATATATGTACTCCATCGCGACCCCGAGGCCTGGGCACACCCAGAGGAGTTCGACCCAGACCACTTCTCCCCCGAGGCCAAAGAGAAGCGCCATCCTTACTCGTTTATCCCGTTTGGAATTGGACCTCGCCAGTGCATAGGACTGAGGTTCGCTTTGATGGAAATCAAGATCGGCCTTTTGAAAGTGCTGGAGAAGTTCAAGTTTGAGTCGGCGCCCGAGACGTCGGAGAAGCTGAAAATGATAGCTGTTCTCTTAATGCGTCCAAAAGATGCGATTATTCTCAAGTTACGCAAACATTGACGATCTTTTGAACTGGTATAGGTACGCACCGGTAACCAAACACTTTAGTTTACTAGAATAGAGTGGTAAACTGATGACGTCACAAAACGTAATTTTTCGCTTTAACAATATTTGAACATACAAGATCAATTAACAAGCAACCAACCACAACATATCTCCCACGTGTTATTTTTTGCTCTTGGGGTAGTGGGGAAGCAAAAGTGGTAGTCGTAAAATAATACTTACCAGGGAGTATACAAATGAAATATTTTGACTACGCGGGTCGCAGAACGGAAAATATTTCTTCAACACAAACAACGACGGCCAAGCGCTTCAAAAAAATCATTTTTGCTCTTTGGCCCAAAGATATTCATGGACGATCTTCCACCAAGTGATTTGGTGCATAAGACAAATATGAATAAGTAAGAAAGAAATATGTCAATTCATGTAAAACGTCATGACAAAATTATCTAGTCAATTGACTATGTAGTGGGTAATGCTTCCAGTTGGAGTGTTGATGCATTGTAATACGGGAGGGTTCAATGGCAAATGTCTGGAGGTAGTGGAATAGCTATGGCTTGGTTCAGGGGCACCCAATGATAAAATTTCATAAAAACGAATATTCTGACGATTTTATAATAGATTACATGGTAATTAAACGATGTTTCTAGATGTCCTAATTTATCAACCTCTTCTCACAATGTCTACTAACCCGGCCTGCCTCATAGAGTGGTTTTCAATGAGTGTCGTAGAACCAAAGCATGAGCCAATCACAGGAGCAAGTAAAACATCAATGAACCAATCAGGAGCAAGTAAAACATCAGTGAACCAATCAGGAGCAAGTAAAACATCAGTGAACCAATCACGAACTGAAGTAATTCGTGACTGGTTTTATTTGAACCAATCACGAGGCAAAGTAAATGCAATCATGGATAACTAACCAATCAAATTCGAATGCAATCACCTGATTACTTTCGACACTCAATTGAAAACAACAACAACAACAATAACTTTATTTCACTCTAGATGGAAGGCATACATATATAAAGCATACACAGAATAAAGTTGGTTGAACCAGAAAAAAATCATGAGGTTATCTAGTCTGGTTCACCAGGAGATAAAAAGTGGTCACGTGGAGTACTTAACGTATGCACGACTTTCATAATGGCCGCCTCCTAATTTGCATATGTGACTTCCCGTTTAGGTAGTTTATCCACATGTATAGAAAATATGAACATTGCCATGTGAAAGAGCATGTCGACATTAGTGAACTTGTGAAAGTTGAGTGCTGTAGATTATAAAGCAATGAAGTTACAGCCAGTTGAAATTAGAGATATTTGTATGAGAAAAACAACGGAAGCCTTTCTAGCCTCGCTTTCATGTTTTTCTGCATTAGAAATGCTCATAGCTCAACAGCAATTTTCCACATTGCTCTAAAACTAAACAAATTACTAGTTTTATTGTGATCTTTCATGTGGTAGGATTAGTTTTCCTCTACAGATTGGTCTTCCAAATTATGCAAATTAGGAGGCGGCCATTATGAAAGTCGTGTATTAGGTTTCATTTTTTTTTACAGTTTTAGATTATCGGTATTATATGGTGAAATAAATTTGAGACAAGAAAGGTGCATGTACGATACTATGATACATACAATACAATACAAAAAGGGAAGAAGCACAATTTAATATACAATGTAATTGATAAATAACTGTCAGTAATCTATCCCACGCGTGCGCACTAGGCATCACTGAAATTACCACCGTAAATAGACATTGTATTGCTCAAAAATTTACAGTACTTTGTATGGAAGTTTGTGTTTGTAGTCAAATTGTGAAACAGAATTACAATAAACCTTCAAATGTTACGTTTGCATCGTATTTTCTTGCATGTTCTTGACTGTAAAATTGCATGTAATCGAGTTGAAACGAACAATTCTGGCTTCCCAAGCTTAATCGAATTCATGCACTAACCGTGTGTTTTGGCCTCCATGTTCACTGTAATTTCCTTCATTTTAGCTACACTGATGGTTGCTTTAATCAACTTTGGAGAATAACCATAAGTGTTTCTTAATTTGTAACAATGGAATCGAGTAGCTTAAATGTCATTATTACACAAATATATTAGTCCAAATACCGACAGCTTCCCAGCGAGGCTAAATTTGAGTGATTTTCAGGTATCTGTACACTGTCACAGCTCGAAAGACCATCAAAACGAAACCCGTACAGCCGTGATGAAGACTTCTTCTCCCTGAACTTTCATCCGCCATATTGCTCTCGAATAGCCTGTAAGAGCCTGGTAACTAGTGTATTCGGGGATGCAGGTTGGCGCGGTCCTGGGTTCGATTCCCGGCTCGAGCACCGTATGTGAGTTAGGTTTGTTGTTGATTCCTTATCTGCATTCGAGGGTTTTTCTCCGGGTTCTCCGGTTTTCCTCCCTCCATAAAAATCAACCGTGAGTCGAGTGTAGTGTGTCCAAAACAGTTAATGTAGTGGGGAGTGTGTGAGGAGAGTAAAAGCAGGTCCCCACCAGCTTGAAGCTGTAATACTAAGCCTGCTCTAACAAATAAAAGATCTATTTATTTATTTATTCGTAACTCAGTGTGAATGGCTCCCTGTGGTTGAATCTGACTTTTAAGTTTTGTCTTGGCGGTGGCGGGAATAAAAAAAAAATGAAAAAAAAATCTCGAGTGTGTTCCAGGTAAATAACAGCTCTCGGTCCTCGATAAAATTGTCATTCTATAGCTAACTCATTCCATGATGTCAGAACGTCTGCAATACTTGCCTTAATGTGTAGTGAATGGGTGGCAAGAACTAAGCATGAGAAAGCCTGAGAAATGGTGATTTACGATTGACAGGTGCTATTGTATAATTTTACGCCCCGCCCACAATGGAATAGATTTCTGACAATGAATTCACTACAGATACTTGTAGTCGCTTATTATGAGGTCGGAAACAATTTTCTTTTTGAAGATGCATCTATTTTCAGATTTAATGTGGTAAAGTATTTGAGCCCAAATTTTTATTCCATTAATGCTAATAAATTTTTGTTTGTAGTTAGTTCTTGAATAGTTAATAAAGAAAAGCTGAGATTTAGATTTCCTTGTATTGTGCTGATGAATATCAGCAATTGGAGTAAACTGCTCTGGGCATCATGGATCACTTTTTAACGATTGATGAAAGGAAACAAGTTTCGTTTGTTTCACTGGTTTGAATCGCAGCCGTACAGCTCAACACGTAACGCTATTCGTCCACTCCAACTTCGAGGGAGGAGTTTGATTGTGTCGGCTCTGAACGGCAGGGTGAAATTGTTATTAACAATACGAGTACGACCTGTATTTCCCTTGAAGACCTGTTGAATAAAACTACTCGTCAATTTAAAGACACAATTATTGCGTCAATCCTAATATAACCTCCATCCCAATTGTTTTTAACGCACTTGGCATTAAATTCAACACAACGTACCATCCCATGATCTTATCTAGTTTATCTCAATCCACCACATTCCTATTTTCAATCTCATCACATCGCACACTATTAACCACAGCCAGTCTACCATTTCCCTAGCAACGTAACATATTAGCATAACACCAACAACACAGCGCAAAGGAAGGTAACAACCTACAAACTCTTCCAACGCTAACTAAACTTACGTTGAGCACAGACTCACCAGAGGAGTGCCGTATTCTCGATAATTCGCCCATGGCTGACTTCCTATTCTGTATTGCACGGTGTAGCTTGTAACCCACCACCACCACCTGGTTCCATACCCCTGGATGGCTATGCCGGTGAAAACCTTGAGATTTGGCGCGAAAGTGACTTGGAACCACTGATTCATATCATCTGTAACTGGAGTCCAGGCCCCTTTAACTTCTTTGAGTCGACCAAAGTCCTTAGAAGTTCCCACGGAGGAGACTTGTATTTGTGAGTTTCTGATGGAACTAGTCTCCATTCCTAACGGGACTGGAATACAGGCTGTGAAGTCAAAATCATTGATCAGTCTATTTTATTTCTCTGTTTTTAGTCATCCATGTCCTCTAATTAACTAATTTAGATTCACTGTATCAAGGTAGGAGAGTTTGTCTACCATTCATAACTCCTTGATTTTGACTGAGTAACTTCCTTGTGAGTAGAGTATTCCATGCAAAACGTAACAACATAAATTGTTAACTATTTTTATATTTCCCTCTGTCGAAAAGTTATATTAGAAAAAAAAATTCTCCATTCACTGTAGATCACTTTGCACGAACTTTTAACTCCGCGAATGTACGGTAACTGTTGACTTACCATCAGTTTGACATGTAGAGATGTTACTATGGTTACAGACACACTGTGTGGCAAGGGACCCTGGGATAGGTAAGCAGATGTCATGGCAAGGTGGATTCCTGTCCATACATGGATTGTATTCTCGTACCAGGCTCTCCAGGTATAACGTACTCGACGCGGTTACAAAGTCTCTAGGATACCATTTGAATGTTTTGCTGTTCATTTGACATGTCTTTGTGATTGACAGGTAGTTAATACTAAAGCAATTTCTTTCTTTTTCACACTCCATGGTACAGCTTTCAAGACTTCTACCTGCAGTCGTTTTTGTGACGTGACCTTTAAGAATGCGTTCAGGTACTGACTTGACCATGCGACATGCAGGATGGTCAGCGGTAACCCCCCAAATAAACATGCTCGTGGCTATTATGACCAGGTGTTGAGAGTTCATCTCTTCATCGGTATAAATAAATGGGAGAAGAAAAAGTGTAAAACGCAATTCAATGTATAATTAACAATTATTTCCCGAAGTGGAGGTAGCCAATCAAAGCGCGCGAAAAGTACTATTCATGCACTTGCGTGGTATATACTAACATTGATATTAGTCAGCTTAGAGATATACCTTAAACAGACGTCTGTGTACAAGAGTCACGTATTAGTGGCGAACGACTGAACGTTATTTTCTTCAATTCCTCAGTGACTTAACTTTATATATACGTTCTGTTTTATTCTGCAAACACAGCACTTTCAACAACCGTTATTTGATTTCTCGTTCCACGATATTTCATTAGAAGAGATCTAGGGCGGATCTGTGGGAGAGAGAAAGAGAGAGGAAGGGGGGGGGGGGGGGGGGGGGTTTCGATGGTTCGATAATATGCGCGAGCGTCAAAATCCATTGGCAATCTTCTTTGTTTGTTGTCATTTGCATGGAAGCGAGCGAGAGAAAGGGATTCGGTCCCCCCTCACCCCTCCCCCCCTCTGGATCCGTCACAGGAGATGTTTCTATATCAGTTGTACAACACTTGACGTCTGCTGCAGCTGCACCGGATCTTTGTACTGTTCAATCTTTTTGCATGAATATGTAAAATATTTGACAGTCATATAAGATGACAAGACAAGACCGTTATGGGAGGGGGTGGGGGTTCTGCATATACCGTATCCCTTTAATATTTTGCCCAAATATCCCATATATCCTTAACTGTGTTGCCTTGTATCTTTTAACTTGATGTTAAATATCCCAATATCTGTTTAATATTTACGTCCAGTATCCCGTATTCCTATAACGCACGTTGTTTGGCCGTGCAGTTCTTGTCGAGGCCGGAAGCCTAGTAACAGGTATGCATAATAGATACATAGGCAAGCTAAGTGCGGAGCTCCAGTTTAATTAATATATATGATCAAGGCTAGCTAGTGAAAAGGGAAACAATAGCCGGAGGTTAAAATTAGACAAGAGACAAAACTCCTTTTTTGTTACATAGAAACGTCACCTGGTAGTGATGTCAAATACTAGCTTAATGCTCCTGATTGGACTTACAAGCAAATGGCCCGAGTCAGAGACAGAACCTGATTTAGTTCGATATTTCCAATTAATTTTTTTTTGAGAAAAATACCAGAATGAGGAAAAAAGAGCAAAATAAAATAATGAAATACCAATCTACCACAATGAACACATTATCCAAACGAAAATGTTTTGCTATGGAGCAAAAATAGTGTTTGTCTTCTGTAACTAACTTCAGGAGCCCAGCTAACTATTACTTGTTGGTTAGTTGTGCGTTCCCGTTACTGCTGAAAACATCGAGAAAACGGTACGATATAACATATACCGGAAAAGAACATTTAGTTCGATTTTTCCAATAATTTTTTTTTTGAGAAAAATACCAGAATGAGGAAAAAAGAGCAAAATAAAATAATGAAATACCAATCTGCCACAATGAACACATTATCCAAACAAATATGTTTTGCTATGGAGCAAAAATAGTGTTTGTCTTCTGTAACTAACTTCAGGAGCCCAGCTAACTATTACTTGTTGGTTAGTTGTGCGTGCCTGTTACTGCTGAATAAATTGAGAAAACGGTACGATATAACATATACCGGAAAAATTATGTTCGAGACCAACTGGAAATAGTTCATTCGAACAGTCGCGCATGCGCACAACCACGCCGGGACAGCTGTTCCACGTACGTTTAGATTGCCTCAAATCCTACCACAGTACGGTGATGTAAGACGAAATTACAAATCATTTTAGTGGGATACAAACTCAGTCTGACTTGTCAAACTATAACACTATTAGTATAGGTAGGCAGTGTTTTTGCTGAAACGATTAAGTATTTTCTAATGGTCTCTGCATTATGCAAGCTTTAGCTTTAGTCCTACTCTGCTTATCAGTCGACTTTGGTGTTCGGATTGGTTCGTTCTCGTTTAGTATAATCTGCTTTGACTCGGGAATTTTGCATGAAAAAAGTGAATAAAACAACTCAGAACGTTCATTTCATGAGCTGCGTTACCACAAATGATTTATTTATACGAAGAACTATGGAAAGAATGTCAGAATTACTTATCGAAACAGATATTACACTAAAGTAGAGATATATATACCTGCTGAATAGGAGATAGAGTTTCATTGCCTAGAGGTGTAATAATAGAGTTTCATTGCCTATCTACATTCAGTAACACGTTCCGATTAAGGAGAGGCTGTAATATTTGTTAACAATTGTTTTGGTGTTTAAAATTCAAAAGTGTATGCATGGTTGTTCATTTGGTCAACTGAAGAAAAACGGGTATTATACAATCTTGAAAAGCATGCTGAAACTGAAGCCATCAAACTGATGTTTCGTTTGCTTCAGTTGACTTTATGCGTCAGTTGTCGAGCTCAATTTTAATGAAAACAACATGCAGTTATTCTTGCTATTAGTACCTGGTTAAGTTGGCAAGTGAGCTTTGTACCTTCTCAATCGACATCTGTCCTGATTCAAATTCTCGGCTGGAATCCGTGAAATGGCATGAGATTTTAAGGCGGTGAAAGTGTCGAGCAACGTACAGCGAGGTGAAACTATAGTACGCTTTTAATATTCAGAATATTGACCTTCCTTGGCTCGTCCATCTCCAGCTGATTTGATTTAAGTGAGTGAGTTCTTATCGTGCAATATTGACATATAAATGTGCCGTGATATTAGGTTTTGACGGACCGGGTTTCATCTGCTTGGCTGATTCCATTTTCGCAGCCAAAGTTGACAATGTTAGCTTGCTCTGTCAATAACTGACGACGACGAAACATTTCGCATCCAGCTGCTTCCTGACACAAATTGCCTGTTACAAATGCATCAGCGATCTCTTATAGGAAATGTTTTCATAACGTGCATAAACATACTCTAAACGTCGGTTGCGATAATGATAAAAGTCTCGGCAGAAGGTTACGTTTCCTTTCTGTCCCAAGTTAATCCTGGCTATTTATCATGTTATGAATTGATTGGATTTCCGATTGTACAAGGGACTCACATGAGGTTCAAACGCCGACTATACGAGGTCCTGTAAGAGACCAACAAAGTAAACACTGGAAGTGGTATCGGACAACGTGGCCGAAGAAAATGTGAGAAAAATTAAACAAAGATGAAATGCTGATGACAGGTGGCTGATGACAAACAAAGCGAAATAAACCAGAAAAGCAACCAGTCCGAGCTAAACACTCTTGGAACTATTTAAACTACACAGGCAATGGAAATATACTCGAGGGTCATAAGCCATAAGGGGTGCAAATCGGAAAAAAACTAGCTGTTACAATTAGTTCTAAAAGAAAAACAATCGAGAAAGAAGTTGCGAAATTGAATAAAAATCTCTCCAATTGCTAATGAAAATCCCATGACCCATTGTGTCTCTGAAATATCACACAATGTTTGTCTTTGTGTGTCCTTGGAATTTCTGGAGAGAACACTACATCTTTTGAAAGTTTGAACTAATTAACACTAAGATCTAACCTGCATAAACGTACAAGAAGACGCTAGTTACAAGGTATCTTTACTAAATCTTATAACTCAGGCATCTTACCTGAAGAAGGGAAATTAGCAGTTGTTGCTCCAATCAACAACAAAGGTGATAGATCATCCCCTCAGAATTACAGACCAATATCCTTGACTTGCATTTCATGCAAAGTCATGGAACACATCCTGTGTGAGGGTCTGAATGGGGTTAACTGACTACTGACAAACGGCCTTAAAAATAACTGACAACTGACAAATGACGATTTTTTTACTGACAACCGAAAAATAACTGACAACTGACAAATTTGGTTTTTGTGGGTCAAACATTGTAAATTTGCTCTAGTCATGATTAACTAGGGCTAACTGACAACTGACAAATGGCCAAAATTTTAACTGACAACTGACATGTAGACCCCCCATTCAGACCCTCCTGTGTAGTTCTTTGGCACAGCACCTTGAGAAGAATGCAATTCTCACCTCTAACCAACACGGCTTCCGCCATGGTTACTCTACAGAAACCCAACTGATTACAGTACTGAATGACTGGCTTTCATCCCTAAACCAACATTAGAGAACTAATGCAGTTATCTTAGATTTCTCAAAGGCTTTTGACTCTGTCCCCCACCAAAGACTAGTAAATAAACTACTCTATGGCGTTAACGGAAAATCACTGACTTGGATAAACAGTTTTCTTTCAAACCGTAGCCAAGCTGTACAAGTGAATGGAGCCAAGTCTGACTGGACCCACGTCCCTTCAGGAGTCTCTCATAACACGGTGCTTGGCCCTATTCTCTTCTTAGTGTACATAAATGACCTATCATGTGGCCTACATTCCTCTATTAAACTGTTTGCAAACGATGCAGTTCTTTATCGTGAAGTTGAAACTTCTGATGACATTAACTTAATTCGACAATTAGATATCAACACCCTAGTCCGTTGGTCAGACACTTGGCCAGCAAATGTAACATTATGTCAATCAGCAGAACGCCCCTAAAATTACCAAATGAATACTACATGCATGGTACCAAGCTGAAACCAGTAAACTGCCATAAATATCTTGGCGTCTTCATACAAGATGATATGCAATGGGACACCCATATTAAATATGTTAAGGGCAAGGCCATGAAAATACTAGGCCTCTTACGTAGAAACTTATCACAATGTAGCACGCAGGTCAAACAACAGGCCTATTACTCTCTAGTAAGACCCCAAGTCGAGTATGCAACAACAGCGTGGAATCCTTACGAGAAACAGCATGTAATGTCTTTAGAGGCAGTACAGCGAAATGCCTTACGCTTTGTTTGCAATGCGGATTACTCTAGATATTCAAGTGTTACTGCAATGCGCCAATCTGTCGGTTGGAGCACTTTAGAATGCCGTAGATACATGAATACTACAACTATGATGTATAAAACTGTCCATAACATGTTTCCTTGGCCTTCCTGACAGTGTCCAAGTTGCTGATAATAGAACACGCTCGAACCATCCTTATAAATTTCGGCATATACCAGCTAACATAAATGCGTATAAGTTTTGTTTTTTCCCCGCGAGTTATTCCAATGTGGAATACTCTCCCATTAAGCGCAGTCAAAGCAGGTTCAGTAGATATTTTCCAGAGAGGTGCTTCCTGCTATAATACTAATGTATTTTCCCCACTAGCCAGTTAAACAGCACAATGCTGTGAAGTGTGTAATTAGGTTTTGTTTCTGTTTATTGTTATTATTGATCATCGTATCTACTTAGATACGTTATATTTATTATCAAATTTATGTTTCTTTTTCCCGCCACTATGGCCGTTTGACCTTTTTGTAACATCCTGTACAGTCTTTATGACTAAAAGGATTAATAAATATGAGATGGAATGAGTTACCCGGGCAGGGAGTGCTCGAGTCTTAAATTTGGTTTATGTATATACAGCTATTTCAAAAAGGTTGCGCCGACCAAATTAAACGGCAAACGACATTTCCAGCCCGAAATGGATTGTGGTTATAACTGTCCAGATGTGCGAAACAGATAAACTACGGTGTAATCGATAATCGATTCGCAGGACCCATTAATATTCGTCTTAACATTTTTGACCCAAAAACAAACGAATCCACCAGACTTTCAGCTACACCCACAATCCATTTCGGGCTGGGAATGTCGTTTGGCGTTGGTCAGAGGCAACGTTTTTGAAATAGCTGTGTATGTTTTTCAGTGTCACAAGTGGGACATTGTATAACATATCCGGCATTATCGTTCTATCGATGTGGGATGATTCGTTTGTCAGATGGCTACTGTGCCGACGCGTCAGACTTCGACACTCTACCTTTAACTTCTTATTAGCTTAACCTAATTACTTTTAAAAATTAACTTTTATTGACTCCAAAAATACATGAATCTTCTCACAATTTACTGTGATTCTTGCTTTGTTAATAGCAAAACGTGATACATTCAAACAGTGAAGACAACTGACAAATTTCCAACCTTTAGACTACAAAGGTTTAGGTGAATTTGCACTGGTTTGGAGAATTTATCCCGGTTTTTCGTATCCGGCAATTCACCATGTAGCTTCCGTATCATTGTACTGAACTATCGCTGTAATTTTTGCAGCCATTGTAAGTGACTCAAGAGTCCCAATAACGATCGCTGGTTAGCTCTCTGCAGTAGTGTACTGTAGTATATGGGAAATGTTTTCTATTCGGCTTAGCGCAGCGTATTCCACGCTTCAGAGTCCAGGCGGTGCTTTGCCTTAACTCCTAAAGTCACCCAGAAGCACGGGCAAAATACACTTTCGAGCATGCGGGCGTATTCGAGTTTATCGAGGCTTCTCACCTCACTGCTAAACATTGCCTACTTGTTTTCTATCCTCGAATACAGAAACAGACAGTTACTAAAACACCCAAAGATTTCCCCTGTATTCGATCTGTCCCAAGTTTGATCCCAGGATCAGAGATATATTTTCTGTGAATGGCCGTTTTTATACTAGAGACGTCTAAGTCGTCTGGAGACCGCTTAGACGTCTCAGACGTCAAGTGTAAAAACGGGAAATAAGACAGACGCAGTTAAATTTATCTTCGTCTGCTAAGTGCGACCGAACGACGCACTAAGCAGACGTCTAAGCTGGCTAAGCCGTGTAGTATAAAAACGAGACGCACTAAACTTGGACGCACTTAGCCAGTCAGGGCTTATTGGAAAACGATTTCTGAAAGCGGTAACCATTTCTCCACCATCACTTGTTCATCTGGGTTTCCTTTTCCTTCTTGCCATGCGTTTTGGCTTACGGGCACATCACACAAGACAAAAGAGTTTTCGCCAGTTCCATATCCTCGTCCATATTCTCTAGAATATATATTTTTTCATTCATTTTTTTTCATTCATTTTTTTTCTCTCAGTTCTCGTCGACTCTGTGAAAAAGACTTCCCAAACTGCAGCGATGGTTCCGCTATTATCTTCGACATTCACGATCATTCATTATTTTTTCGCGCCAGTCGTCCGGTAGTATCCAGTCTCTTCCGAGAATAGTACCCAGTTTCTTTTTAAGAAAATCGTGGTATGTTATGTGTCGCAGTCCAAACTTATGCGTCCCGTTTTTATATCAGTCGCACTTAACGGCCAGACGTTTAATGCGTCTAGACGTCTTAGACGTCTGTAGTATAAAAACTGCCAATAGCACTATTCGATATTAAGTTGTTACAGGAGCCATGATCAGGAGCGTCCACCCCGCATACTAGGTCTATGTCATAGCGTCCACCCCGCATACTAGGCCTATGTCACAGCGTCCATCCCGCATACTAGGTCTATGTCACAGCGTCCATCCCACATACTAGGTCTATGTCACAGCGTCTATCCCGCATACTAGGTCTATGTCACAGCGTCCATCCCACATACTAGGTCTATGTCACAGCGTCCATCCCACATACTAGGTCTATGTCACAGCGTCCATCCCACATACTTGGTCTATGTCACAGCGTCCATCCCACATACTAGGCCTATGTCACAGCGTTTTCACAAGTTAGGTTATTTTTAGAACGGTTTTCCACTATTGTTGAGTTGCAATTATTCCTAAGGAAATCAAATCACAAAAGCGTAGAACCATGTTGTTTAGTATAACAAAAGTAGCTAATGAGGCATCTAGACGTCTTAGACGTCTGTAGTATAAAAACTGCCAATAGCACTATTCGATATTAAGTTGTTACAGGAGCCATGATCAGGAGCGTCCACCCCGCATACTAGGTCTATGTCATAGCGTCCACCCCGCATACTAGGCCTATGTCACAGCGTCCATCCCGCATACTAGGTCTATGTCACAGCGTCCATCCCACATACTAGGTCTATGTCACAGCGTCTATCCCGCATACTAGGTCTATGTCACAGCGTCCATCCCACATACTAGGTCTATGTCACAGCGTCCATCCCACATACTAGGTCTATGTCACAGCGTCCATCCCACATACTTGGTCTATGTCACAGCGTCCATCCCACATACTAGGCCTATGTCACAGCGTTTTCACAAGTTAGGTTATTTTTAGAACGGTTTTCCACTATTGTTGAGTTGCAATTATTCCTAAGGAAATCAAATCACAAAAGCGTAGAACCATGTTGTTTAGTATAACAAAAGTAGCTAATGAGGCATCTTTTGTTCCGCCACGGTGCAACCCACCAATTGGCGGGGGAAATAATCTAAAAGTAGCCCAACTTGTAAAACCGCTGTGACACCTGTTCAGGACATATGGACGCTCCTGGTTTTAGATGTTCGGTTTATACAAGAAATAGGACAATTATTGATTACTAAGTCAAGTGGATTTATTAATTCATTTCCGCATTTCAATCAATCATTTTTAACATATAAATTTTAGTCTATACAAGAATTCAAATAAAAAGGATAGAAATATAGTTAAAATTGTAACCCTAATTTATAATATATATATATATATATCTGTACAATAAACATTCCTATAGAAGCCTGATAATACAGGCAACTTATTTGAAATTACCAAGTATTTTGACTCAACACTAAATCTTCGCACGCTCTCATTGGACAACGGCGATCACATGATCTAACTTTCCACTACTAGGGGGACTAATTACAAATCGACTACCAACTTGTTTTTTGTTGGCTGATTTTTAAGTTAATAGAAACCACCTCAAGCCCGCAGTCTAATAGCCACGGGTTATTGGGACACGGTCGGCTGTTCAGAAGCCCCTTTGCGAAAGAAACGACTGTTTAAGTGTTTTATGTAATTGAAAATCAGCGTTTTTACAGCAGTATATTTTGAAATATGACTTCCGGTTAGTCAGAGAGCAAGCAAAGGAGGCACTAAAAGCTTTTGGAGTCTGATGCTGTCAAATAAACACTCTTTTAGTCGCCCCAAATCAAACAAAAACATACCAAGAGTCATTTCACACACATAAAAGCGTTGAACATTTTATAAATTTCAAAATGAACGTTATTGACAGCACTTCGTCATTTTTATTTCATTCTATTAAAGCAAAACTTTGTTACCGCCCAAGACTAAATATCGCGACAAATTTTGTGTTGAACAACCTAAACAATTTAACGTGTTGCTATCGTTCCTCGGGCTAATACAAAATTCCCAGGAAACGTCAGACACTAGTCTACAGAAAGAAGCATGGAATTATACTACCACTATATTAGGATGTGTGACTAGTTCCTGTAAAAACTAGTGTTGATCTGCGTCGACGGGAAGATAAACACTGGTATGATAAACTAAAAGACGATTAAGGTATGCTAACCGCCGTGGGGAGCGAGTAGCAGCTGACGTTTCGAGTGCTAGCCCTTGATCAGAGCAAGAGGTCTAAGGCCCGGGGGGGGGGGGGGGGGGGGGGGGGGGGAACTCAACAAAGTTTTATGCGGTGAGGCTCGGCCCTTACCCTTTTATATACCATTTTTGACAGAAAAGGTAACCCCTTTCACAATAATCGAGCGACTTTTACTAAACTTTTCACTTGAGCAAGCCCTTAAAATACTTGGATGAATCAGCGGTTAGGTGCGTCTGTTCGAGATATTTTGAAAGGGCCTTTTTAAATGACAATTTTTCCTACCCTTTTCAGTACTTCAACTCGTGAAATCCCTACCATGTTATATACCTCCAGACTGAAAAGGTACCCCTTTCGGGCGGAGCCTCCCCATATAGACCATTATAGGGAGTTCCCCTCCCCCCGGGGACGAAGGGCTCTGATAAAGGACAAGCGCTCAAAACGTCAGCTGCTGCTCCCCACGGTGGCTGACACACCTTAATCGACTTTTAGGTGATCACATGTAGAGGACATCGCATGAACTGCTCGTGTTATACGGGATTTAAGGTACTGAGTGATATTTTGAAAGTTCTAATAATTGCACGAGCCTTTCGAAATATCACTCGGTGCCTATGAATCCCGTACATGCAGCACGAGCAGTTCATGCGATTTTTTGTTTCTAATATACTGAGCAAACATTTGCCGAGAGCATGCGACTGTGTACTCTATAACCTTTAGATGCACTCGTCATTGACCAATCAGAATCCTGATATTTTGTTGAGTATGTGTAACAGCTAGTGTATACCATATTAGTACTTCATATATAGAGATTTTACCGTGAAATAGATACTAGACATTTGAATACCAGTCAGAGTGCGCGAAAAGCACTATTCCCTTGTGTGGTGTATACTAAATATGTATATTAAATTTTGTTTCATGGGTTTTGTGAAACATTCTATAATATAAATTCACACATGTTTAACTTATTAATTCCTAGCTTGTTGTTCTAACTGTACTACATGTACTGTTTCAACAACGAGCAGCAGCGTTTTATCAGATTTACAGAGGGCGTATCCCGGGTGTTTTTAGAGCTGATAAAACACGTGCTGTGAGTTTCTGGAACGGCTTCAAAAACGTTGATGTATAGTCATGTAATTCAGTTATTTCGGCCAAGTAAATGAGGACCGTATCTATATCAGATTTAAAAACACTCATTAAACATTCATTTCCCATTGCTTTTTTCTCATAAGTTATTTTTATGAGTTTTGAAATACTATTTCAAAAACTCTTTAATAATTCACGAGAACTGCTGACCAATAACACGGAGTAATTGGTCACACGAGCAACTTTATCTCCTTTATAAGAACTTTATAATTCACGAGAACTGACCAATAACACGGAGTAATTGGTCACACGAGCAACTTTATCCCCTTTATAATAATTTTATAATTCACGAGAACTGACCAATAACACGGAGTAATTGGTCACACGAGCAACTTTATCCCCTTTATAATAACTTTATAATTCACGAGAACTGACCAATAATAAGGAGTAATTGGTCACACCAGCAACTTTATCCCCGGTAAAACACTGGAGTCTATACGATATTCACTAGTAAGAGAGAGGGGGTCTATATAAAGATAGTGAAGTCATAAAGACCCTCCCAGTTATTCCTTATAAAACTAAGGACTTCACCATGAATCTTTATATAGACCCTCACTCTTACTAGCGAAATCCGTATAAAGACCCTCCCAGTCATCCCTTATAAAACAAAGGGTTTATATAGACCCTCAATCTCTCTCTAGTTAAGTCCGTGTAAAGACCCTATCAGTCATCCCTTATAAAACAAAGGGTTTATATAGACCCTCAATCTCTCTCTAGTGAAGTCCGTATAAAGACCCTCCCAGTCATACCTTATAAAACCAAGGGTTTATATAGACCCTCAATCTCTCTAGTTAAGTCCGTGTAAAGACCCTATCAGTCATCCCTTATAAAACAAAGGGTTTATATAGACCCTCAATCTCTCTAGTTAAGTCCGTGTAAAGACCCTCCCAGTTATTCCTTATAAAACTAAGGACTTCACCATGAATCTTTATATCTAGACCACCCCTCTTAGTTGCGAAATCCGTATAAAGACCCTCCCAGTCATACCTTATAAAACCAAGGGTTTATATAGACCCTCAATCTCTCTCTAGTGAAGTCCGTATAAAGACCCTATCAGTCATGCCTTATAAAACCAAGGGTTTATATAGACCCTCAATCTCTCTAGTAAAGTCCGTATAAAGACCCTATCAGTCATTCCTTATAAAACAAAGGCTTTATATAGACCCTCACTCTCTCTCTAGTGAAGTCCGTATAAAGACCCTCCCAGTCATACCTTATAAAACCAAGGGTTTATATAGACCCTCACTCTCTCTAGTTAAGTCCGTGTAAAGACCCTATCAGTCATCCCTTATAAAACAAAGGGTTTATATAGACCCTCAATCTCTCTAGTTAAGTCCGTGTAAAGACCCTCCCAGTTATTCCTTATAAAACTAAGGACTTCACCATGAATCTTTATATCTAGACCCTCACTCTTACTAGCGAAATCCGTATAAAGACCCTCCCAGTCATACCTTATAAAACCAAGGGTTTATATAGACCCTTACTCTCTCTAGTGAAGTCCGTATAAAGACCCTCCCAGTCATACCTTATAAAACCAAGGGTTTATATAGACCCTCACTCTCTCTAGTAAAGTCCGTGTAAAGACCCTATCAGTCATTCCTTATAAAACAAAGGCTTTATATAGACCCTCACTCTCTCTCTAGTGAAGTCCGTATAAAGACCCTATCAGTCATTCCTTATAAAACCAAGCGCCCTCACTATAAAGACCCTACCAGTTATTCCTTATAAAATCAAGGGCCCTCGCTCTCTCTTTCTCATTGGATTATGAAGTTAAAAATTCCGACAGTTAAAACCACTACGTTTGGCCTACATTCTTTTAAATACGTGGCTGTGAAATACTGGAATGAACAGGATGATGACCTGAGGGCATCTCCTAATCTAGCCACTTTTAAGCATAAAATTAGACAGAGGATTATCCCTGTGCTGTAATTATTGTACTTGTTGTATTTTATCTTGTATTGTTATTGTTGTATTGTATGTTCGAAGATACTAACATCATAATGCTAATCTAAAATTCGAACTGAAATAAAGTCTATGTATGTATGTGTATGTAAGTCCGTATAAAGACCCTACCAGTCATTCCTTATAAAACCAAGGGCCCTCACTATAAAGACCCTATCAGTCATTCCTTATAAAACCAAGTGCCCTCACTATAAAGACCCTATCAGTCATTCCTTATTAAACCAAGGGCCCTCACTATAAAGACCTTACCAGTCATTCCTTATTAAACCAAGGGCCCTCACTATAAAGACCCTACCAGTCATTCCTTATTAAATCAAGGGCCCTCACTATAAAGACCCTATCAGTCATTCCTTATTAAACAAAGGGCCCTCACTATAAAGACCCTACCAGTCATTCCTTATTAAACAAAGGGCCCTCACTATAAAGACCCTACCAGTCATTCCTTATTAAACCAAGGGCCCTCACTATAAAGACCCTATCAGTCATTCCTTATAAAACCATGCAAGGGCCCTCACTATAAAGACCCTATCAGTCATTCCTTATAAAACCATGCAAGGGCCCTCACTATAAAGACCCTACCAGTCATTCCTTATTAAACAAAGGGCCCTCACTATAAAGACCCTATCAGTCATTCCTTATAAAACCATGCAAGGGCCCTCACTATAACGACCCTACCAGTCATTCCTTATTAAACAAAGGGCCCTCACTATAAAGACCCTATCAGTCATTCCTTATAAAACCATGCAAGGGCCCTCACTATAAAGACCCTACCAGTCATTCCTTATTAAACAAAGGGCCCTCACTATAAAGACCCTATCAGTCATTCCTTATAAAACCATGCAAGGGCCCTCACTATAAAGACCCTACCAGTCATTCCTTATTAAACCAAGGGCCCTCACTATAAAGACCTTACCAGTCATTCCTTATTAAACCAAGGGCCCTCACTATAAAGACCCTACCAGTCATTCCTTATTAAACCAAGGGCCCTCACTCTCTCTCTCTCTCTAGTGAAATCCGTATAAAGACCCTATCAGTCATTCCTTATAAAACCAAGGGCCCTCACTATAAAGACCCTACCATGCAGTCATTCCTTATAAAACCAAGGGCCCTCACTATAAAGACTCTACCAGTCATTCCTTATAAAACCATGCAAGGGCCCTCACTATAAAGACCCTACCAGTCATTCCTTATTAAACCAAGGGACCTCACTATAAAGACCCTACCAGTCATTCCTTAATAAACCAAGGGCCCTCACTTTCTCTCTCTCTTTAGTGAAGTCCGTATAAAGACCCTATCAGTCATTCCTTATAAAACCAAGGGCCCTCACTATAAAGACCCTACCAGTCATTCCTTATTAAACCAAGGGCCCTCACTCTCTCTCTCTCTAGTGAAGTCCGTATTAAACCCTATCAGTCATTCCTTATGAAACCAAGGGCCCTCACTATAAAGACCCTACCAGTCATTCCTTATAAAACCAAGGGCTTCACTATGAATCTTTATAAAGACCCTTACTCATACAGTGAAAATTGGTATATAAAGACCCATGTGGAGAACCTCAGCTCAATAAGCTCTCTGGGCTGTTCTCCCAAACACACGGTCATAAGTGCAACGACCCGATAAAACACAAAGGCTCACTCCTATTCCTACGGGACCAGCCCACCATTATGGGACCCGAATTTTGATGCTCTGAATTCCAACTGCGCATGTCAGTGACGCACGACATAGCTGTAAACGAGTAATTATATTCGCTTTTCATCACAATTTCTCAAAGTTATTATCCTTTAGAAATATTATTTTAAAGCAGTTTAATAAACTCAGAGTAAGATAAGACACTACTGCATGCTCGGATTGTTAAACTATACATAAAGAAGAACAAAACCAAGCTTTCCGTGAGCTTTCAAAAATACAGAAATCATGAAAACTTGTACGTATAACTATCACAATCAAACTTCGCAATATCACTAGTCTTGGTGTACTCTTAAAAACGGAAGTATTCAACAGTATCCAACGGCACTACATCCTATTCCTATTGCGAAACTCTGATAGTCTATACACCCAACTGGATGCGTGATATCAAGCTTTCTTATTAGTTCCTATACTTGATACCTCATATCCAGTGGATGTGTCAGTGTAAAATAAAACGATTATTACACTAACTCTCAGCTAGTCGTACTGAGATCATAGCTAACTTAATGCCGCATGCCTCGTTGGCTACGAGCTCATGAAAGACTCGAGTTTCATAAAATAATTGTTAAATCTCTATAATTTCACTACCAAACAATGTGTTTGTTACAATGCGAGACAGCCACAATGTACTAGTGCGCTAAGTATGTGTAAACCCCGGTTACGGCTTACCAACATTTTGAACATGGCTTTTGTTAGTTTTGTTTACCCTTTTGTGTTTGCCTTTGATGTGCCTCGAGAGGTGACTTGATGTTCTGAAGGCTCTGCCACACTCTGTACACTTGTAAGGTTTCTCTCCAGTGTGAATCAATACATGCCTGGCGAGATGGCTGTGTTGTGCAAATGCCTTGGCGCACACATTGCACTTATGTGGCTTGTTTCCTGTGTGCGTATTCATGTGCTTGCCGAGATTTTGTGACTGCGAGAAAGCTCTGTCACATTGTGTACAGCGGAATGGCTTCTCTCCAGTATGCGTGCGCACGTGCTTTCTCAGACAGCCGGCACTTCGAAATGTTTTGTTGCAGTTCACACAGACATGTGGCTTCTCGCCAGAATGAATCATGTAGTGACGCTCAAATCGGTACGAGTTGACGAACACCTTCTGGCATACCGGGCACTTGAATGCATTGGCCTTGCCGTCACCTGGCAGCAGATCAGCAATACTGCAAGTGTAGTCTGTACTTTGGTGCGCAATAACCTCACGTTTGATAGCAGTCTCTACGACTACATTCTCATCTGTCAACTCCATTGCACAAGCGTCTCGTAATACTGTATCAAGACTTTCTAATTTATCATCACGTTCAGTTTTCACAGCTTCAATATCTGCAGGACTGCACGTAGTAATCCCCGCTTCATGATTACCGTGAGGCTGATGGCTCTCCCAGCTATCTAGTTTAGACTGTTCCACAGCAACAGGGCTCGACAGAACCGATTCACGAGCATTATCTGATTCAAAACTATTTTCTTTTTCTATTTTTATGGAAAATTCATTTAAATCTAAAGTGTTTTCCAGAGCGTGTGGAGAAGAAGAACCGATATTAGTGTGCGTCAGAGGGAGAGGAGAAGAGGAATGTATTTCAAGTTGTGTAATTTCCCTATTGCCGCCATGACTCGCTCGGGCTTGCTGCAAACAGCAATCTTGAGCTGTATTTTTCTCGGTTTTGATCTCTTCAGGACTAAAGCAAAAGTCCATCGCGAAGAGATTATCTATGAGTGATGGATGAGATGCAGCACACTCAAGGTGTTCACCTGGTTCTCTTCTCATCGGAGAAGCAGGAGAATCTGGAAAATGAGGGGACTCAAATGGAAACTCTCCTTTTCTTCGCACAGTTGCTGTGCAGGCCCCATAGGACTCCGCTTCAAGGTCAGGATCACGTTTTCTAGTTGCATTGAGATCAGTTGTGGTGCAAGAACTGTTCTCAAACGTTTCCTTACATTCTTTAAGCAGAGTGTCAACCTGTTCACGTTTAATGCTGGACAGGATTTCATTAAACTCGGTTACCGTACAAGTACTGTCATTTGCCTGACTACCTGCTGTGGGAAGTTCTCTGTTTGCCTGTATTCCATGTTGAGATAAACCAGTACTGCATGTCTGAGTCCCCACTGTTCTTGTGAGCTGTTTAAGTTTGACGCAAGGAAGGTCCGTTTCAGTCCCTACATTCCTAACAGTCTTGCAGACGGTACTTCTAACCATACAGTACTGCTCTGGTTCGATCGCAATGTTCTTGGAGCCAAATTGTAATTGGCTTGGGATTGCTTGGCCCGGTTTTATTTCCGATACATTATTTCCGGCAGCTGGAGGTATTTCATGTAAACTGGCTCTAGAGCACTGAAAAGAAGCAAGGCTAAAGGTTAAGAAACTGAGCATCGCTACACTTGTAACTGGCAACAAAAATCGTTCTCAGAACGAAAACAAAGCATTCCAACTTACCGTATTTACTCGATTAGACGCCGGGTCTCGAATAAACGCTGGGTTGACGAGGCCGAATTTGAAATAGAAGCCGGGGGCGTCTATTCGAGGTACCGGCGTCTATTCGAGTCAGTCGCTATAAGTGTTCTAACTAAGGTTTTAAACCAACTACGACGACAACAGGTCATGCTCTGCTTTTTACCCGGGCCAGGCCTTAGGCCGGCACGAGTCTTAAATCGCAAGTGTTTTTCCTTTATTTTATTTTTTTATTTGTGTCGAGATTTGGCGCCGTCAACCAATCAGATTGCGCCTACTTTGGAAGTTCTTTTTGCCACCGTACCAATCAGATTGCACTGTGCTGGTCACGTGAACAGTGGACAAATTTCCAGGTTTTTCAAGATACAATACAACAATACAATAACCTTTATTTCGACTCGAATTTAAGGTAGCACAGGGTGCTAATATCTTCGAGAGAGAAAATAATAACAATATAAATATATGTATAAAATAGAATAGAGTAAAATAATTTACAATTTGTATCGAATGCTATAATAAAAATACCATTAATTATATGAATCTATCATTAACTATCTACAGAAAGAACAGCAGTCAGTATCAAATTCAAGGTCGCTGATAGCAGATCTGAAAGCCCTAACAGTAGGAAGTGTCCTGATAGTGTTAGGGAGGGAGTTCCATAGCTTACTGCCATAGTAAGAAACAGAGTGCAAACCATATGTAGTAGTATTAACATGAGGAATAGTAAGGGAGTGTACTCCACGTAACTTAATACTACAAGTTCTATAGGTAAAAAGATTACTGATATATTCAGGAGCTAGCCTGTGTAAGGACTTATATACAAGTGTTAAGATATTATGTATTCTCATATTATATAAGGATGGATGTCCTATGCGTTTAAGTAACTGCGTATATGTACTGTCGCGGTCATTATAGACGAAACGCAAGCTACGTTCATTAAGTTTTTCCAGTTTCTTCGAGTTGCGCTGCCCGCAGTGGTGCCATACTATTGAGCAGTAATTTAGATGTGGTAATAAGTAGGCATTGTATAACTTAACCTTAGTGTCGGTATCGATTAACCTCTTATGCCTTTGCATGACCTGTGTTTGACAACTGACTCTGCGCGTGATATCAGCCACATGCTTTGTGAAATTAAGGTCTTTATCTAAGGTTACACCGAGCAATTTGATCCCATCAACCATGTTGATCTCACCACTGTCAAGGCAGTAGGCTGGCTTATCCGCAGTGTTTCCCAGCCACATGCTAAGACATTTATCCGAATTGACTACAAATCCGTTGGAACTGAACCACCGACAGATAGTGAGGAGATCAGCATGCATGTTCTGATGGATCAGAGAAGGATCATTGCCAATAGAAAATATCTGAGTATCGTCGGCGTAAGTGCTGACTTTAGACTCAAGCTGAGTAAATAGGAGGTCGTTAAGAAAAATATTAAAGAGAAGCGGGCCCAATACTGATCCTTGAGGTATTCCTCTGGTAAGTGGATGCCAATCTGAGAAACAATCTCCTAATCTAACTCTTTGAAGTCGATCAGTGAAATAATTTTCTATAAGTGAACAGCTGCTGTTGGAGATACCATAGGCTTTAAGCTTGGCTAGCATTAGCTTATGTGGTATGCTGTCGAATGCTTTAGACAGGTCGATTCCAAGTGGGAGTTTTGACTTAGTAAAACCTTTCATATCAGCTGTTTTTTTTGTGTAAACCAAAGGTTTCTTCAAGTGCAATACCAAGATTTTTGTCTTTTCTAAAGCTGAGAGGTGTTTCACGGGCTTTGGACGGGAATTTATCACATATTATGCGATATGCGTTAAGATACAGACAACAGCTTGTCAATGTAAGTAGCCGCTAATCTGAACATGATAACCTTTATACCAATTGACTGTCGTTGTGTTGTTATTTATTGTTATTAACCTCTCGAAAGTATAGTAGAAATGACCCGATTTCTCAGTTCTCTGACTGACAAGGACCTTTTAAAATTTTATAATTTATATGCACATGTATTTAAATATTTATAAATTCGGGAACGAAAATCTAGCATGCAGTGATGTCTGATGAAGACTTTTTCAAACGAACGATAAATGATTCTGATGTGGAAATCGCATATTTATCTGTGGCGATGCATTTCTCTCCACCACTTTTTCCTGTGTTATTGACACTGGTAAAAACACAAGACAGTTACCTGACCTAACACAATTATTGACTTTTTATTTTGTTCTATTTCCCGGGTCTATTTACATCTAGCCTGTACCTCTATGTATTTGATTATTATCTCTGGGTTCAGGCATTGCAGTGTATTATTTTAATGTTTTTTTTTAGAACTGACATAATGATATTATAATGTGTAGAGTAGTGTATTTATCATTATTGCAAGTTTATAAAATAAACTAAATTTGATCCAGAACTGAGAGAGTATATATACTTACATGCAAGTGGCATTCTTTCTTTCCCTTCCCCTTTCTTGGTACCATTATATATCCATGCAAGCTATTTAATATTATGCCTTATTACTCATATACATTTCCATCATCTTATGAGAAAATAAATGTCATTGTTGTTGTTGTTCCTCAGTTGTGTCGAGATTTTGCGCCATCGACCAATCAGATTACGCCTTCTTTCAAGTGTTATTCGCCACCAATCAGATTGCATTGTACTGGTCACGTGAATAGTGAACAACATTTGCAGGTTTTTCAAGATGGCGGCAAGTTGGAGTTTTGACTTAGTAAAACCTTTAATATCAGCTGTTTTTTTGTGTAAACCAAAGGTTTCTTCAAGTGCAATACCAAGATTGTTGTCTTTTCTAAAGCTGAGAGGTGTTTCATGGGCTTTGGACGGGAATTTATCATATTATGCAACAGTCTGATCTGCTATCAACACTGACTACAAAGTAGGCTCGAAGTGAAACGAGACCAGGTGAAATCAAGGGTCGTCACGCAAAACAAAACTCCCTCGGGGAATCAAAACTCTTTCGATCACGGCACATTACAGTATATATATTCGTACCTGAGCCCCTCTGGAACCAGGGTAACTATAAAGACAACAGCTTGTAAATGTAAGTAGCCGCTAATCTGAACATGATAACTTTTATACCAATTGGCTGAAACATTGCTGCATTTATGATGTGGATGGTGTAAATAATTCTGATCAAAAATGCTTGTTTTTAACTAATTTTGAATGTCTTGACTTACATGTTAATATAAAAGGGGATATATCTGGGTATAAAACTGTAATTATCTTTGTGTAACATTAAATCATCGGATGCAATGCTTATGTGGCTATATGTACACGTGTGTTTCATGTGGTTATCATTCATTTGAGCATTTGTAGCACATTTTGCAGTGTGGTATACAGTGTAAAGCAATAGTTGGAGTTAACCCTATTGATAGCTACAGCTATTCAGATGTGTATAAACTGCATTCAATTAATCATTCGTGTTCACTATTTATCACTGGTCTGTTACAAACATGGCTGCAATTTGCTTTCTGCTTTCCATGGAAGTTCTCATCACAGGCACCGTGTATAATAGGATTCTTTTTACATGACTAATATAATATTCTTATTATATGGCTTCTCTGGAGACAAAGAATCACAATTCTTCTTCAAAAGAATTTATATATGTAACTCTTGTAAAAAGAATCTAAAGTAATTTATTCTTCTCTCAAAGGCTAAAAATATTGCAAGTGTAAAATACTTATTTTAATCGAACCTGCAAAGTTGTACCAACTATTCCTTGTTGAAATTCCATATGGCCCGAGTAAAGGCTGGTACAGCCTCTTGTTTACTATAAATTCTCGTGCACCAAGAAAGACATAACGTTTACACCATTTACAATAGTTTTGTTTGTCGTTTTTTTAACCTTGAAATTCTTTGATTATGAGGAATCTATAATAATGAAAAATGTACCCCATTTAATAAATGCCGGGTCTCGAATTAATGCCGTGCCGACAAGGCCAAATTTAATTTAATTTATTTATTTACAACATTTGGGCGAAACGCCACAGGAAACAAGCAATAGGACTCAAGGTCCCCTACGAGGCTTGTCTCCGCCATGTCAGTGGACCTACGATTTTACGTCCTTATCCGAGAAGACGTGAAGGTCTATTTGCAGTTGGTTCACAAAGGCAGCACCTTCTACTCAGTTATTTTAAGGCCCTGAGTGTTGGTCCGGCCGGGGTTTGAACCCGCGACCTCCGGCTCGACAGACCGGAGCTTAACCACTGAGCTCACCGGGAGGCGGTTAAATATTTTGAATAGAAGCCGGGGGCGTCTAAGCGAATAAATACGCTACCATTATTTGAGCCAATCAGTGTCAAGCACAAGACTTGCTCAACTTACCAGTCAAGCATCTATCCGGTAAAAGGCAAATTTGGTGGACTAATTATGAAGTCAAAGTCTTTTGAATGAAGAAAATCACATGGATATTCTAGGATTTGTATGTTGGATTGCTTTATTTTCATTCTGCAATGTGTTTAAGTGGCCCTGTTATAAGTAGTCGCACTGTACCGTCGATTGCATCTAATCGTGAACACGTGAGGTGAAAACATGCTCTAACTGTATCAAACATAACCTGATTCGTCATCAAACCTTCGAAGTTTGAAGGTGAGGATATTTACGATAAACACAGTAAACAAATACAGCAGTAACTTTAAACTAGGTGTGTAATTTCAAATGGTAAAACCTGGGAAAATGTAGTCAGAGTATTAAAATTAAAATTATCAAATATCGTGTATTTTTTAAAGTAATTAAATAAACTCACTCGTGAAATAGACTTTATTTATTTATTCAACAAAATACCTGGCACTTTGCTTCCAAGCTGTTCATCTTACAGATTTGGATTCACTGCCCGATGTAACGAGAAGAGAGACAGACAGCAGCAAGAGTCATCTTCAGTTTTTACCAGTGGAATGAACTCATTGCGCTTCATCAAACGGATAGAAGTTGTTGAGCCGTGAAACTCAACGCGATATTTACTTAGAGCGGGTTTCTTCCACACCAAATCAGGCAAAGTGCTTTTCAAATCCAAGCAAAACTCTCTTAAAGAATCAAACCCATGCTTTGATATCTGCCCAAGCTCTTCACGAGCAAATGTATACTGAATCCGTGGCTGCCATGTTGGATCAAATTCTGCTAGGCCTTCTGGTAACAGTGAGCAGTGACGTCACAAGCCATTACAAACCACAGGGATCCCATTAACCCACTCAGACAAAATACCAAGCCAGAAGGCCTAGGGACTAGGCTGAGAGGTACCATATTTGGAAAATACAGTCTAGTCTAGCGTCTAGTTTAGTCACAGAACCCTACTGCCATTTTATCCATATATGGTAATTTCTATTCCCTGAATAATCCAGAGCATGACACCAAAGCAAAGTAAGGGCATTACACATCTCAACTCCCTGATATGTTTCCGACACTACATAACAACTTACATGCACTGTCTGCGAGTCGTTAGTCCATCTGTGCTCCCCAGTCATAGCATTATAGAAGAACAAAGTCCCCCATGACTTGCACTTGTAGGAATACCAGCTTTGCTCCATTTTGTTATCAGCTATAAGATTATAAATTATAAAAGAAAAAATGGCAATAATAAGTATTAAAAATAAATTAGTGCCATTAATATATTAAATATATTATTTTCAATGGAATAATATTGACAACAACAACGATTTTATTTACACTCTTTGTAAACAAAAGAAAATGTATTAGGGTTGCATGGCTGTAGCTATAGAATTTGAGTGATGGCAATTGCCAGAAGTAAATTAAACTAATCGATTCTGCCACCCCAAAAATGTAGTAAACTGTATAATTATATGATTATTGGGTCAAACAAAATAAATATGAACAAACAAACAATTAACATGTATACATGTAAGTCAATAGCAATTGTGGATTACCCAAATTATGTACATGTCTATTAAGTATGTTATTGGTGTGGACAGCAGCATGACACTCACTTGCTGGCCGATCACTCACTCAGTTATATATAAGAACTTTAACTGCCAGGGGAGTTTGGTAATGGAAGTATCACATGTCACTCTGAATTTCTCTGAATTTCTAATGAGACCTGAAACAACCAAAGGGGCTGATCAAAGTGAGGATCTGGCTAATCCACAGATCACATTGGAATTTAGTATGTGGGTTTTCGTCGGAGGAAAACCAGAAAACCCGGAGAAAAACCCTTGTAGCAAGGGTGAGATACAATGTACCAACAAACAATGGCATAGCATCCGGGGATCGAACATGGGCCAGAGGTGAGAGACAAAGTGCTTAACCACTGCACCACCCCGGCTCCCTGTTTCTATACAATGTTAAATTTTCACTAATTTGTCAATTCTGCTTGTTAATATGGTTGTGTGATAGCTAGGTTTGGGGAAATGTTCAGGCAACTGACTTTGAGGCCAAATTAGCTTCAGGTAAATGTAGAAAACATATGAATAAACAAATCTCAATGTTTGGAAAAAACCAGGGGCGACACTATAGCTTATATGATACATGTAAATTGGTAGGTACATTGTATGTCTGGCCATGGGGCCTGTCCAGAATTGGATGGCATGCTCCCGATAAAACATGGTTATTATACTTTCTGTTTGACATTGAGTATAGTATAAACAATGGGTCCAATGAAATGTGAGTGCTGGAAATCAACACAAGATATGCTAAATATATTTCTCATGTACCTAGAAATTACCTTTAGGCCAAACAAAATAAATGTTGTGTTTCCAGTAACCAGCTGGCTGACCTGGATTTTTTCATGCTGACCTGCATATAAAATAAACAAAAATATAAAACATATTAAACAATGAGAACTGATGTAAATGACGACTTCTTGCTACAATGTGTCTTCTGTGCCATTGTATAAACATGACATCAATGTAAACAAGAGTTAACTCGCAAATATGCAAAAAATGTTTTCCAGTCTTAACCTACAACCTGGAGTTTTTTCAGCTTGTTACTAGACATAAGTACAGCATGTATTTTGTTTGGCCTTAGTTTAACTTCTTTGATTTAATTTGACTTATTGAAGGTACATGACTACATTGTACCTGTCATATGGCTGTTTAGAAAGTATATAGTCAACTAGCTTCAGCTCAAACTACTGTCAGTGACAAACTCTGACTCTAAACAACTACAGTGCTATAAAATATAATTAGTGACATGTGGAGTCATCAGCTTAATGTGATCTTCAAGTTACATATTTTGTAGGGTAAACTCACTGTTTTGGTAATTTTATAAGGAGCCACACTTTGATTATTGTTGTCAAGTATTGGAAAATTTTAACAAAGGTCTGAACGATAAATTACAGTAACTCCAGAATTGCGCTGCACAAGTTCTATTGAGCGCTTCATACAACTCCAATGCTGAGCAATTATTTAAAAAGCTGGGTTGCAAGAATCTCAAAACCCAGCATCTAGCTCATTTGGTAATGATGGTTTTAAGTCCCTGAATGGTTTAACTCCTGAATACCTCTAATCCAAATTCATACCTCGCAATGAACTGACAAATTATAATCTCAGAGATTCTTCCAATAAGCTTGCTGTTCCACATCCACAAATTACTGCAAACGAAGCTTTATAGCTACCATGGAGCAGTTTTGTGGAACAGCCTTCGATCCTTATAACTTACGAAACGAGAAATCTCTTTTGATATTCAAAGAGAAAGTTAGTTGATACGACTTCTCCAATTTCTCCTTGTAGCTATTTTTAGATTTTTCACAGTGCTCATGGAAAGCAGAAACTTATTTATAGTAGTTATTTTATTTAATTCATTATAAAAAAAAAATCAATTATTGTAAACCAATTTATAATGCAATTATGAATTAATTAGGTGACATGTGTAAAATATTATAGTATAGGAATATTAAATTAATTTGTTTTATAATATATGTTTAGCTTTTTAAATTAGCATTATTTTGTAACCTGATGAGACACAATGTGTTGAAATAAAGATTTATTGATTTATTGATTGAATTGAGCACTTAAAGAACATAAAATAAAAAATTAAATGGACACACTCACAAAATTACACTAACTGCGGCAGCAAATAATCAAGATAACATTTCAGGCCTTGAAATATAATAAAAAAATCCTTGATCGCCTAGTTGCCTGGTAGGTTTGGATATTCAACTTGGAAGGTTGCTGTTTAAGGTATCAAGAAGACATGTCTTTTGGCTGGTAATACTATTAAATCTTCTCAACTCAATTAAATTTAAAATTATATTTATAAGTTACCCTCCCTCTATATTAGTCCAATGTCGTTAAAACAGTTTTGTTTTTACGTTTTGATCAAATTGGAAATAAAAACCGACTTAACACTTAACCCAAATCCACGCTGATTTGTATTGGATGAGTTGGATCGCAACAGACTTTTGTCATAATAATATAAAACAACGATCTATGTCAATGCCAATGGTCCCATGTAATCGGATAAGGATCGGAATCTGTACACATTATTTTGTAGCTGCCAACAAATGAAGAAATCCTAAGACGGCTCAAAGCTATGGATACCTTCGAATTTTCATACAGATGTACTGAACCGACCGAGAATATCCAGCTTAGGTTTTTAGCTAACGCATTGACAGGGTTAAAGGTCTCTAATTGTCGAGAATGAAAAAACAACATGGCGAATGTGTTCTTTTGTTTTAACTTCAGTCCTTCAATCAGCAACAAAAACAATGAGGGGAAAAAGCTTAGGCACATGTATAATCCAAGACAATGAAATTAATTGTATTTTAACGATCCTACCTTTAAAATACAAGAGTTATTCAGGCCCCCTTCTCACTGCCACCCTGTTCGACTCGGTTCGATCTGCAAGGCGTTCTATGAAAAGACTGACGAGTGGGGACTCGGGAGAGACTGCAATATGTGCGCATGTCCAGTAAGCGGCTCGCAAAAATGACCGGAGGCGCTTTCCATTCAACCCAAAAAAAACGAAAATTCTGGTCAGAAATCAAATTTCCGGTTCGAAGTTTCGGAAATTGTGGGACCACCTCTTTTTCCGAAAATTCCGGTTCGACAGAAATTTTCTGTTCCATACAAAATTCCCGGTTTAGATTTGCTGTGATTTGCCAGTTTTGGGAATTGAAATCGAGGCTACTAATAACCGGGTAGTTTCTGCGAATGGAACGCGTACTTTTTCCGACCGGTTTGTCTAATTCGAAAAATCCCGTTCCATTCGACATTCGAAATTTTCGAAACTTCTAACCGGTCGTTTTGGTTGAATGGAAAGTGCCCCGGGTTTAGTCTAAAGAACTTAAAAATTGAAGCTCGTACTTTTCTGTAACAATGTTTTGAAGTACAAATTTCAAGTGAAAATTCAACCAAAATGATGCGCGTTTTATAGACGTCGTAACTCAAGAACTTTATCCCACTGATAATTATTACTATCAATAGCCTGGAAAAAAAATTGTAGCCAACATTTATATGCGCTTCTGGACTTTCTTTTGCTGAACACAACGAGAAGGCCTAAACGAAGCCACAAGGCTTGTTGTATTAGGGGGTGTTCGACGTGAGAAATGAAATTCACCCCTAAAAGATAGCAATATGGGCGTGGCTCACAAAATTTTTACCCCTAAAAGATAGCACTCCAAAAGACAAGAAAATGGCATTAATTTATGCAAACTAAAGGAAATAAGAGACAAAGCTCTGCCCCATAACCTCGTCTTTAATATTCGGATGGATCAAACTCTATATCGAAGCCGTAAATACCGATTCAACTTGTGGGGTCTCATGCTCGAGGATCCAGCGCTATTTTTTCTCGGCCACAAAAATGTTGGGTCTCGGAGACCCCTAAAAGATAGCAGACCTTTGGAAGACCCCTAAGAGATAGCACTGCTAACGATTTTAACCCCTAAAAGATAGGTCGAGCACCCCCGTCTATTTTTATGGGGAGTCCCCCCCCCCCCGGGGCCTTTTGTTACAACTGTAAGTTACTTTTAATTGTCAGTTCTATATTATATGTTATCGGCTACATTGTAATTGTGGCGAAAATCAATAAATAAGAAAAAAGTACTGTAGATAGGAATATGACACGGTTGTGTAGCGATTAATTCCCATACTAAGTCGTATAATATTTCCGTTCCTACGTTGATCTGTATAACACACTCCGGCATGCTAAGAGTTAAATGAATGAATTTGGCCATCCCAATAAAATGTTTTGTTTACCATCGCCCGACCGACCCAATTTTTGGAAAAAGATTGAAGAATATTAAAAAAACTACGCTTCCGTTTCCGAGCTCTCTACGTATTAGTTTCTTGCATTTCGTATTCAAATTGTTAATCCACAACTACGGTAGTCTACAAGCCGACTTGGTTCCAGATCCCCTAACGTTTTTTTTTACCGACCGCCCACCATCACGAGCCAGAGGGCGATGGTAAACGAAATATTTTATTGGGATGGCCAAAGCAAAAAACACAAAAAAAGAAAGAGGTTTAACACCTACCCGCAACTTTTTGGAACTGAAAGTTAAAAAAAAAAAGATTGAATAATATTTTGTTTAAACTACACCTCTTTTCCGAGCTCTCTACGTATTAATTTCTTGCTTTTCTCGTGCAAATTGTCAATTCCACAACTAGTAGAGGAAAAAGTAGTCGAGGAATACGTGAACATTTCAAATGTTACGCGAGTGGTCTGAATGGGGGGGGGGGGGGGGGGGGGGGGGTCTACATGTCAGTAGTTGTCAGTTAAAATTTTGGCCATTTGTCAGTTGTCAGTTAGCTCTAGTTAATCATTACTAAAGAAAATTTACAAAGTTTGACCCACAAAAACCAAATTTGTCAGTTGTCAGTTATTTTTCGGTTGTCAGTTGTCAGTAAAAATATCGTCATTTGTCATTTGTCAGTTATTTTTAAGGCCGTTTGTCAGTAGACAGTTAACCCCATTCAGACCCTCCCTAACGGTGTGTTTTACCGACCGACCCACCATCATTAGGCAGAGGGCGATGGTAAACAAAACATTTAATTGGGTGGCCTTTGTTCAGAATAACAAAAAAAATCCACAATTCGTTGTTTATGTCAGTATTCATTCCTCTTTCTAAAAGGAAAACTTTGGTGAAATAGTGTACTTCAACCTTTTAATCTTAACATCTAGTTTTGGTTTGTCTCAATTCTATAACAACATGCAGATTCTAATATATATATATATATATATATAGGCAAGCCAATGAGCAGAGCTCCCAATAATCAAATACGAAGAGATGCACGCGCATATATGTAATGGCAATTAATTTACGAAAATAAATAGTGCATTGCAGTTGAGATGCACGCGCATATGTAACGGAAAATGTAAGTTGGAAATTGAATGTTTTACGCATTACGGCAAAAAAAATACACTGATCATTGAGATAATTTAGAAAATCACAGAATAGCATAAACGGAGGATTAAATGTAAAGGACAGGACGACGTTAAAAGCCATACAAAATCGAGCACCCGATTCAGGACTCGAAAAACACGTGTTCCGCGCGCTGGTGCAGCAAGAACATGTCGCTAAAATTTCACTGTGCTCCGCTCGCGTTTGGCCCGCTATAAACTAGTGTTTTACAAGGATTTCCAGCACTAAGAAATATCGTATCTGAACACACATAAAAATACGATAACTTATCGCCTCTCAGCCAATCAGCGATTGCCACGTCACGCGCTTACCCTTGCTTCGAACAACAGGGCCCAGGTCCAAGTATTGTTTATAAAATAAATAAGATAATACATGGACGCTTGGAGATATGGAATGTATCTTCTCGTGTTCAACTCGATATCTCCTCGTGTTCAACTCGATATCTTCTCGTGTTCAACTCGATATCTCACTCGTTCGCTGCGCCCACTCGTGAGATATCGAGTTGAACACGAGAAGATACATTCTATCCTCAGTCTGATTACCATGTAACGGATAAATAAAAACTCCATAGATAAGCATCATTGCTTTTGGAGCAATTGCTTCAAATGTTGTTTAAATAATAATAATAATAATAATAAAAAGATAAATTCTAGCGAAGTGAGGCGAGCGACGAAGTCGCGAGAGGTCTTTCCAACAAGCAAGCAAGCGGTGTAAAAAACAATTAGGAAGGCGTGGCCTAGATTTACCCCTAAAAGATACCATTCTCAAAAACACATAGAAAATCAATGAGTTTATTTGTAATATTAAAGACAAAGGCATCAAATGCTTTCACGTTTCGTATCCCCTAAAAGTTACCATGTTGACATAAAATTATCGGTTTCGCTCTTTTAACCCTAAGCGATACCACATGCCACAATTTTAACCCCTAAACGATACGACGATCATCCCCGCCCCTTTTATATGGGAATACCCCCTCCGGGAAAAATGTACACACCTCGCCCAAGCGAAAAGAAAGTCACGTGTGGAAGATCGCGTATATCGTTTATGTGTGCTTGCGCACCACCACAATGCACTGCTCTGGCAATGCGCCAAGCCAAAAGAAATGGCTCACTACACAAAGTAATACTGCTGCCTTGCTCGCTCGCTTCAGGTTCGCTCGCTGCGGCAGCAATTAGACCTTTTACAGGAACAGTCACGTGCTGATATATCATTTCAATAACCAGTGAATTGCACTCGTGATCCCATGGGAAAGGCTTTACTGGAAACAGTCACCTGCTGATATATCACTTCAATAACCAATGAATTGCACTCGTGATCCCATGGGAACGGTTTTACTGGACAGCAAAAAATAGCAAATTTTATAAAGTTCGACAATCGATTTCACTTGGTGGAAAGGTCGATCGGGGAAGTCTGAAGAAAGAATATGTCCATTATGTCAAAATGGGATAAAAGATAAAAATGTTGTTGTTGCTCGTCGGAAAACTAATAACTACTTCACCTAGAAAGAGCACTTCCCTAAAAAATACCTAAATGACCTCAAAATGCCCTAAGAAATACCAAGTATGGATATGATTATCAATTAACAAAGTAATAAACATTCCAGCTGTATTCAGTTTAGTCACGAGTGTATATTGTTTTAAGAGCGTGTTTACCCCTAAAAAAGACCAGATATTTGAACATTTGGTTTTTGCCTAAACGACCCCCTAAAAAATACCGTATCACCAAATTCAACCCCTGAAAAACCGACCATCAAATATGGGGAGTTACCCCCGCCTCCCTCCCAGGCTCCTATGACCTCAGTCATGTGGCCGCCGGTTAATCTCGATCATGTGAGCAACGAGCGGAATCCTGTTTACTGCGAACTTTATACAGAGTAGTATCCGCACGCTGCACAAACATGCCGGGCAAACACTGCTGCTGCTTTAGTGGAAAGGTAAGTGAGTAGTACACGGCTGCAGTTGATTATATGTAATCAGTCCTACTATAATCACTCATGCTCTCAGATTAATTAATAATCACTGCTTTCATATTAATTAATAATCACTGCTCTAAGTACATTTTCTCGAGTTGGCCACTAGGAACATGTAATAATCATAGAGCTGCTTATTATCACTCGAAAGCCGGCACCAACACAATCCGAAATGGTGGTAATTTTTCCTGATTGGCAATAGAAAGAGACTTATATAATATAAAACAAGACAGTAACCAGTCAAATGCGCCTAACAAATGTCAAATTGAACTCGAGACCATGCAGTCAAACACACCTGGCAAACTGAAAATGATCCCGCGACCGTTGAAAATTATTTTGGAAACCGAAGTAAACAACCTCACTCGTTCTTCGTAGCTTACAAATATGAAGGCGACATCTTAAAAATATATATTAAAATAAATGAGCTGTAGTTAAATTAATTTTGCATTGGAACCGGAAGCATTTTCGATTCCAAGAACTTTCCGGGTCATGAGGATACGTCAATGTCTGGGTAAAAGCGGAACTAATTATAAATGACGGGGGCTACTTGGGGGGTAGGTATGTTTCAAATTGAAAAGGGAAGTCACATCAAACCTTATTTAAATCCAGAAGAACGAATTTGCCCAACGTGCAAACAAGAAATCACTTCCTGCTAACATGCAAAACTTACCTGACAATCAGGCATGATTTCTTATCCTCCTTAAAAACCCTGACGAAGTTAGATAACAGAAATATGACAGAGAAATAACTATTTGCGACAATCGTTAATCCCCCGAGGCAAGTCACAACTGTTACAGTAGCAGCAAAATATGTTTATGACTGTATGAACAAAATTAATAATGTAAGTTAATTTATATTAGAGATAACTATATATTAGATTTTTAAGATTACGGACTAATTCATCCATCATTTACCAATTATTTTTTTAATTATTAGCAGTCATCTGGTGCACTAATGTAGTACAAAGAACTAATGAATAAATTAAAGTCTGTCTGTATAATATTTTCCGAGAAAAAAAATACTCCAAAACCCGGATTTGGAAACGAACCCGGATTTTCTCCCTGTTTGATTATGCTGAATACTCCTATATCCGGGAATTCGACATAGCCGGTCCCGGAAATCTGAATTGGGTTCAAAACCGGTTCCGGCATGCACCGCTGCACATATATATTACGTCATAAACAAGACAAGAGTCCCCCCCCCCCTCCCCCCCACGAGCGAAGCGAGTGAGGAGAATGGGAACGAGAAAAAATAGTAGAGAGAGTGGAGAGGAAAAGGAGGTCTGCGATCTTATGCATGACTGACAGGTGTTGACACGTCGCAAATACATTAGCCAATGGGGCTCCTGCCAATGGGAATTTTGCGTTGTTCCAGAGTCATTATTTTCTCTAAGGGTTGTTCTCAGTCCCTTCAGTTTTCCTCTCTCCTACTTTTTCTCGCCCCCATTCTCCCCGCTTGCTACTCTTCGCTCCGCTCGTACACTTATCCTACACGATTTCGATTGTCATTACTTCTCAAATTGCTTTAAAGTAATGATAATCATTACTCTTAAAACCAGTCAACTCATAAAAATAAACATTTGTCACATTCCGAATGGGGTAGACGGGCTTAGTGTAGTGGTCATGCACGCATACGGTTACGAGTCTCTCTCGTTTACCTCTCTTCTTGTTTACCTGTGAACCCTAGCCCGAAGTGAGTGCGAAGTCGTCGTTTAGTCGTGAACTTGTTTGATGGTTCGGCTTCGTTTTGTAGTTCGGGTTAGTATTTGTCTTAGAGTAATGATTATCATTACTTCAGAGCCGGTCTGTACCGCTCGAAACGAGCCACAGCATTGGCTTACCAAACAATACAAAACACCCTAACCTTTAGAACGTGCAGTACAAAAACAATAGAGCTACAGTATAATGGTGCAATCAGAATACAGGTTTCGAGCGGGACTGTATTACTCCCGGGGGTGGGGGTTCTTCCTATATTCGGCTGGTAGGGGTGATTGTCGTATTTTTAGGGTTTGAAATTAGTAATTTTTAGGGGTCGTCCAAGCGAAAACCACTTTTCATGGTGATTCAAGAGGTACATTTTAGGGTGGGTAATTTTTCACGGTTTGGTATTTTTAGGGTATTTTTCCGACAGTCAGCCCTACCCTTTTTACCTTGAAGAATCCACCCCCGGGGTATTACTCTTACTTCAAAGCGATTTGGCAAGTAATGATTTAAACCTCGAGAACGCGTTGACTTTTATATCAGTGGAGGGTTTTAAAATCAAGGAGGGACTGCTCACAGATTTGGTACCCTCTTTTCCAGGTGTTTTGTTTTCATGTTTGCCGGTCGTTGCGTGGTATAAACGAAAAACTGAAGTTATTTTCATGCGAAACTGAAAATTCATCCGATTAACTGTATTGCTCCATGAGTCAAAAACTAAGTAAAATAGTGTGTTGCGTCCCGTTGATCCCGTATGTTCCAAAGATGAGCGTCTCACTGAGTCTACGAATAAGACTCTGGCTTTGTGCATATAGAATCTTGTATATGAGGAGTGAATAATTTCTAAAGGAGTTCATAGATTGGTAGTAGAACTGATGGCCGTAAGTAAAAACAGAAGTAGTCATCAGTAGTTGCTTCAGTGCAAGCTAATCCTTCCGGTTTGGATTAAGAATGTATTCGCATGATTGTTTTCGGTTTCATATTTGACAGGTCTACCTTCGTTGTTCATAGCTTGGGTACCCTCTGAGTCTCTACACTAAGTTAAGGCGCGAAGAGCAGTCGATCAGCAAGGAGCGAAACGATGAAAAAAGGAAATAACCTCTGGTGGCGCCGGTTGGTAATCTCACTTCCATGTTCGGATCAGGTATAAGATTTGTACCTTGTTGCCGATTGGTTCTCTATTTCACGTGATCTATCAGCGCCGTACACGATTGGTCGAATCATGGGGGGGGGGGGGGGGGGGGAGATGCACATATTTTGGGGAGCCGGTTTGGGGAGGGTCACATTTGTTTGAGCGCAGATAAGGTGGAGGGTCATGATTTTGTATGTTCCAAATGGTTGAAAAAATATATATACCATTTTTGTACTTTATTACATCTCCAACACTGTTGTTGCTAGTGCAATTGAGTCCAATTTACCGATATCGATGCAGAACATATTTATCAATATACGTATATAGAGAAGGGTCACAAAATTCTGGGCGCACGTTTAGGGGAGGTCAATATATTTTAAACCCTGGTTTGGGGGAGGGCCACAATTTTTTGGCCCGAATTTATAAAATAATAGTAGCCCTCCCCTTCCCTCCAATAATTACTGACCACTCCCCGGCTGTGTAAGTATACCAGATGATATGTTGTATAGTAATCTATGCCTCCATCTCCCTAGTTCTCCTGTTGTATTGAATATTTTCTGTTACTCGTTCTTCAATGTATTTAATCAAAACAAACTGAAACAAGCAAATGCAAACCAAGGTCGTTACATCATCCAGTCGCCGTTAAGATGCGTTTGATGTTGACATGTTATTTATGAGAGGAGTATGCTGGTGTCAGTACGCTCGAGTCTCGACTCGTCACTTGCAACTCGCTTCCCACGGCGGTCAAATAAATAATAAATACACAAATAAACAACTTTGTATACTAATCGATATTTGGCAGGCACCTTTTTTTTCCTTCTTCCCCTCCCCATCCCCCCTCATTTGTTTCGTCCTCAGACCCATGCTCGGCCCTCTTACCACAGGAAGCCCGGTTTCACATCTTTTCTCGATTTTTTCGATTATAATTAGGAGTTGCCTGCGGAGGAGGCTAACCTCAATTATGGAGAACGAAGAAGAGCAAATATCTGATAATTATATTGCATTCCAGGAAAGCGAAGAGAATGAGTCCATTGTTTCCAGTGAAATTAACTCCCCGATTACCTATGACAGCATCGACACAGCCGACAAGAAATCATCAAAGCCCAACAATAATCAAGCAAGCAAAAGTAAAAAGGACTGGAGTAAAAGCTTGGAATTCGCAACGATAGGTATTGCTGAGTTGGACCGCATCTTTACCGACATCCAAAACGCGTTGAACCCTTTCGTTACCAACAGAGAGGAGTTAGAGAATGCCGTGAAATCCTTCAAAACAGCCGTGGAGTCCTTACAGGCCGTCAGCCCTCGTGCAAACTTCCAAGAATACGTGCTCGTCTTGAAAACCAAGCTGAGAGAGCAAGGTAAGGCGACAAACACATTCAGTTAACACCTGCATCAAGTGATCAGGATCAGTAGACAGGGCCGTAGCTAGTGGGGGGGGGGGGGGGGGGGGGGGGGGCAGTTGCCCCCCCAAGACCTCCCTGAAATGGCTGGAAATGGCACTGATTTCAGAGCCTCTAGATTTCAAAATTTCCTGTGGGGGCATGCCCCCAGACCCCCTATTTGCTTCCACCTTCGCCTTCTGTCCCCCGCACCAAAAATCCTAGTTACAGCCCTGGTAGACTAAAGGTGCGTTCACACTAGGGCCGAAACATGTTTCAAATAATCATGTTTCAAAGAAATGCGTTTCCCATAAACTTGTTTGAAACTGCATTGTTCACATTAGCGTTCTGTTTCAAACACGTTTCCGTAATTTATGCAGGTTTGAGTTTCTACAGCAAACTTCGTTATTAGAGTTTAAATAGAGCTCTAACTTGTAGTTAAAATTATTCATATACAAACTTTGCAACTTAATTGCTTTTGAAGTGCCCCTTTAATGTGTTAAAAAGGCTGTTGTTATTCCGCGTTGACGTATTGTTAACAGTAATTTAGTTGATCATTTAATTACTTTTAGCTACAAAGTGTCTTTCATGGCCTCGGTCAGTTCTCCTGTTACGATTCGGACACATTTTATTGCTGTAGATAGTATGGTTTTCGTTATGTTTTAGTCTGAAACAGCGAAAGAAATTCGAATTCCCGACTTCCTTCACCCTACCATGCTCTACGAACTGAGCTAACCTATGAACCCCAGACCTCCCGACAAAATAGGGTTCCGATTTTTGGGTTAAGTCCGGAAAAGGCTTCCAAAAACATGGTTTTGCCTGAATGGAGTTTGAAGATTTCGGCGGCACACTCCTAATATTCTCAGGGAAACTAAATAAAGACAGAGAACCGAGTCTAAATCAGAGCGTTACGATGTACTTACTCTGTTTGATTGTATTACGCTTCACTGGTTAGCTCAGTTGGTAGAGCACGGTCTAGAGTGCGGGAGGTCTGGGGTTCACTGGTTAGCAACAGTTGGTAGAGCACGGTCTAGAGTGCGGGAGGTCTGGGGTTCACTGGTTAGCTCAGTTGGTAGAGCACGGTCTAGAGTGCGGGAGGTCTGGGGTTCACTGGTTAGCTCAGTTGGTAGAGCACGGTCTAGAGTGCGGGAGGTCTGGGGTTCACTGGTTAGCTCAGTTGGTAGAGCACGGTCTAGAGTGCGGGAGGTCTGGGGTTCACTGTTTAGCTCAGTTGGTAGAGCACGGTCTAGAGTGCGGGAGGTCTGGGGTTCACTGGTTAGCTCAGTTGGTAGAGCACGGTCTAGAGTGCGGGAGGTCTGGGGTTCACTGGTTAGCTCAGTTGGTAGAGCATGGTAGGGTGAAGGAAGTCGGGAATTCGAATCCCGGCCACGTCCTTGGGAAAGGATGTATAAGCCGTTGGCTTTGTCTCCTTCCTCTTCTAATCTATACTAGAGGGACGTAAAAGAACCCGTTCTGTTATTTCGAGAAAGAGTAGGGGATTGTCTCCCAACACAACAACCTAGTATTCTGAGGTACTAACAATCACTCATGATTGTAAACTGCAAGGCAGCACATTGCGCCATAATAGCAGTCCGTATCACAAAAATAACCTTGTGAAACGCATTTGAATATATATATATTCATATATTTAAATGAATACCTTACCTTTTCTTTATTCATCCCCAACGTTAGGAATGTTTATAAAGATCAAAGACGGCGTTGTCAGACTGTATGAAGAAGGAAAGAGGGCGGCTAAGGCCTTCAAAGATGCTGAAGCCGCCATCAAACAAATCCTCACCACAGGAGAAGCACTATTGCACATGCTCCAAACGGTAGCCAATGACAGCGAAAGATGTTTGAGTGACTTCGAAAACCTCGATGTGACTGAAATATTAAGTAGGAAAGTGAGCGTCTTTGATTGCTTTACGGGAGCAAAGGTTTATGCTAATGGAAAGAAACTCAAGGAAGCGCCTAAGATGTTGAGAGACTTCTGTACGCAAGTAAAGATGATTCTGAGTGAGATTAAGAATGCATTCTGTGAGGACGACCGACAAAGGGATGGCGATGAAGGAGATGAGGACAAAGATGAGAGCGCTGAGGAAAAACAGAAAGATAACAATGGCGAGAAGGAAACAAGTAGCAAAGATGACAAGAAAGTGAAAACAGAGAATGCAAAGGATACTAGTGGAGAGAATAAAGGAAAAGGTGAAGCTACCAATCAACGCAAGAAGAAAGACGAAGAGGACGAGAAAAAGGGAAAAGCCAAAAAGAAGGAAGATTACCACAAAAAGCTCAAAATAGAGACAATAGGTATCGATGACATCGACAGGTTATTCACAGATTTAGCGTCTGCTATCAACAGATTTGTCATCACAAGGGAAAAACTACAGCAAGCGAAAGAATCTTTCGTAAAAATCATGAAAACAATCGGCGAATTTGACGGACAGAAGGAAGTGAAAGCCTACATCAAGGAACTGAAGGAGAAAGCAGAGCAGGGAAAGATCACTATTTACATTGATATCAGTGATGGTTACGTCAAGGTGACGTCAATCAAGGGCGTCGATCCACCCACTCCTTACCGTGATGCCGTCAAGGCATTGAACAACATGAAGGGGGCTGGTGACGAGACGCTCTCCCTTGAGCCTACCGTCCAGCGTGCAATCGAGGCTTGCATCCGGGACATCGCGGCTATCAAACCTGAACGTGATCTCAAAAAGATGGTAAGTGGAGTGAAGGCGTTGGTGACACTGCCGAAGAAAATCAAGAAGTTCAACGACAACAGGAAAAATGTTCAGCAAGCACCTAAGATCGTGCAGGAGTTTTGTGTGTATGTTAAACAGCTGGTTTGTGATATCATTGACGCATTTAGAGAGGATAAGAAGGATGAATGTGACAGCAAAGATGCTAAAGATGACAGCAAAGATGACGAAGATGACAGCAAAGATGATGAAAATGTAGATGGAGACAACAAAGCTGGCGCAAGTGGTCATGAAAAGAATACAAAGACGGTAACGGCAGATGTTCATATTCCTGGTAACCATGAAAACCATGCAGCAGAAAGTCAGAACGTGGTAGTTTGCTAAGAGGGAGTATGTTACATGTTAGGTAGTTAACAACCATTGGATGAAATGAATAGTTGTGGCGGATCCAGGGGTGGGGGGTTTCAATCGAACCTCTTTCTCTCGCTCGCCTCCAAAAGACGGCAAAGGGGTTGCCAATTGATTTTGGCGCTCGCGGATGTTGAACCCCCTTTTCAACGAATCGACCCCCTCTTGAAATTAGTAGCAGCGTTTAAATAATGATATTCGACGGAATTCGACGACCATTCTATGTTCTACATCTAGTGACAGATGACAAGCGCTCACGTGATCCACTGTACGGAAACAGATGGCGGCTTGTGCTTTTACCCACAATCCTATGCGCGTGAAAAACTTTAAATCCGTTATAAAATCGTGGTAGAAAGGTTTTATCTTAAAAACGAACCAGTGCAAGTGCTGTTGTCAATACACTGTCACTGAAAAAACCCAGGGGATTTCTACGTGTGTGTTTTACTGTGTTAGGTTCGCAAGGGATTGTGGTCCAATATACAGCCGCCATCTTGTTCAGTACGGTGGACTGTGTGGATATCTGGACTGATAAATGACGAGGGAAAATCTCTCGATTTTGATTGGCTAATTACTGTAATTAGTTACATTGAAATTAGACAATAATAATGACCAACACAGTTAGTGATATTTCTAGGAACAATTCGTTTGTTGATACGCCTTACTGATAAGATCGACATCTTCAGGCCATGTGAAAAGTTAATAAATGATTTCTGGTTACAGAGGCAGACAAGCTGTATTCCATGTTATTGCAGAATGGGCCTGTTCCATAGGACGCATATCCTTACTTATTTATTATATATCCTCCCTGCTCCCGGCTTATTACATGCTTTTAGGAATTAAAACTCTTTCCAATCAGGCTAATCAGTGCTGCCTATGTAACTATCTTTCACGTGGCTTCTCACTTCAAATTGTCTGTCATATGTCAGCCAAGCCAGCCTTGAGTTATTGGTTTTATCTGACAAACAGCATTCCCTGTTGGTTTTTGTAGATACCGAGACTGTCGTGTTGCGGTAGGGATGGGCACGGGTAGCCATACAACACACGCTTAGCTGAAACGAGACAAACCAAACCAGCACTAATTTAACACGATGTGATAACTGAAATCCTTGAGGTAATCTGAAGCTTTTTAAAATATTTCAGATAATTATTTATTATATTATTTACTCAAAAGCAAATTTTGTTTCCGCGACAAATGTTTCGAGCGCGGACACACATTAAAGAACACTAGAAAAACTAGAATTTTCAAATGCTTCCGCAACACTGTTTCCTAGTTTGCGCAGGTCTTAGCAATATGCCATGTTCTAGAGGGGTGTGTGACTAATGTACATACAGCTATAAGTGGAAGACAGCCATCCCCACTCGCCTCCGCACTCCTTGTTGTCGTGGGCATCAAACACTAAAACAACGGAAAACAGAAAGTGTTTAGGACGTACGTGTTGCGATCATATTTTTAAAATAACTACGAACGAATGTTTAATGCCACGCTATTGGCATTGGTTGGATATTATTCGAGCTGCTGGAGCAAATTCAGTTTCTGAAATCTGCTGGCTAATAGAGGTAGGTTTAAGGCACCCTTTATAATATCACCCTTTATAATGTTTTGCTATGTTCTGAAACGTTGCTGACAGAGTAGTTTGAGTTCCTACCTAAAAGATCCTGTACATGTACCAGATTCTTTCTTCTTTGAACCGATAACATTGTCGGACATCTCAACGCTATTTGGTAAAAACAGGCTGACCACAAGAACATCTGAGTACATTAATTGTGAGCAATAATTGCCGACATCCTATTGGGTCTTGGCATGTTGCTTTTAATCAGACAATTGAGTACAGCTATTAACAAAAAGGTTTACGGGAGAATAAACTGTGTCATTTACAAGGAAAACTGTGTCATTTACAAGGAAATGTGTGTGTCATTAAGGGAATGAAATACATTCTCGACCACAGACCGGTTCTTATTTATAAGAGAAGGGCTTGTGGTCGAGAATGATACTCGAACCCAGACCCACACCGCGGCAAAACATTACACTCCGCTGGCCGAAAGAACGAAGGCTCTGGAGTTCATATTCAAATCACCGAGGGCAAACGTTTTTAGTAAATACTTTTATAACTTAGTAAACTCACAGTGAATTACAAATTAAGAAAACTTCAACCTGTTAATTAAAGTCTTAGGCTTACCATTTAAGTAGTTTTCTTACTTTTCGCAAAACAGTTCACGTAAATACGCATACGTCTTAAAATTAGAAACAGGGGTGATTGTCTGTTTTCTTTTAGTTTCGGCGCGAAACTGGGCGGACGCGCGCGCGCTGGACTCTAAGGCGCATCCGCGTGACGTTTTGCCGCGGTGTGCCCCAGATCCTTCTCTTATATAGAGAGAAGAACCTGGAGTCGAGAATGATATGAAATAGTGAACTGATCAATGATTTGATCAATGTTTAAAGTGAGCCAAGAATATACCAAAACGAGGCTAGTCAGTCGTGACAACAATATCTTTACCGCATTTCTTGCTTATAGCCAAGTTTTCCAGAACTATTATTTTCAAAGGTAGATTTTAGACGGTAGGAACAGTATTTTTTGTAGGATAACTTTTGGTAAGCGAAATTAAAAATCGCCATACTCCGGCGGTGAGTTCGGTCAAATGTAAGAAATGTATTCTTCCTATAGTGGCCCTGAAAACGCATGTTTACCTCATTGTTCACAAAGGATGAACACGTATTATGGTGACACGGTCCTGATATCTTGTAGCCGAGACTTGTTCCTTTACAGTTTGACTCCCAGACGTACGGGTAAGAAGGAGACACAATGATCCGAGGACAGGTCCAACTGAAACGATCCACAATAACGACTAGCTTTATTTCATTTCATTTCGTTCTGTTTCATATAAATGATATCTTCACACGTAAATATCTCACTTTTGAAAATATGACTTGCTTTCAAAGATTTCTAGCCTTTTTAGTAAGAGATTGAGACTGGTATTTAATCGATAATTATATACTAAACAGAACATTACATGGCCGCTTGGAAATACGGTTTTTATCTTCTCGTGTTGATGAAATATCTTACGAGTGATCGCTGCGCTCACTCGTAAGATATTTCATCAACACTCGAAGATAAAATTCGTATCTCCGCGCGGCCATGTAATATCCTATGTTTGTCTCCGATGAGTTTTGATGATTTTTAAAATTACTTTCAACATACCTTTGCATTAGCCTGATTTTCGGGCTATTTAACGAGGCCTAAATGTTTACTTTCTGAACTTTCCATTCTCCGTCGAAGAGTTAAAGAAACAGAAGGTAAATTACTCATTAGGCTTTATGTATTACTGTTTAATATATGTCGGTGACTTTTGAAGACTCCAACGAATGGGACGCTGCTTCGGAATGGGATGTAAAAAGGTGCTAATTGTATTGTTTCAATCGTCCACCTCATTGGCTAAAACATCAAATATCATTTTCTCAGTTTTTTTTAAACAGATCTGAATTGCATCTATTGAAAATTCTCGTAACTTTAAATATGACGAAAATTTAACATGGGGAACATTTTAAAATTGAAAGTTGTCTTGGTAATTGTTTTGGACTCTTCTGATTGGAAGAAATGTTTTCACACAAAAGGAAAGTGGAATTTATCATTTAAGGGTTGATGGATGGGTTGATGAGTTGTCAGTATGAACAGAATCTTCTAATGTGGGGAAAGCAAATTGCATCTGAACCATAGAATTGTGCCTAGCTTTTACAAGGATTGTTTCTTAATTTCCCTTGGAATTGACGTTGCTCAAGTCCTTATCGCCGGTTCCCTTCTTGCTACTCACTGTAAAGTTACAGGTACCGTATTTATACGTGAGCCAGCAGCTGTGTTAACCATGTGGGAGATGCGTGTACTCATTCATGTACGAGATGTGTGTGCGCATGCGCTGATAGTGACGTAAAACACTTGTACGATTTAATGCCTAACTGGCTTAAGTAATTGCTCCGGATAATAAGGGAACGGCTGAACGGCAAATAATGTAAACAGGTGTTAATTTTCTATTCTTCTTTCTCGTAATTTCATTGGTCGATATTCATAAATTCAATTCACTCTTTTCACCTGGTGGCCATCTTGGATTCAAAGCGAGGCAATCCTTTGTTTTTGCCAGGTCAGCCTCGTAGTGAGGGATGGTCAAGATGAGGCTCTCCTGGCAAAAACAAAGGATTACCTCGCTTTGAATCCAAGATGGCCACCAGGTGAAAAGAGTGAATAGAAGACCATCGAAGTAATGCACTTTCATTAAATATTTTTTGAAGTTTAAATTTTAAATAATAGTTTTATGACGTCCACAAACGTCCTTACTCCGTCCGCCCTGATTATTGCACGCCTGGACAACAGGTTTCGAGTCCACTACATGTCCGTCCGTAGGGTAAAGGAGACGTGGCTTGCAAGGCGTAGAGCATAGCAAAGGCCTCGCGAATGACAATATGTCTCTTACTCTCCTGAAACGACCAGTAGTCTCGAATAGTTAAAGGCGGACTTTTCGGACCCGATACCACTGCTTCCCAACCGGTGTCCAAAGCGTAGGAAATAGAGGAAATAGACACCATGAAATGCCCTTCCCTGTGCCACGGTAGGCAGCCTTCTCAAGTATCTAAAAAATCTCCAGTATTCGATCTCAGTTCTCAGATCGCCTGAGATGCGAAGGTTGATCTTCCTTCGGAAGGATGCATGGGCGACAAAAATCGCCAGTGAGCGGGATGCCAATTGCTGCACAAATGCGAGAGCCCGCAGAAGGGGGTCTGAGACGTTTCACCCTTAAACGAAGTAAAGTCATGTTGCAGCTCGTGGACCAGCCGAGCCAGCTGAAACAGGAATAGAGACGCGTGTTTTTTTATAACCCACGAACAAGCAAAATCACGCAAAGCACGGTATATACGGCAAAAATCCAGGTAGGCCTGGGAAACGACAGGCGGGCAGGTTAAATCCCCGATGCACACAAACTAGATACTGGGAAACGGAGAAAAAACAAGTGCAAACATGAAGTGTAACAGGGGGCTGAAGCGCAACCTGCCAGCTCTGTCGATCCCCAAGCAACTTCTATGAGGCATAATATATACCCGTACTCGAGGGACCGCAATGCTAACGAAGTGGCGAGCGAGGAAAAGGCGGAAAAGTAATATATAGGACTATGATACGCTATAGGAAAAGTCCCCAAATTGCCCAAACAGAGCCGGAGACGGTATGGCCCTAGAGCTATTAGGTTTATATTTCTATATTTTATAATTCTTCCTTTAAATCTGGCTTCCTGGGCCCAGTTGCATAAAACACCCGTAACACGTAATTAAGTGCGTACTTAAGTGTTCCCGTAAGTTAGGTGCGTTGAATAAATAGACTAATTATATCCTCTCTATACACTTCATAGGTAGTGGTCAACCCGAAAGCCTTTGCTCCTTTGACCACTACACACAATTTCGATCCTATAAAGCTCCCTTTTTTTTCCTTCCCTTGTTTTCTTCTCTATTAATTATACTTGAAACTCATGCTTTGTAAATATATCCTGTAAATAGTGTGGAATAAAAAAAATGGTAGAAAAATGGTTCCAATATATCCACATCCATCACCACGCACACGACATTCATGTAAACCAGTAGGCATTCTCTTAACTATTATTATTATTTTTAATGTTATGCTATTACTGATCGGATTATTCGTGTATAAATACATGTATGTCCATTACGTCAAAATGGGATAGAAGATGAAAATGTTGTTGTTGCTCGTCGGAAAAGCTGGAAAAGTCCGATAAATACTGCTTCACCTAGAAAGAGCACTGCCCTAAAAAATACCTTAAAGACCTCAAAATATACTAAGAAATACCAAGTATGGATTATCAGTTAACAAAGTAATAAGCCGCCAGTGATACACGAGGTCAGTGCAGTGAGGCCGGTTATCTCGACCATGTGAGCAACGAGCGGAGAACTTTATGTAGAGTAGTATCCGTACGCTGCACAAACATGCCGGGCAAACACTGCTGCTGCGTTAGTGGAAAGGTAAGTGAGTAGTACACGGCTGCATTAGTATCAGTTGATTATATGTAATCAGTCCTACTATAATCACTCATGCTCTCAGATTAATTAATAATCTCTGCTTTCAGATTAATTAATAATCACGACACTGCTCTAACTCTAAGTACCGTTTCTCGAGTTGGCCACTACGAACATGTAATAATCATAGAGCTGCTTATTTTCACTCGAAAGCCGGCACCAACACAATCCGAGATGGTGATAATGTTTCCTGACTGGCAATAGAAAAAGACTAAGATAATATACAAAAAACAGTAACCAGTCAAATGCGCCTAATAAATGGCAAAGACCCCGCGACCATTGAAAATTATTTTGGAAGCCGAAATAAACAACCTCACTCGTTCTTCGCAGCTTATAAATATGAAGGCGACATCTTAAAAGATATAGTGCATATAGTGTATAAACGTCGATAAGACACAATGCTGAGCGGTCAGGCGTTCTGGCTCTGCACTTTACTAGTCGTTGTCGCCACAAATCAAACTGTTTTAGAAGATAACTACAGCAGAAATGACAGGGAAGGAGCTATTGAACAACATGCCCAAGCTTCTACGGCAATTTCGTCGGTCATTTGTGAGGAAATGTGGAGTATTCTTTCCTCTGGTGGTGTTTCACAATCCTGGTCTAGAACGAATATTAGCATGTTGGACAAACACGGAAGCTGTTCTACACGGAAGCTGCTAAAAATCCCACCCGCAAAACCATCGCACTATGGTGAGCGGGTTTTCCAACATGCAGCACCGAAACTATGGAATTCCCTCCCAGATGCAATTCGTCACTGCGCGACTATAACTAGTTTTAAGACAAATATCAAAACCTATCTTTTTAATCAAGCTTACAATTATTCATTTTATATCGATAAATTTATTTAGATATTGCATATTGTATTCACGGTCCCTTGCAGCTGCAAACGCAGAGTCCGTTTATCTGTTTATGATTCGAGTGGCGAGTGGAGCGCAACATATCGCGCGTATCATATCAGACGCTAGCCTGGTCTGGAACAGGATATCTTTTTGCCATTTTGCCTGGAACAGGGTCGCAAAAATACAATTTCTTGGCTTGGAATAGGGCTCAGCGGCACACCCCTATCCTACCCCCCTCCGGGCTACAAGTTCAAAGGGGATTGGCGGAATTATGTCAACAAGACGAGTCAGGCAACCATATTTCTCTCAGTCGTCGTATTTGAAACGTTATCACTCCACCCCAGCCAAAGGAGAATATTAACTCTACTATCAAGCAATCCTAACGTAATTAACGCAGAGCCTATATATGCTTGCCATGAAATCCTCCATCAAATCCTGGCACTAGACGTAAGAAAATCGAAATTCAGAGCCCTCAAACAAAGGAATAGGTTCCTGTCGTCAAAATCACGTTATTATGAAAATACAGGCGCGTCGTTCAATACTCGAGCGAAACCCCGGTCCAACGAAAGCCAAGAACCTGAAGAGTTTGGATCGCTGTGCCATGTGTGTTGAAACAGTTACAGCAAATCAAGATGGAATCTTGTGCGATACTTGTATGTAGCAAGTGGCATCACAAAGACTGTATATCAATGAGCCAAGATGTATATAATACTTTAGGCCTTTCAGACGCTGAATGGCACTGTGACCTGTGCGGTTTACGTATACCTCCTCTAGCAAATTCATTCTTGGAAGACACTGAATCGGATCGGAGTACTGACTCAGATGATTCAGTTGATAGTGATTGACTGCTATCTACTCTTAGAAATGATTTAAACGCGATGTCAAATAGTGCGAGAACAAATAACTCATACATTGCACAATTGAACGTGAGAAGCCTCAGCCTTTGTCGATGTTGAGTGTGCCAAGCAAGATCATGGAAAAATGTATCAACAGCACCATCACTAAACACGCTAGAGAACATCCCAGTCTACCAAGTAAACATCAGTGGGCATACAAGAAGAGCCACTCAACGGAACTTTTACTTAGTCACATGACAGAAACCTGGAGGAAGTATGTAGACCTGAACAAAGTAGTGATAGTGGTGTTCATAGATTTTAGAAAGGCATTTGATGCGGTTCCACATTCGAGGCTGATGTTAAAACTACAAAGCATAAGTTGCGGGTTCATTATGGAAATGGTTTGAGAACTACCTCAGTGAGAGATTACAGTATACAGCCATCGGGTCAACACAGTCCCAAAAGTAAAGCATAACTTATGGTGTCCCACAAGAATCTGTCCTCGGCCCGATGCTAGCAGAAAACGATTGTAGGAATACAAGAATGCATGGATCCATTGGGGAAAAGAGAATACAAGTGCTAACTGTTATTTTCTTGTATTTAAGAGAACATTAATTTTGTCTTTTGAAGTAAGTCACTGATGCCTATTTAAGGCAGCCTTATATGGTATCAGACGGGCCATAAGTGCAGGTCTACCTTCAACTGATTCGTTACGTTTGTGAAACAAACTGTAGAGGCATCCATGAGATTGCAAGAAAAACCAGTACACGGAAAGAAACCCCGTGAATAGAAATGTAATTTCTAGGTGGCCAGAAAGTCAAAATATATAAGGTAGGATTGAAAAATGTACGAGTAAAACATGTTTAGATCATATGGGCCCATTAGTCGAAGAAAACAAGTGTTCATTCCTATATACTACGCAACACGCCCAACGCGTACAAAATATAATAACACTACAACTAGTGGAGTGTGACAGTGCCGGATGGCTGGTGGACAGCAGCAAACGGTTTCTTTAATAAACTACGGTATTACAAATCATTACATAGTTCTAATATTACAAAATCATAATAGTTAACAGGACATGAAGGAATGGAGAAAACATTCCATAACCACACATCATCCTAAAAGATGGTTGAACAATCCAATGACGTAATCACATGATAATAAGTAGCTTTACACATGCTTAAATCAAATAATACCGAAAAATCGATATCTAAAGAAAATAATAATGTACATTGCCCGGTACGAAAAACCATCGTAAAAAACCACGTCTTGCTACATGGAAACACTTCTGGAAACGTACTCCTCGACCGAATGCAATCGTACAAGGCTCCGAGGGCTAAAGCCAAAATGGTTATATCTTATGAATAATAATTTAAAACATTAAAACTAAAGTTTGGCTTGACTTGTGGCTGTCCAGCAAGCGAGAGAAAGAATTCTGAACTGATTGGTCTTTATATACCTCAAATATGAATATTAAACATACGTACAAGAAAAGAAACTAATGAACTATCACTTAAGTGATAAACAAATAGCTACGTGCCGTAATGAAGACGCTTTCCAACTCACTTTGTTACGTTGGAAAGCCTCTATTATTTTCAGTTTTAGTTGTACTAATTTATTCCATGCGTTTGCCACTGGGTCCGGTCGACCGAAACGCTGCTATGACTTTCTCAACGTCGCACTAGCTAGGTTTATTCTATTTCCCAAAACGAGACTGAAGTATTAACTAAATTGCTTTCAAACCTTGGAGCCTACGTTTAAGTTTATAATCAATGTGATTCTATTTTATCTTAAGGTAGTTCGACCACGTTTGCAATTCTGCCAAACGTAACAAAACGTAACAAACAACCAAATTAAACACTTCAAAACCAAACGCAGCTAAAATATTTTTTGTCGTTATGAAGTCTGCAAAAGAGCTAAAATTTTACTGGGAACACATTTGCTTTCTATTGCATTTTTTTTGCAAGGTAATTATTTCGCATATGAAGTATTGATCAAACATATTTTATTTTTGCTGTTTGATGTGTCCGTGATGCATATTTAATTAAATTCTGACATATCTTGCATTTAATAACTTTAGAACTCTACGCGAGATAAGTTTCAAGTTATATAAAATATTTAAGATTTAATCAAACTGTGTATCAGTTTATTTATTTTATTAGTAAAGATTATCTTTGAATGATTTTCGGGAATACTAATAATTTTACAACCTAATGAGGCCAAAGTAAATAACAACTCTTACTTATGAGTTTAACCATAGTTAATATAGTGGAATGGCAAACCCGGCAAACTTCAAAAGGGCTAACAAAGGCGCTGCGATTTATGTTGCAAGGGGGTAAGACAAAAGATTGTGCACGGACATAGTTCATTAGCGTTCCCTGAACGACTGAACTCACACGTTTCTGTTGGCTGATTGATTAACATGTTGGAATTTCTGTTGTCTTTTGTGCACGGTAGTGGGTTGAAAAAAGCTAACAAAGACATATGACAAAGAAGGTCCCTGAGTTTCATAACCATTCCACTCTATTAACTATGGTTTAACTGACGACCAATTGTAAAATTTATGTAACACGCGGGAGAAATTATTTTTACACAAGACCAAAACCATTTAATTCTGGTCCATAAGTTAAAGACCCAGGGTCGACCATTATGCTTTGCGCGCCTCTGTTTTTGTTTTGATCAGCACCAAGACGAGGCTTCTGTTGTTTTGCGCTTGTTCTTCGTCGTACGCGATCGTGTGTTTCGTTCAGTCGTTACGTTGGCACGAAGCTTTTAAAGAACAAATGGTTCCACAAGGGATTCCAATTCATCTATTGGTTCAGTGTAGCAAGAAGGGAGAAGAAATGCGTATGGCTCGTTAATTGTGGATATTCAAATCAACGAAGAACTAAAGGAAGTTTGTGATCTTCGACTTCGATACGCGTACTTAATTATCTGTGAAACTGCTATTATAAACAGGATAACAACATTACTCGATTTATTAATCTCAGTCAGGGCATCCCGGAAGCCGATTTAAACCGAGTAAAATGCACATGCAAAGGTCAGTACACAAGGAGAAGAGGCAAGGGTTCCTGAAAATGCCGCGAAATGCGAAAGCCGACGTGAAGTCTCACGACCTATAGGTGGTTGCGATAAAACAAGGTAAGCTGTAAGTTGACTTGGATTAGCTGACTGTAATGTTGTTTGAGATTGTCTCAATGATACAATTGATATATATATGTTATTTATATTTCGGTTTAACAGAACGAAGAAATAGCCGATAACATTCAACCTGCAGCGGTGCAAGATGGGGCCCATATATACGATTTCTCAGGGTGAAATAAATGTATTAAAAATACGTATAATTTTCAGGAATCGTATTTAATACCAGTTTCAACCCAACTTGGATCCCTTCGTAGCACAATCACATGAAAATCTATAAGTTTTGATTGCTCATTTTCAACGGAAAAGCATGCACAATTTTGCCATGAACACCTTCCAAAAACAATGAAAAGTACTTTGTTTCAAGCCTGGACATGGAGAAAAAAGACAAGCTATCGATCAACCTTTTAGGCACGAGTAGAGGCAGCCTTAAATTTACTTCACAAAACAGCTAGTTGGAATACCTGGAAAAGGCTGGGGACCACCTGCAGGAAATAGTCTATACTGGTATAAATTTAATGTGTCGGCCCATGCCAGACGAACAGGAGACAAGAGGGTAACCTGTGTTACTGCATATACAGCTTGTAGAAACATGTGTTTAAGTAGTATATCCGGAGTCAAAATGATACCACTTTTTTGTTGCACAACAAAACGAATGTTATGGAGGTCTTCGTCCTCCATAACATCCTCTTGTTGCACAACAAAAAGTGGTATCAGTTTTGACTCCGGATATACTACTGGGATCCTAAGGGTCTCTCGCAACATCCAAATCGTCACTAGACATTCTTGCACCTAAAAAGCCAAAAGTGTGAACCTATTAGAGATATCCTTAACGTATAGTATATCGACACCGATTGTGTATTCTTCGCCCCTCGACATCGACGTTAGTATCATAGATCATGAAGCAGATCGCTGATTCGAATGCGAAGACCGAGGATGTACCTACTAGACCATCCACACCAGACGAACTACACGACGTTGAGGATACAGACCCCTTACCTAACGGTCTGGAGGATCTCGAAGATGAGGATCTCGAAGATGAGGAGTTAGAACTCACGTTCGTAGGACCTACGATCACACTGGAAATCGAGGATCTAGAAGAACCCAACGTCATGACGATCCAAGGTCCCGGGATCGCCGAGCTCGAGGGGATTCTTGCGTTCGTTGAGGCGGTCTCCACCAACCTCGAGACCAACTTAGGCATCGCGACGTAAGCAAGTGGCTCATCGCACATTTCGGAATCGACATGTCATGGAGCAGTTACCATTGCACCTAAGAATCCAAACTTGAGTATCTGTTAGAGGAGTGATTAGCATACTGTATATCGCCACCAAATGGTATTAGTATATATTCTCTATTCCACGATATTAGCGTTCGTTGTCATCTTAGTACGCATTAATACCATACAGATCGAACGAGCCGAAGAACCTAAACGTAGACGTCGCAATGACTGAGATAGTAACTTGTGATTGGTTGATGCGAGGAAAGGACACGAAATGCCCAAAGAAGATTTCGAAGACATCGAAGTACTGTGCCCAGCACAACTTCCAGATCTCGAAAGGCGGTGCCCCATTTGTGCCATGCTCGAAGTGCGGTAAAGGATGTCGTACGAGTTCCGAGCTTTGCTCAGTATGCGGAGCACCTCAACGTCGTCTCATTCTCAATAAGAAGAACCTCGATACGAAACGTGCTAAGGAGCAGGCGAAACTTGCAGATCCAAACGTGGTGGAACCGGAGGAAGGTTTCGACGAGGCTCTTATGGTAGCATTGACCGCGGAACCAAGAGTGATGGAACCAGAGGAAGGTTTGGACGGGGCTCTCGGCCGTGCGTTCGACGAGGTGTTGACTGCCTTGAGGAGCCGTGAGAAGGAAGATTAGGAATCACCACATAAGGAAAAAAAAAAAAAAAGAATGAAGGAAAGTCGTTGTGTGACCCCCTCTTCATTCTTTTTTTCCCTATTAAACGGATGGCATCTATAGCGTATCATGGACGAGCTCATCAGATTGTTTGGTCCTGGAATTTGTAGAAGCCTGAATATCAAACCACAAGTGGGACATATTAACACCAGTGAAACATGTTCCGATTGTCTCTGCCCCTTAGAAATACAAGGAACGGAATTCGTGTGTCCCACATGTGGTCTTGTTTCCGAGACTGAACCCTGTGAAGAAACGAAGGTCGATATTGCTACTACTCGACTGCGTATGGTAGGTCCGGATAGATTTCAATATCAAAATGATCTAGACCACGCAAAACCAAAGCAAAGCGATAACACAGACCTGCAACGCCGAACGATCCTACGAGAACTACAAGCGTACAACGCTATTTATAAACAAAGTTATGGCCTATCGTTCCCTACGAACACGTTAGGAATCGTAGCCGACGCCTTTATCCAAGTGAAGGAAGTTTGTATCAAGCGTAGTCGTGCTAAGAGAACTATTTTAGCTTCTCTACTCTACCAGGCATGCGTGCAATGCGGGTTTGTGCGATCTAGAGGCGAGGTTGCTCGCTTCATGCAACTAAACGACAAAAGCATCTGTAGCGGAGAGGTCTTTATACGTTCTCTGTATAGTGACGATAAGATTGATATGGACTTGAATCAGCCGAGCGCATAGTTCCCCACATTGCAACGACTTTCCTTAAACTCGATCCTCAAGGAGTACCTATGGACGTTCAACAAATAGTCCACGAGGTTGTTACTACAGCGATAGAAAACAATATAGGCACCAAATCGGTACTTAAGACGAAAGTCGTTGGAGCGAGTTACGAGGTGCTACGTCGTTTAGGATCGTCTATGTCTCTTAACGAGGTCATTAAACGATGTGACCTATTTGGAGGTTCGGTCAAGCGTTTTGTCAAGGAGTTGTTTTCTTACCATTCCTACTTTGAGCCAATCTACACTAAGCATGGTCTAACTAGCAGTAGGACTTAGCGAAGTGAAAATGAGATCCACGTTCGTTTCTTTCGTAGGAAATATCGATTCTTACCCCACTAAGCTGCCAAGCTTTTCTCGCATTTCCTTTTGCACTTCTTGCTTGAGTTCGGCTCGAACCCGATCCGGACTTTTTTCACCTATGGAAGTCTCGCGACGAATTTCAGACCTCATGATCTCATACTTATTTGCTTCGTCCAGGATGAGACTGTATTCAGAGTCGGATATGTTTTCGTCGCGTAGGGCCTTCGATACTAGATCGCGAATCGTATTGATTTTCGCCTTTGCCAACATAGTCGTCCTTTCATGTTTAGAAACCTTCATTCCTAACTTCTTAGCTCCAAGGGTCGTAGATGCTGAAATTAATCCACATAGCCCACCAATAACTCCAAGTGGTAGACCAATCACTATTCCAACCCCAGTCAACGCTACGCCCAATCCAGATCCAGATAAGATCACAGATAGACCTCCCGTTGCCACTGCGATACCATGAACTATTCCTTGAGAGCGTGCATATTTCTTGCGCACACCTTCGTAGTGCCTTTCTTGAACTTCGATGTCCGAAAGCGTGTCTCGGATCGTTTGCAGTCTGAAATTCTTCCCAGTGTCACTAGCAATCGGTGGATAGATATTTGGTGCTGAGGGAAACGGTTGAATCGAATCGCCGTCCATCGTATCTATATGTATGATCTACTCAAGCTTCAACACGTATCTATATGTATGATTTACTCAAGCTTCAATACGTATCGTATCGGTTGACCATGAAAGTCTATCAGATTGCCTTTCCCATCACGAATTGTAAGGCGAAGGCTGTTTCGCATTGTCCCTAGAGCTTGCAGGGCTTGGGGATTCGTTGGAGGGTAGGTGTTTTTTTGAACCCAAGGACCTCGGACCTCTATGCTAGCCAGGACTTTCGATTGCTTTCCCTCTAGAAGTGAGAAACCGGAATCCACCGCATCGCAATAGACATACATTGTGTAGATATCTTTGATCTTCATAGGGTAATTACCAACTTTTAGCAGAAACTCATTATTCTCTTCTTCTCCACATTCGAGACCTAATAGTGTGTAGAAATCTTTATTGAACTTGATTGGTTTCTTAACTATTATAACGTGGGACCTAAAGAGGGTATTTTTCTTAAAGTCCACGATACCAGCACTAATTGCAGGCTTTAAGACACTCTTGATTTTCTTAAAATTGTAAGACCCTACAGCAACATCGTGTGGGAACATGATACTACCGGCATTCCACCTGAACGAGCTGTTAGGTTCCACCAACTGTTCTCAAAAGTGACCTCGAGTAGTGTAATATTGTTGATACGAAGAGGTTTATCGAAGTAGACAATATGGTCGGCCAAGGTTGCGGTGACATATAAGAGAACCATCTTATATGTTGAAGGTATAACTATATATACGTATAGCTTCAACATGGTAGATGCATGGCAACAGTTCAAGCATCTATTTCCTAATGCCGTACTTAGTTGGTTCGAATCTACTTCCGATAATGTTAATTTCATCGATCGGGGAATGTCTCATCGCGTGTTCACGGAGGAAGGTCCTCCTACTAAGACGGGAGGTGGTAAATTGATGGGGTGGCTTGGTCGCACTGGTAAGGCTCTCGACATAGCACTTGGTGGTAAGTCAGTTTACGAGAGCGTACTATTCGCGCGGGAACACGAAGGTCTTTCCAAGCACGATTGGATAGAAGAAAGCGATAAGATCGCAACGTTGAATGCAGATCTATTAGCGAAGTTCGAGAAACGATACCCACATACAGATCTTCACAAGTTCTATGCCTCTACGGAAGTGAACGGTCCAAACAAATATTCGACGAGTATTTGGTTTCGAGATGGAGATTCTAGCTATGTCGTTTACGGCGATGATGTCTCAAAGTTACCTAGGCACTCAAAAACGCATCGATGACGCATTGCAGGGAATGGTCGATGGTTTCCCATCTACGTTGACACTAGATAAGAGTGTGAAATATCCTATTCGAGCAGTTCCTTTTACCGAACCGGCACAAGATATAGATCTCACCAAGTTGTGGATATACGTCACACCTACGAAGAAGTTCGAAGCAGGCGTTCCAAATATATTCAAGGAGATCGTTGTAAAGCATACGACAGCAAATGAGTCTCGTAGATGGCTATCAGGTCCGGATTTCAAATACTGGCCTCAACAACTTAATTTTGCAACGTGGTGTGCAACTTCTGGATGCGGAGTGTCGTTGTTTGACCCCACTTTCAAAACATATCCACCAGTTGTCCAAGGGTTCCTACGATTCCACGTATATTTCACGATACGAAGAATTCTACACGAACTTGGAGCTCCTCTACCTGGTAACCGTGCTTTCAAGCAACTCGACAATCTCTATAGCAAGTCAGTCCTTGAGAAATTGTGCATCGAATTCGGTACATCTCGAACGCCAGACTTTCGGTGGGATGGCTTAGGAGACGTCTACGTAAACTCTCATATGGAAGAATGGTGAACTATACGGAGAAGTACGCACATAATACTTCGTACTCTGCGAAGTGGCCTGGTGGTGACTTCAAGTTTCCTGAGGAGAGTCGTACGGACTATCAGTTTCCTTTATCGTACATTAGCAATAACAACGGTAAACAATACAATTGGTTTACGCCACCAATCGGTAGAGGTTTGACGAATGCTGGGTTAGGTAGATTGAATCGATCTGTTGAGGCTTTTGGATACTGTATTCTAGGCGCTCAAAACGATCTTAACGAATCCATCGTAGATAGCTTCAACGTCAAAGAAAAGTTCAAGAGCTTAGTCGAAGGCGCTATTCTCGAAAACGATTTAGTGGTGAGCTACAAAAACTATCTTACTGCTATAACGACAACGCATAAGAGGCTCGATCTAGCAATAGCTATAGGCGTGCGATTATTGCCAAGCAATCCAGTGTACTATCTTGGTAAGAAGGATGGCTATAGGAATCCAACCCCGAAAGCCACGAAAGATATGATGCTAGGTACTAACGACATCAATGCAGAAGTCAAAGGACGTCCGCCTCCCATGGAAGGACCCCCAGATAAGAAATTAATACCACCTCATGAGACGCACGAGAAACGAGTTCCTGTACCAAAGGCTATCCCACAACATGAGATTAATCTCGCAGTGACATCTATTGCCGCAGCTGTAATTGCATGGACCCTATTTCGTTAACGCCGTTTATATTGCTCTATCGCGATCATCACTATTGCTACGATGAATAACCAAACGTTCTCCGCTAATACTCCCAGGGCCTTACCAGCCATAGTGAATATAAAATTCGCAATCGATCCAATCATTCAAGGTAGGATCTGTCCAAGCCTCTTTCCCATTTCCTTTAGCAACCCACCAGTCGTTTTTAATCCCTTCTTTACTGCATCTGCCGCTTTATCGATACCAGCCTTTACTGGTTTCGGTACAGATCTCGATAGGGAAGAAACTATAGCACTAACGATAGCGGCAATAGAAGTTACCACCGCAAGGACGGTCATTCCATACTTTCTGAAAATAGCTTTGACCCTATCGCGTAATGACATGCGTTCAAGTATGGATTCTTCTTGACGTTCGAGTAATCCTATTTCATTACGGATACGTACTTTCTCTTCCTTAGCTGCTTCCTTCTGATCCTCAGTTGACGTTGGGTCTTGAAGTATGTTGTCTTCTAGTTTGAGATGTTCGGTAGCCTTTTCAGTAGCTAGGATGACTTCTTCTACTGCTTCTTCATTTGTAGGGCCTAGAACGTATTTAAGATCCTTACCAATCTTACTATATATGGCTCCTTTCGTGGTAGTTAAAGGGACAGGTTTTTCCTTGCTTCCGAAAGCGTGGACAGCGATTCTGCCGTCTTCCATGGTTGCTACTTCGAGTAGGCATACGAATCCCAGCATCCTCATAGTGCTCCAAAACTTTGTCGAATATCATCCGTTTAGCGTTTTCCGATAAGCCTTGTGAGAAGTAGATATGTTGAGTATTGAACTCTGGACCTTTCGAAGTGTAGAGTTCGTCCACCAATTCATTAAACTCTCCATCTGTCAATGATGTTTCCTGTGTCTTTGGTCGAGCACCTTCTCTAGCGTAGTCGCGTCTGGTTTTCATTGGGACCATTTCTCCTGGCTCTTCTGGAAACGTCGCTTTCCACTCCTCCACATCGATAGTATCGTCATCGTCGTAGTCTTTTCCTCTTTCAGCTCCACCAGGTCTTTCCTCTGTGGTATCAACGTCCATGTTGAACATAACTATGTATCTATGTATATTCAACATGATATCATCAAAGTTGATTCCTGCAAAGGCGCAAAGAGAGCCTCTTGCACTCAAAGCTCAACGAACCTTGTATAGGAAAACTTTCAATCCATCATCTGCCAATCCGGGTGAGACTCTATACATAGAAGTTCCAACGCTAGGAGAAGGCATAGTACTAGTGCCTGGTAGCTTAGCGCTATTGGGCGACATCGTATTATCTGGTGGACATGTGAATAACAGAGTCGTTAACAATGTTGGACGTTGATTGGTTATACATCGAGTTTGTAAGATGGGGGCTGAAATAGTAGAAGACATTGCCAGGTCAGATCTTCTACAAACATATTCCGACGTATATCTATCCACGCAAGAGAGAGAATCGAGAATACAACAAGGCATTCAATCAGAGAACGTAAACAAGCTACGATCTAAGGCTGGCGATAAAAGTACTTCGGTTGCTGCAGATAACGCGCTCCTAGCTGCACACGGTTCCAAATATAGAATTCCATTAGACGTCGATATTCTGACACAACATGGAGTTCTATATCCACATGCCCTAGAAGATACTATTTCATTCGAGTTGACTCTAGCGCATGCCATCGATGTCGTAGTTGGATCGGATACGACAAAGATAGGTACGTACCAACTTACCAACATCCAACTAGAATACGAAGCAATCAAGGATGAAACTCTGGCTAGTAGTGCACTTCACAAATACGAAACAGGTACTGCATTCCTATACGACAACGCCGTTCACTTCAAGACGGTACCTATCGCTAAAGCATCTGATGCTTTGATATCTCAGAACATCAATGTTCCACGACGATCCTTTGCTGGACTACTTCTACTATTCGTAGATCCACACACTGCTGGTACGCGAGATAGCGAATCATTCTCGAATCCTGATATTTTGAAGATAGAAGTAGATGTCAACGGGATTCCCAACAGATTCTTTCCAAGCGGTATGCTTCCCCCAGATTTCTGGGAGGCTGCAAAAGGATGGTTTGCTACGTCCAATACTTCCATGACTCCAACGAAGTTTTACAACAATAGGTTCGCCATTCTAGTCAATTGTCGCACGGCAAAGGATTCCACAGTTCATGGTGATGGAATGGCACAAACTGGCAGTGGAAAAGATATCAACATTCGCATACATAGAACTGCAGGAGGAAGTGGAAACGTGAACATGCACATCTATGTTCTCGCAGATGCTCAGCTTAAGGTATTGAACAGATCTCTGCAGAGTATAACATACTGATGGATTCTCTCGTAGAGCACGTTCCGTTCAACGCACTCATAGTCGGTCCAACGAATTGTGGGAAGACTGCGTTTCTCATAGAACAACTTCGTGGATCATTTCGTGGTAAGTTCGATTACATAGTACTGATTTGTCCTACATATGCCCACAATAAAACCTATCGCGGATTCGCAAATCGAGATCCTCGTTTCTTCGTCATGTCACCACCGCAGGATGCCATCGATGCTACGTTAAATATTTGCGCAACGTTTTGGTCAGGTACCAATACTCTATTGATTCTCGACGATTGCGCCGCATCGAAGGACGTCAAGAAACGAACTGACAAGCTAGTAGACTTAGCATTTTCTGCACGACATATAGGGCTTTCTATTTGGGTGCTGTCCCAACAATTAACAAGCATATGTAAACCCTTCCGCGAGAACGTAGCTATCGTAGTAGCGTTCCATACCGCATCAGCCGCAGATGGCAAAAGGATATTTGAGGATTATGGAGGCTCGCAAGAATGTAAAGAGTTACGAACGATACTTGGATCTCATAAGTTCGCTCGCATGTGCTTCTGTCTACGCCATCCTTTCGAGGTAGTATTAGAGATGCCAGCACCTGTAACATATCACGATGGATGAATACATGAATGAACTGATTGACGAGTGCGCCATCGTTTGTCCTCCGGTCGTACTGGAACGTCCAACCAAATTGGAGGGCGTCGAAGATTGTCGGGAAGCACTTACGATTCTAGCTGCGGTGGGTACGACAAAAGAATACCTAGGACGGAATTTCTCAATAGTAGATATATCTAAACTATCTGAGAAGGACGTAAAACTTTTGCATAGTAGGTATCAGGCCGTAGTAGCAAAGCAAATAACGGGATGCTTAGTAAATGGAGCACTACGTCTAGCTACCCGCGCAGTCGCATACGTAGTTCCACTAGACGACCAACAAGCACTGATTAAGGACCTACAAGAAGACCACCTAGTTCGCAACGAGATATCCGCTGCGGCCGGTCTATTATCACTTAAAGCAGGTCGATTCGTGGCTCTAGCTAGTGCCTTGTTCCACGTAGCTGATCACATAGTCGTTCCTACAACACCTTTTGAACCTCCACAGGTAACTACTATACAGAATCAAGATGGAAGAAACAGATCAGATAACTGCGGATCCACCGACGACCGTACCGACTAAGAAAGGAAAAGATCCAAAGCGCGTTGCAGCTGGGAAAGCATTAGCGTTAACCAACAAACTTGCTAGAGAAGCTCAGAAGAGAGAGTTGACACGTGAAAGCGAATCGTGCAACGTAGAGAAAGGTTGGTTCGAAAACGTATCTACCAACACTACCCTCGCAGTCATCGGTACAGGCGCGGCATTGGTTGGGGTGTATTATCAATTCCAAAGACATAGAGCCGACAGTGGTCGTGTCTCAACACCGCCTGCAGCTCCGGTGAAGACAGCTGTACCAGACATGGAGTAACACTTAAAGACTAGAGACTATACTATATATCGAGATGGATAAAGAATTGATGAAGACAGCAACTGACGCATCTGTGATTGTGGGACTTGCTACTGGAATTGGGTGGATTGTGAAGAAGGCTACCAAGGAACCTATGCTTAACGATCCTTCTTCTTCCATAGTAAATTACGCAAAGTGGACCGCCGTGGTGGTTGGTAGTTTATACGCGAAACAATATCTCGAGAAGCAAAAGATCATACCATAATGGCGGCAGCGATTGCTATGACAGTTTTCGGAGCTGTTTTGAATGCGACGGCATTTACTGGTGGTGGTATACTAGCTAGAATGATTGGAAAGGACGACGTCGATGTAGAACGAGAGAGACACGATAGAGCCATTGAAAAACAAGAATCCGAAATGGTGGCCTATAGAATGGAACGTCAAAGATTATACGACTTCGCACAAGATCAGGAAGGTCTTGAACGCGAGGCCTACAACGCCCAAAAAGATACCAACAAAGCCTTCGTGCAATCTGATAAGTTACGTAAGGCACTGAAACGACTAAGAGAAACGAAAGAACCACGTCTATCTGACTACTATCGACCCTCAAACAATCAGAAGACTGGTGAGTTGCTCTACGTTGGTGGTGGAATGCTAGGCGCTGGATACGCTATTAGTAGATGGCTATAGCCACTGCCACTACTACTAGGTTACTACTAGGTTACTACTAGGTCACTACTGAAAAAAGGAAGTGAAAAAAAAGGAAGAAAGGAATGAGGACTGGTCGAATGGGTTCTCATTTTTTTTTTTTTCATCTGTTGAAGGTTAGAATACATAGATATATGATGGATGCTAAACTTCCATCTTCTATGGTCCCATGGGCTATTGGAAAGGTCACGCTGCAATTGACAAGCTATCGGTAGCATCGAAAGCATCGGAAGACGTAGCTAGGAGTTGGTTGGAAAAGCAATCTATATGGCAAGTATATCTACCACCACCAAAACACATTCCACGCCCGCATTGGACTGTATCGAAACCAAATGAAGTCCACCAAGCTGATTTAATATTCTTACCACACGATCGACCTGGGCGTGGACGAAAGCTATACAAGTACGCCCTAGTAGTAATCGATGTAGCTTCTCGATACAAAGAAGCCGAACCTTTAGCATCTAAAGATAGTGGCGAAGTTGCTGCTGCATTCGAAGGAATCTACAAACGTAGTCCACTCGAATGGCCAAAGACGTTGCAAGTAGATCCTGGTAGAGAATTCATGGGGCGTATGTCTGAAACGCTAGAACTACATGGTACGAAAGTTCAACGAGGCGAGGCTGGTAATCATAGAGCGCAAGGCTTCGTCGAACGAGCGAATAGAACATTAGCTGAGAGATTGTTTGGATATCAATATGCGCAAGAGATGGTACTTACTTCGGAAGGATCGGATGCGCGTAGTAGAGAATGGGTAGTTCGTTTACCAATTGTTATCAAAGCCCTAAACAGTGAGGTGACTCGACTTACAGGAAAAGAGCCTTCGAATTCTGTAGTGACGCAACAAGTAGATCTAAAGACTCCTACATATTCGCGCACTGTTGGCTTGAGAGAAGAGCGCCTACCATTCGACGTCTTAGTTCGATATCTCTACGCACCAGGAGAATTGGAAGGGGGTGAAAAACGTAGAGCTACTGATCCTGTGTGGAGTTTACAGATATACGTTATTTCGCGAAGTGCAGTATCTTCGGGGCAGCCTGTGCTGTACTACCTCGCGAAGCAAGAAGGGGAGAAGGACGCACCCAAGCGTGGATTCGTTCGTGAAGAGCTACAAGTCGTTCCTAGGGATACGGAACTACCACCGAAAGATGTTCTGTTCGTATCCAAGCGCTAGACAGCGTACTCTATTGGCTCAGTGTGGATACCATCAGGCAGAACGTATCTTGTGTCGTAGTAAGCTGAAAGCCCAAGTGTCTGCTGTTCGTAGGTTGCCATACCTTCTGGCAGTAGCCGGAAGCCTCGGTTTTTCGCCACGTCAATACTACCCTGGAGTGCTGCTTCGAATCGAGCCCACGAAACGTCGTTGTGCCGCCTAGACATACCTTTGGTGGAATATTTCTTGCTGCCACCCACATCGACATAGTAGGCTTTCGAGCATAGGGCAATGGCGCGCTGTCCTTCAAATTCTAGCTTGAAGAGCCCTGGGGTGCGACTGCTCCACTTGTCCCATGCTAACCAATCCTTTCGGCAATCTGCGAAATCCTCACGTAGATTAGGTCGTACGACTTCATCGATGCTATTTCCAGAGATGGCAATGTAGGCGCTGTCTGTGTCCATCTGTATGTACTCGAAATCCTCGCGGGCGATGTACTTATCGAGGAAGTCGTAGTAGAACTCGAGCATACGCAGCTTTGCGAGCTGGTACACAGCGATACCTACTTGGAAAGGGCGTTTGATTCGGATCTGGACCTTTCTACTCTCGAGTTCGTATTCCTCGCCAATCTCTTCCAGGTCTTCGAACCAAGCACTCCGCAAAGCTTTGTCCACAATCTTCTCGTCTTTCGTATAGGCGACATTAGTTTGGCGCCCCAAATCTTCGATCAATTTCCCATAGGCGCTATTTCCAAGTAGCTTGAACACATCTGCTAGCAAGGCTTTACTCTCGTCTACATCTCCTGTACGTCGTGCTTCGGTGACTTGGTCCACAAACCATTCAAATACTTTTTTGGGTTCGTAGTCTATTGTGCGGTAGACAGCAGTGATCTCCGCTCCATGATCAAGATACCACCATAGTAGAGGCTCATAGAGAAGCAACCTCTTTCCAGAGAGACTCCCAACTAGCTTCTTTTCCTCGCTTCGCTTTCTACCTGTCCTTGCGAGGTAGGCTATCATTTCTGGAGAGATTGCTTCCTTGGGGATTTTCTTGTTGTAGAAGAAGGGGGGCATCTCCTCGAATTCCTTCCACAATTCTTTTGGTATCTCGATATCTACCTCTGCATATCCAAACCACGTTCCACTACGTAGACGTTCGTAGCTGGCGGCGGCTGGACCTGGCTCGTCGTAGTGAACAACCTTTTCTTTTCCACAAGGCATTTCGAATGCCATCGTAGAAAGATATAGGGCATTGGCATCGTATCCAAGCACTTTGCGACACTCCTTGGTTCCACCCTGATGACTACGAATCTTAGTCACTCCTGCTTCGTGTCGTCTGGTGAACACTATGCTTGGACCTCCTACGACAGCGCTTTTCAGCATGTGGTAGGCTTCCTCACATGGAGCGTACATCTCAGCTCCCCGTTCTACACTACCTCGAAGTAGGAACTGTAGCGAGACTCCTGGGATGGACACTGCGTCTTTCAGCATGTCTACTCTCTTCTCGTGGTAGAAATCTCGCATCTTTTCGAGTGCCTCTAGGAATGGGACTACGTCTAGGTTGTTGTAGTACCGCAACCAATCTGCGAAGGTCTCCATTCCTTTGTCGCGAAAGGTGCGCTTGCAGTCTTCGAACTCTGACCTAGATAGTAGGTGTTGACCTTTCAACTTCGAACCCCACTCTCGATAATCTGGTAATCCAACGTGATCCAACTTGTCGGGAGAGTCGAACGACTCGTATGGGAAGAAACTCTTTTGCGACTCACATCCATAGGCAGCGATCCAACGTTCGTAGGAAGTTCCAGGTCCAAGGTAGTTCATCACATCGAGGAAACGAAATTCTGGGGTCAATAGGAACATAGTGGAATTGGCTTTCTTTGCTACTCTGACTTTCTTGCATGTGTCGGCAATAGATTCTACGAAATAGTTTCTGATTGAATTCAAATCGTACCGGCCAGAGTTGAAGCCTAGAACGGGAACTTGGTTGACCCATTCGTCGATTCTCATCCGTTGTTCCTTCGATAGGGTGTCGAAGGAGAATTCAGGTGTCTTGGGGCAGAACTGTTCCGCAACGACTTCTCGGATTGCTTTTGCTCTTCGTTGGAGTTCTTCGACGAAGGCGGCTACAAGTTCTTTTGGATCGCGTCGATAGAGGTGGGTTGGCGTTCGATCGTACGTGTCGGCAATTGATACTGATATTGAAGCATGGACGTTTTCGATGGTCAATCGGTCCGTTGGTTGTCTTCCTTTCGTTGTATCGAGATAGGCTTCGAAATCGTAAACTATGGCATGTGGATAAGCAGTTTGTGTTGGAGTTGGAACCGGCTCGTTTGTCTTCTTTGTAGAGCAGCCCCAAGCCTCCACCACTACGTAACCTGCCTTGCGTAGACTCTCCGTTCTTTCGCAGGTCTTGCGATAGAGCCTCCTTTCCCTAGGGAAGCATTCCGGGCAGCCATGGAAATAGCATCCATGGAATTGGAAGATGGTTTTCGAAAGAGGTTCGTAGCCGTCGACCGGCGCTCCTTCTATCCAATGCTCTCCACCATGTCCACAAGCCGCGTGATGGATGTGCTTCTGGATTCTTTCGGATTCGCGTTTCAACCAGCGTAGAGCGGCTTTGCTGGCTTTGTTAGAATCGCTCTCTGGCCAGAAGGCTTTTTCGTATGCCGACTGGGGTACTGTGATTGCTTTTCCGGGGCAAACGATCTTCGTTTCCCCACGACTGCAACGATCTGCGTGGCGTTGAAGGTTCGAGGCTTTTGTGAACCGTTGCTTACAGTCATTACATACGTAGATGTGCCCTAGCTTGCTAACGTTCTTGATATAGAAGGCGTGCCCGTTGTATATCCCAATCGTCATCGTATGCTTGTAGTGGGCTGCATGTCGCGTCAGATACCAAGCGCCATCCTCCGTAGGTTCGTACACCCGAATGCCAATCCCGAAGTGTAACTCAACTTTATCCAGCTGGTCTAAGGAAGTTCTAGGAACGTCTTGCGTGGGCGCTGCCAGGCGATAGAAGTCCTGGGCAAGTTTTCGAGCTGTGACGCAACACCTATCTGCTCGTGCTCCTTCGTGCATGGCAAGGCAGCGCCACAGACATAGGTTGTCACCATATCGATCGAGGGCAAGCATTCCTTTTTTCTGGCGAAGCCATTGGGGCAGTGGGCCTGTTCCCAACAGAGGCTGACGATCGATCACGACTTTGACATCCACGTAGATCCAACGCACGAAGGCCCATTGGGTATTTGGACGATTGATGTTGTCGGGATTCAATCGAGATAGCTCCCTGTCGACCACCCACTCTTCTGCATCTCCTAGGATGTTCACCCATGGAGAGCCGGGGACAGTCTTGGAGAATAGCATCACACGCCCGTCGTTGACATTGCGAATGCGATAGGTGTAGCTGTAGCGCAGGTAGAAGCTGGTGGTTACCTTTGCAACTAACTTTTCCATGATCCTAGGGGTCAAATCTCCTGCCACACCTTGGAAGAAGCGCCACTGGATAGTACGGCGGCCTGTCTCCACTCCCTCGAGCATTCCATCTCTCTCGTCGAGAATAGCACCTGCTTCTCGAGCTAGACTCCGTGGAAGTGGCTCACTACGAGGCTCTTGCAGGAACCGTCGGAAGGCTCGATGTTTGTGGGGCAAACGTCTTCGAGGATCCGCTATGGACCTCTCTTCGACAGCTTTTGCCCTTAGGCTTGCCGCAACCTCCTCATTCAACTGTTGGCTTTCGCGTGCACGTTGAGCTCTTTTGTGGGGATCTTCGGGATCACCTCGAAGAGCTGGAAACCTACCTGTTCGATCGGCTCGTTCGATTCTATTCTCCCATTCGAGAGCGCGAGCCTCAGCTATTGTCTGGGCGAGCCTGGTTTTGTCGAACCTCGAAGTACCTCGCAACCCAAATTGCTTTGCTTGAGTCCTTAGGTCTTCTAGGGTGATCATCTTCTACCTTGCGTGTCGATGTCGTGGGGCGAAGAACACACAAGCGGTGTCGATATACTATATGCTAATGATATCTTTAATAGATACGAACGTCGATGTCGCGGGGCGAAGAATACACAATCGGTGTCGATATACTATACGTTAAGGATATCTCTAATAGGTTCACACTTTTGGCTTTTTAGGTGCAAGAATGTCTAGTGACGATTTGGATGTTGCGAGAGACCCTTAGGATCCCAGTAGTATATCCGGAGTCAAAACTGATACCACTTTTTGTTGTGCAACAAGAGGATGTTATGGAGGACGAAGACCTCCATAACATTCGTTTTGTTGTGCAACAAAAAGGTGGTATCATTTTGACTCCGGATATACTACTGTTTAGACAGATATATCCTAGAGGTCTGTATCAAAACAAGGTGCGACATGTGTAGACGAGTTTAATTTCAAAATGGAAAGTTTTAGGAAAGCTGCACATAAATAATTTGCCCTGTGGAGGTATGGAAAGATTGGCAGAGGATAGACACGTCATATCTGCATGTTCAGTTATAGGCTCTTACCCACCATCAGTTGGGAGTTCCGTCCAGACTTTATCGAGGGTGGGTAAATGGCTACATGTAGGCTACTTCAGTCAGGATGACTGAATCCAATGTCCTGTACCAGACGACGGTGCATGGTTTTTCGAGCTAGTTTGAGTCTTACAACTATACAATATGGCCTGGGATCAATTCAGTAAAGCTTTTACACATGTATTTGTACATAGCTGGCAATGGACAGACTTGTAAAATACTGTATAAAAGTTTTACCAAATTGGCCACTGGTTCAGTATCACTCACAATAATTTATAAGCATAAGTACAAGCATTTTACTCAGCTGCAATCATAGGTGCCTACTGCTTGTACCTACCTACAGTGTACATGTAATACACACCCAGAAGTCCCCCAAGAATGTCTGCTGAAATGAGCAACACATTCCATTCCCAGAGACTGACCAATCAAAGTAAGGCTTCCAAAATCATTGGAAGGAATGCATAACAAGCCAAAAGAGCATATGCATAGGAGGTTTGTGTAGGTTTATCGACAGATCTTCCTCACAATAAAATTTATGTGTTTGTTATTTTCCATTAAAGTGCCACTACGACGAAAATTTACCATTTCGATTTGCCACTTTTTCAGTGTTTATAGGTCAATCAGTATTAGAAATATCCGAAATAGTAAAAAATATTCCCAAATGGGCATCTTAAACCACAAATTTTAGGAGAGTTTACCGGTAAAATCCTGTCCGCCATTGCTGGAAGCCGTGCCCTTTGTTCAGCTTTAAACAAAGGTTTATTCACCGGAGGTGATGTCATACACTTAACACGACAACCTCGTGGCGCGAAATAGCGTGCATAAAAAAGTAGCCAACCTCGCAAAGATAAATATAACTTTCTTCTTATGTACGTGAAGACGTTTTTAGTAGAAATATGCCTCCAGGCGTTGTGTTCTGCAGGCGAGCGTTAAGTGTATGACATCATTTCCGGTGAATAAACCTTTGTTTAAAGCTGAACAAAGGGCACGGCTTCCAGTAATGGCGGACGTGTAGATTCAATATTCGGAGATAAAAAAATAAGACTTCCTGTCGTTGTATCGAAAAACAATTTGAACTGGTAATAATATATGAACTCTACTTTATGAATATGCAAAAACATTGATATGTCAAAATTTGATCGTAGGGGCACTTTAACAGATTCCTTACTGGAAATGGTATATTAAAGTAATATTTAAAATAAACTATTTAGGTAGCCACATCAATTTATTACAATCTCAGTTGGAACAGTGATAACTTATGGCTTTTACATAGCTGGCCATCGAAAAAGCTGGACAACCATTATGTAATATGCCTTTTTGTAGAAGGCATAAAGCTAGAGAACACTCAAATGTTGTTACAGAGTACATGTAGTTTGCGGTAAAATAAAATTACACAAATCAAGGAACATTGTTTGTGCACCTGTTTCTTCTAGAAAATAATGGTTCACCATAGCCACTTTGAATAAATAGCAAGAATGTGGAATTATTTGTAGTTCTGTTGACAATGTGTGTAGTCAAATGCACTTAGACCAGTGACTACCAAACATATTTTAAAGACAATGGTGTTTCTGTCTTCCCTGCATTCTCACCCCACAAATGCCTGCTCGTCTGACATTCCTTTCTCGATTGTCATTGTGTTATGTAGTTTCCTTCAAAGCTAGTGTTATGGGCCAATCACTTGGTTGTCCTGACAGGGTGGCAAAAAATATTCATATATTTTAAAGGCACTTGTACGAGATTGGTAGTACTGGTTTTATTAGCAAAACCAGTTTGTAAATGCTATTTTCCACTTCCAACCATAATATTGTTGGGTTTTTAAAACAGCATTTTCAAGTTTGTTTGCCATCCAGTAAAGCCTTTTGCATTGAATCATGAGTGCAATTCATTCACTATTGAAGCGATACATCAGCATGTGATGTTTCCAACAAAACTGATACTATTTCCGTTTCAAAAAGTATTAATTGTATTTTGCATAGGAATCAGGGGCATAGTAAGGGGATGCCCTTGGTCCCCCATTGTTAAATTATTGAATAATAATAATTATTAATAACATGCCCTTACAGATAAGCACCTCAGTCCAACATTTGTGTTGGGACCCCCCTGGAAAAATCCTGCCTACACCCCTGGGAATAAGAATAATTTATTTTAACTCGTGATCTTGAATGAAGTACATGCTGCCATTCCTAAATGCTTCAAGGGTAGCCATTTTCTTTTTGTTGTACAATCTTGTGGCCAAGGTGAAGGTCAACTGACTTTGTGGAAAGCTAATTCTGATTGGTCAAACATTGAGAAAGTAATGTCCATCGCAGACAAGCAGGCGTTGTGTGGTGAGAATGTGCGATGCCCCAAAAATGAATGGGGGAGAGGCTAATGTGCTTCATCCTCTGAAGTATTATAGAATTTAGCAAATCATGACATATTGGTCTGTATAATAATTATTATTCATTAGCTCTTATTACTGTTTTCAAAGAAGTGATACCTTAGAAGTTAGAAAAATTGTATTTAGCTGACCATCAATCAAAAGGTAATTAAGCCTGGTTAAAGCTTTGTATGAGACAAGACTTGTTTGATCGACATATGGGTAAATGCAATTTTGCAACTTGAAACACCCAGGGTCTCACTTCAACAAATACAGTAATAATCAAAGAAAACTTAAATCTAGAGCCCAAACTAGGTCATGTCTAGTTGGTATGCAAAGTGGAAATAGTTAGTGGTTGGCTTACAGCCAAGTACTTCTATGCCAAGTATTATTTCTGCCAAAAAAGTATGAAATTTCTTTGCCATCTTCTTTTCACTTATTTTAAAATTACCCAAGTATTCTATTAGTCCTCTATTTGAGCCAACATGTATTGAAGGAACCTTGTTACTTGTAATTTCGAGAACAAAGCTTTATTTTTCTTCATCTTGGATTTTTACAAAGTGGTTGTTGCAACATTGATAGACCTATTGTTCACTAAAAGAACAGGCATTTCCCTTGTTTATAATCGAGTTTTCCAACAAACATTTTGACTTCAAATCAGTCACTGAGGTAGTCAAAGTTAGGGATACAACTTATAAGAAACTAGGTCCCCCAGGTAAACAACATACATCTTTGATTCAAGGGGCTCCATAAACCCCCTAATAATGAACTTTCTCATGATGAAAGACAACATAACTAGTAGTACGCCAGTTATATTTGGCAAAGTTCGAGTGAATGAAAAATACTACTTTTAAGTTCCTAAAATAAGCTTTTGTAATCCACTTTAATCTTTACCGTCCTCTGTTGAAAAAGTTTGAAAAAAGCATATCAGAACATTCACATGGTACTTCTCTTCTAATAATATAAGGCTGACCATCAGCTGGGTAATCAAAATGTCAGTCACCAGCAACAGTATTTTGCAAGACTACCACCACCCAGACAACTTCCAATCGACCGATTTAGCAAGTACATTTAATTTGTTGTCCCAATTCAGATTACCTGAATATTGTCCCTTCAGTAATTTTTTCTTGTTTTTCTGTATCCAAATTGGAAATGTATAAATTTCTCTGATTGGAAGACAAAGCACTGAATCCCTAGCGAGCTGTCGCATGATTTGAATTGGGACAACAAATGTACAAGCTACATGTAATGTACTGATCAAATTGAAACATCAAGATATCTTTCCCTCCCCCCTGGCATTTGAATTGTTGGGTTGTTCAAATATGTTGTTCAAATGCCTGATACCACTGTCATTTTAGGCAATGTTTCGATTTGATCAGTACATAAATCAGTCTATTGTTGGAGCAATGTCCTTTGAGTTGAAGTTATCTTCATCAGACTGCCGAGAGAAATTGCCCTCAAACTGTTTCCATTCTTACAGCATTTGAAAAGTCATGTAGGAGAAGTAGGCATACATGTATGTATATATTTTCTCCTCCTTCATTTCTGCATGGTACTTCTGGGTTCTTTTTGAAAACTTCCCGTGTTCAGACTTGGTCTCCACAGGCTTGCAGAAGAGATGTATGTTGTGATCAACAGCATCAAGGATAATTTTCATGAAATACAATGTAGGGGTACCTGTAGCCATGAAATATAAAGTTTAGTTTTAGACAAAGTTCTGCAGAACAAATCATTATTAGAGGGGGCATGGAATGTTGAGGAAACTAGTTTACAAGGGGGAAGAATAAGTATAAGCCAGGAAAGCTAACAGTAGAAGTGGGATGCTTATAAAGATAACTGCAATATTTGCAGGTTGTGGTAGCAAATTGGTTTCCCTTGAATTCAATATAGCATGTTGTCCAATAAAAATATTGTACTTTAATATTCTTGGTAGGTCATCAAATTCATAACACATTTTTACTTGCTCAAATGCCATTCTTTTCGGTGCACATTTCAACATCATACTATTGAAATTAATTGTTACGACCATTCTTTACCTTCAAATTCCTATTCATCTGCGACTTCGTAATCATATATAGACTATAGTCGAAATGGTGTCTCGATTTATTGTCCTCACCTTGCTCTTCGTCTATGCCTGAAATAAAACGAGCAAATAGGACCTTTTCACTGTAAATAACCCAAGGTAAGCTTATTTCACCCAACTATGGATATGGATTATTTTACGCAAAACAAATTGACTCCAAGTCATTTCTCACCTTGTCCTTGGGCTTGGGCTTGCAATTGGACCTGGACCTGGTTTGATTTGAATAATTCTTCTTTGAGGAGCTTGAAGAAATATACTCTGCGAATACGCTAGTTGCCAAGATTGTCCTTCCTTATGTTCCAGAGTTAAAATACAGACGACCGAAGTATTATGTATCGAGCATTGCCTGGTAAACGCGGACTTTCCATTCTTGACTGAAATGCCGGATCTTATCTCGCACCAGAACGCAAGACGGTTCACTCGAAATAATACTGATCTAAAGATTTTTTTGGGTAAAAATAGCTGTCAAAATGTTAAGTTATAAATAAAGAAAGTAAAAATGAACGTTATTCGAAAGTTAGAGGAAGGAAAACAGGCGATGGAAACGGATTTCTCACTTCGCTCTAAATATTGGACTTTTCGACTCTCACAAAATGGCGGCTCGGAAGTGTGAGGCGCGCTATGCGTGATGGTCGACCCTGGGTCTTTATGTTTTTAGCTGTGCTGTGTTTGATTAATTTGGTTGTTTTGTGTTGGCAGAATCGCACATGTCGAACTACCATAAGATAAAATAGAACGTGTTTCACATTGGTAATACGCTTAAACACGAAGTTCCGGTATAAAAAGGCGAGCCCAGGGGTTTGTCACCCTTCAGTTGTCAATCGCCCTTTGTGTAGTGAACATCTGCGCGATGCTCCGCTTGAGTGCTCCCTATTGATTGCTTATCGCGCGAAATTCAAATGAAATACAAAAATGTTTAACTTCAGAGTAAGGGCTACAGAGTTCGTAAACAGTCATAAAATACCACTGGCAGTCATAAATGGACAACTATCTTCCCTCTGGTCACTTTTTTTTATAGCTTGTTTAATTTTAAACCTTAAAACTCCAGCATTTCAAAGGAGAGGCTGATATGCTCGCTTGCTTTCTTCACTGCTCAGCAATCTAAATTTTAAATTTCGAGCTCGCCATGCGTGAAAAGAGGAGGGGCTTACCTATTTATACCGGAACTTCGTGTTTAAACTTAGGCTCCAAGGTAATATATGAAATCAATTTAGTGAATACTTCAGCCTCATTCAAGGAAATAGAGTAAACCTAGCTAGTGCGACGTGGAGAACGTAAAGTTCAGAATACAGTGAGTTCCTTGAAGTCACAGCAGCGTTTCGGTCGACCTGACCCAGTGGCAAACGCATGGAATAAATTAGTACAACTAAAACTGAAAAATAGGCACCCAATGGTGAACTCGTGGATGTAGTGACGAAGTTAGTGGATTGCTATGAAAAGCCTTTATCTGAAAAGTATATATACAACACCGGTCCATTATGCCTGGAATGAACAGGAGCCATGAAATCTTTAACTTTGTTGTTAGTAGTGAAGTTTATATTGCCATTTAACTTTCATGCTATTTGGTGTGACAATGAGATGTACTGTTGATGATAATCTAATATAACCGGGAGGAAAAAGCGTCTTGAGAGACTGCAAACGAATATATATTAATAGTGCAAAATAACTTAATCTGCCTAATCGAGCCCGGTATCTATTTTATGAGGGTACGTTTAAGATGTAAAGGTGCTGTAATCTGGAACTCACTTTCCGAAGAAAGTAAGACAATTCAGTCAAGGAACTTAACTCTTCAAACCTAGACTCCAAAAACAGCCCATAGAGAACTACTAATTTCAAATTGTTTTTCTTATATTCCATCTTCTCTTCTAAATCTTGTATTTGCATCTCCCTACCTCCCTCCCCAAGTTACCTGTGTGTAGTTTCATCGTCATTTAGTGTTAAGTGTTATTGATATCGAGTGTGATTATATACAATTGTGTTGTATGTTATATATATATATATATATATATATTATGTTTTCTTTATTTTTTTCGTTATTAATAGTTTGACCCATATTATAATGTCTATAAAAATATATTTCGGGATACCAGACTCGATTAGTTTTTTTTCTCCTAAGCTACTTCTGGTATCCAAATACTCTAACTATGGCAATTACCTTTACTAGACTCCAGGTAAATACAAGACAGAGTATAAATAAAGACTTATTGTTGTCGGGTTCAGTTCAGACTCTCGGTTCTGTTCTATATTTGGAGAATACTGATTCCGAAAGAACGGAGAAAAACAAACAGAGTCGAACCTAGAAACCATAGCCAAACAAAACAAAACCGTTAATGCTGTACTATATCACTCGTTCATAGAGTCAAAACCGGGGTCATGCGTTTCATAATGCACATCACGCACTATAAATAGTTTATTAAGTTGTGTTCGGTGATTTCTTTTAAATAATAAAAAAACTCTGACTCGCACCCTGACTCGCTGACTCGCACCCTGACTCGCTGACTCGCACTTTACCAAGACTCCTTCGATACTCAGACTTCGGCGTGAGACATGTTTGCGAGTCAAGTGGCCAAATATTCCCGGGAAACCAAACCTTTGTGCAATACAGAACCTTGTAAACAAGTCCATCATTTCATAAAGTTGATTTTTCTGCCATCACAGTGTGTAGTCTCGGGTGTAGTCTCCGTGTAAAACATTTCTGCAGCTCTGAATGCCACTCGCCCGACAGCTCAGTGCCTCAAACTCGTCCCCGAGGCTTCCTCGCTCGTATTCCGAACAGCATACGATTTGATATTGATTGATTTTTTGCTAACGGCTAGCTAGACATCATTAGGGAAGAGGTCAAAACGATGGTACTCTGGCGGGACCCAATTTTGATGGAAGGGGGGTTGTACCCGGAACCTACCACCTATTTTGGCAAAATCTAGATTTTTGACGACAAATACTCGCTTCTTGAATAAAACACTTATTGAAGAAGTAACTATATTTCTAGTTTCTACAGGCAGAGAAGAACGTGTATCTACATTAAACTTAGGTATCCCTATTTTATAACGCGAGAAAATCACTATCGAAAAAAGGGGTAGGGGGTATTACCCGCCACCCAACACCTCTCCTCACAAAATTGGGTCCCATTCGAAATCCATTGTTTTGACCTCTTCCCTTACACCTCACGCAAAAACTCGTTCCTGCGCATGCGCGCATCCAAGAGTTAATAACGCTTGTTTTCTTCAACTGATGAGCCCATATGATCCAAACATTTTTAACTTGTTCATTTTTCATTGCTTCCTGATATATATTTTGTTAGAAAAATGTCTGAAAAGCACATTTTTGGATTACCCATGATGCAATCGATATAAGTATATAATTTCATGAGGGGAGGTCAGAATTTTTGCACGCGGTATATATGTATACGACAGGGTATAAACACACACATGCAGTTCACACATGGTATGTGCACACATATGCACAAATTTCAGAATTTAAGACGTTTTAGAATTGATGTATATATTAAATATAAATTTCGCCAATAGAGCCGACAAAGTCGCTGCTCTTGTACGAAATGCATCAGGCACTATAACCAAGTCAGGAATTTCAGACGTAATCTAGGATGAAAGATGATATAATATGTTACGGATCAAGTGCAGCGTCTCTCTCACTACCGCTTAATTGCTGGAAAAGCGTAAATTGTAATTTATTTAGTAGGTTCTTCTTGAGTTGACGCGCAAAAGAATTGTGAGAAAGTTCTTTGTTACTTGCAGGTAACTTATTCCAGAGGATCGCTCCCCTGTAAGCTATGGACATTATATCCGTTTTTGGTACTGGTAATTCTAATTTATGGCGACCCCTGAGAGCATATGCGCTGATATTGCGCTTTTAAACAATAACAATATACCAGAGCAAATCAGTAGTAACTACTGTGGACGAGACATGCTATTTTATACTTATATGTCCATATAATTGGATGCCATCCCGCATTAGCTAATGTGTCACTGCTGTTCATTGACCAGTCCAGGTCATATATGCAGCTCTTGCATGTATCATTTCAAGGCTATCAAAAAGGAAAATGTTAGAATTACCCCAAACTGTGATTCCGTATGTCACAGAGGGTATGATGATCTTTTGATAAAAATCAGTTGGGTAAGAAACGCATAGATTTTAAAAGATTCAGTTTACACGAGAAGCTCTTTAGGACAGCTTCAACGTGATCAGACCACTTTAGTTTATTGTCAATAGTAACACCTAAGCATCTCGACGTCCTGACCCACTTGACTAGGTTGTCGGACAAGGTGAGTCCGGGTATGGGGCCAACGAACCTACTACGGTTGAGTATCATGCTTTCACACTTTTTCTTGTGGATAGTTATGCCACAAGTTGAGCACCAACTGGATACTTAGGCTCGGTTGAAACCGAGCCTACTGGATACTCTTCGTAGGATTTTTTACTAGAGTGGCCGTGGAGTCGACAGTGTCCCCTACACATGCAGTACAATGTGGTATCGTAAGCATACATTTCTATTGTTCCCTGGTTACCGCCGACACAGTCTGGGAGGTCGTTGCAAATCAAGATCGTAATACCAAAAACGTAATAGTTAACCGTGGCAAGAAAGAATTGACGGAAATGTCTGTAATGTCTGGGGGGGATATAATCTGATATATAATCTGGTCAAATAGACATAATGCAATCCATGCAGTAGTGTCAAAAAGACAACACTGAAATGATGCTACACTTAAGAACATCCTAATATATGGTATACCTAATCATTCGCCCGTCTACTGAGGCCCACAATAATGGAACGTTTATCGTACACTTCAGCCTGAATTTAAATCGGACTTTACAAACAAATTTCAATTGAAATTGAACTGTTATCATTACACTTCCAGCCATGCAGCTAGTTATTACAAATCACTCCAACAGTTGTCGTAAAATTAAAAAGGTTCAAAATCGTAACACCAAAAACGTAATAGTTATAAATTAACCGTGGCAAGAAAGAATTGACGGAAATGTCTGTACATTATGTCTATATCCAAAAGATGACTAGGACTGACTTAAAATGGTATTTAACACTCATTATTTATATTTATAGCCAGCAAATGAAAATCTGGTCTTCAGGAATCCAATGTGTCTAATAACTAATGTTAGTAAAACTGACACAAACTGAAATATAAATATAGTCGCCGTTAAGATGCGTTTCATGTTGACATGTTTTCCGAGTGGAGAGAAATATCATGTCTTATATATGACAATTGACCTATATCATTATGACGTCAAATCAAAACAATATATTGTTTAAACGCTAAGGATCACGGTCGTGGGAGGGGGACAAAACAGCAACAACACTCCAAAGGAAATAGCTATCAAATGCATTTTGTAGAACGTAGAATAGCGGTAACAGCCACCAAATACGGTAAATATTGTGGGATAAACATTGATACGGCTGATATCTGGAAACCAGACAATTCGAAGTTAAATTTTTCTCAGCAGAGCAGATTTAGTTCAAAATTATATTGTTGAAGTCGATTCTGTCCCCCTCATAAACAAGCCGTGACGTCATAATGATATAGGGTAATTATGAGGCCCTTTTATGGGGGGTATGCGTGCCCCCTGTCCGAGTTTCAAAACTAGTCGTGTCCCAGTCTCGCAAGGTAGGCAGGTCGCTGTATTTCTCTCTGTCGCTCTCGCAATTTCGGACGTTCGTCATTATTTCATGTCCTTCATGTCGCTGTTTCAACGCCGTGTCGCTTGTTGGAATTTACCCCTAACAGGGCCTCAATTATGGAGAACGAAGAAGAGCAAATATCTGATAATTATATTGCATTTCAGGTAAGCGATGTGAATGAGGCCATTGTTTCCAGTGAAATTAACTCCCCGCTTACCGATGACAGTAGCGAGACAGCCGACACCAATCAACGCAAGAAGAAAGACGAAGAGGACAACGAAAAGACAAACAGAAGGGAAAAGAGGGGAAAAGACAAAAAGAAGGGAAAAGACAAAAAGGGAAAAGACAAAAAGAAGGAAGATTACAACAAAAAGCTCAAAATAGAGATAATAGGTATCGATGTCATCGACAGGTTATTCACAAATTTAACGTCTGTTATCAATAAATTTGTCATCATAAGGGAAAAACTACAGCAAGCGAAAGAATCATTCATGAAGTTCATGAAAACAATCAGCGAATTTGACGGACAGAAGGGAGTGAAAGCCTGCATCAAGGAACTGAAGGAGAAAGCAAAGCAGGGAAATATCACTATTTACATTGATGGTTGCATCAAGGTGAAGTCAACCAAGGGCGTCGATCCACCCACTCTTTACAGTGATGCCGTCAAGGCATTGAACAACATGAAGGACGCTGTTGCCGAGATGCTCTCCCTTCAGCCTACCATCCAGCGTGCAATCGAGGCTTGCATCCAGGACATCACGGATATCGACCCTGAACGTGAACTCAGAAAGATGGTCAGTGGAGTGAAGGCGTTGGTGACACTGCCGAAGAAAATCAAGAAGTTCAACGACAACAGGAAAGAGGTTCAGAGAGCACCTAAGATTGTGCAGGAGTTTTGTGTGTATGTTAAACAGCTGGTTTGTGATATCATTGACGCATTTAGAGAGAATGAGAAGGATGAAGGTGGCAGCAAAGATGCTAAAGGTGGCAGCAAAAATGCTAAAGGTGGCGGCAAAGATGCTAAAGGTGGCGGCAAAAATGCTAAAGGTGGCGGCAAAAATGCTAAAGGTGGCGGCAAAAATGCTAAAGGTGGCGGCAAAGATGCTAAAGGTGGCGGCAAAGATGCTGAAGATGACGGCAAAGATGCTGAAGATGACGGCAACGATGATGAAAATGACGTCAAAGATGATGAAGATGACGGGAAAGATGCTGAAGGTGGCAGAAAAGATGCTAAAGGTGGCGGCAACGATGATGAAGAGGACGTCAACGATGCTGAAGATGACGGCAAAGATGCTGAAGATGACGGCAACGATGATGAAAATGACGGCAAAGATGATGAAGATGACGGGAAAGATGCTGAAGGTGGCAGAAAAGATGCTAAAGGTGGCGGCAACGATGATGAAGAGGACGTCAACGATGCTGAAGATGACGGCAAAGATGCTGAAGATGACGGCAACGATGATGAAAATGACGGCAAAGATGATGAAGAGGACGGCAACGATGATGAAGATGATGGCAACGATGTTGAAGATGACGGCAACGACGATGAAGATGACGGCAATGATGATGAAGATGACGGCAACGATGATGAAGATGACGGCAACGATGATTAAGATTACGGCAACGATGATTAAGATGACAGCAACGATGATGAAGATGACAGCAACGATGATTAAGATGACAGCAAAGCTGATGAAGATCGATGACAGCAAAGATGATGAAGATGACAGCAAAGATGATGAAGGTGACAGCAAAGATGATGAGGATGACAGCAAAGATAGTGAGGATGACATCAAAGATGATGACATAGACATAGACATAGACATATTTATTAGCACCGTATACAATTTTGTACATTGGTCTTGCAGGTCTATAAGGATATAACTGTATAGGCTACAAGTACGCTAATAACAACCTAAAATATAAAAGAGTCTAATTACCGGAAGTAGGAAGAGTCATTTGAGGGACCAACACTATGATTCGTTGCGTACTTTAAAACACATGTGTACATATTTTGCGACTTGCTTTTGGAGTGCAAGCGGTGGATTCATTGTAATGTTAAAGAAGGTGTTGTTATTTAGTGTTGTCGAGTTGTACTTTCGTTGAACATTAATGATACTGATTATACTGCATCTGAGAGAGTCGTACGTTGGACATTTAGTTAAAAAGTGTCTTTCATCCTCAGTCTCCCTTTTACATTTGGGACAGATTCTGTCCTCGACTTTCCGATATGGCTTTTCATGCCTCCCTTTCTCGATTTCAAGGCAGTGATTGCTTATTCTAAGGCGCGTAAGTGCAGTTCTGTGTTCAATATTGTGAACATTCAAAAGATAAGGTTCGAGTATGTAGCTAATTTTAAAAGTGCGATATGTTCGCAGCTTGTTTCTTTGATCCTTATCTTTTCTGTCATCATTATGAATTGCACTCCACCAGTTTTGATATTCAATGTCTTCCAGCCTCTGCTTTAACATTAAAATATAATACTTTTGCTCATGAGGTTCATCGGGCTGCATGCTGCATGTTGTACCATGTTGTACCAATCTGTCTTGTTATTCGAGTTAATACTGTCTAAGTATGTATCACGTGACAGCGTATTTCCCTCTGCTCTGAGAAGCTTGAACCAGAACTTAAAAGATCTTAATTTTGCCTCTATTTTTAGTGGAAACCTTCCCAATTCTGCTCTACAGGCTGTGTTTGTGGCGGTTTTGTTAACTCCCAATAGGAGTTTACAGAATTTATTGTGTACAATTTCTATTGGGTCTTTATCTAGTGACTTAGTCGTCTCAGCTCCCCAAATCTCGCTACCGTAGAGCAGGATTGGTTTAATAAGTGAGTCAAAGAGCTTTAGAGTTAGTCTTACGTTGGTTCTGAAGTTTTCACCCATACTCTTTCTTAATTTAAATAATGCCTTAAGCGCTACCTTTTTAAGTTCTATTTAAGATGAGAATGTAGATGGAGACAACAAAGTTTCAATCGAACCTCTTTCTCTCGCTCGCCTCCAAAAGACGGCAAAGGGGTTGCCAATTGATTTTGGCGCTCGTGCATATTGAACCCACTCAGTCACCGAATCGACTGAATCGACCCCTCAACGTACCCCATCCCCCCTCCCCACACACACACACAAACATACCCCTCACAGAATCACATAATTCTGGATCCGCACCTGAACCAGAATAATCGGTTTACGTAAAATGAAGACTACCATGAAATTTTCTATTGAAATCAGTAGCAGCGATAGTCGATGGAATCCTACGACCATTCTATTTTATGTTCTACATCTAGTGACAGATGAAAAGCGCGCGCGAAAAACTTTAAATCCGATATAAAATCGTGGTAGAATGGTCTTATATCTTAAAAAAACAAACCAGTACAAGTGCTTTTGCCAATACACTGTAGGAACACTTCGTTTGCTGATGCGTCTTAATAAGCTCGACATCTTCTGGCCATGTGAAAAGTTAATAAACGATTTATCTTTACAGAGGCAGACAAGCTGTATTCCATGTTATTGCAGAATGGGCCTGTTCCATAGGACGCATATCCCCCCCATTTATTATTTATCCTCCGTGCACCAGGCTTATTACATGCATTTAGGATTAAAACAACTCAAACTCTTTCCAATCAGGATAATCAGTGCTGCCTATTTAATTATCTTTCACGTGGCTTCTCACTTCAAATTGTCTGTCATATGTCAGCCAAGCCAGCCTTGAGTTATTGGTTTTATCTGACAAACAGCATTCCCTGTTGGTTTTTGTAGATACCAAGACTGTCGTGTTGCGGTAGGGATGGGCACGGGTAGCCATACAACACATGCACGCTTAGCTGAAACGAGACAAACCAAACCAGCACTAATTTAACACGGTGTCATAATTGAAATACTTGAGCTAATCTGAAGCTTTTTAAGATATTTCAGATACATTATTTACTCAAAATCAAATTTTGTGTCCGCGACAAATGTTTCGAGCGCGGCACACATTAATGAAACATTTTGGGAAGAATTTTCAAATGCTTCCGTAACACTGTTTCCTAGTTTGCGCAGGTCTTAGAAATATGCCATGTTCTAGAGGGGTATGTGACTAATGTACATACAGCTATAAGAGGAAGACAGCCATCCCAACGCGCCTCCGCACTCCCTGTTGTCGTGGGCATCAAACACTAAAACAACGGAAAACAGAAAGTGTTTTCGGACGTGTTGTTTGTCAGTTCTAACTTGTCGGATATTATTGCGATCATATTTTTAAAATAACTACGAACGAATGTTTAATGCCACGCTATTGGCATCGGTTGGATATTATTCGAGCTGCTGGAGCAAATTCAGTTTCTGAAATCAGCTGGCTAATAGAGGTAGATTTGAGGCACCCTTTATAATATGTGTTGCTATAGCTATGTTCTGAAACGTTGCTGACAGAGTAGTTTGAGTTCCTACTTAAGCTACCTAAAAGATCCTGTACCAGATTCTTTCTTTCTTTGAACCGATAACATTGTCGGACATCTCAACGCCATTTGGTAAAAACAGGCTGACCACAAGCACATCTGAATACATTAATTGTGAGCAATAATTGCCGACATCTTATTGGGTCTTGGCTTGTTGCTTTTAATCATGCAGACAACCTTTTTGTTAATAGCTGTACTCAATACCGAACGGGAGAATAAACTGTGTCATTTACAAGGAAATGTGTGTGTCATTAAGGGAATGAAATACATTCTCGACCCCAGACCGGTTCTTATTTATAAGAGAAGGGCCTGTGGTCGAGAATGATACTCGACCCAGACCCACACCGCGGCAAAACATTACACTCCGCTGGCCGAAAGAACGAAGGCTCTCGAGTTCATATACGAATCACCGAGGGCAAACATTTTTAGTAAATACTTTTATAACTTAGTAAACTCACAGTGAATTACAAATTAAGAAAACTTCAACCTGTTAAAGTCTTAGGCTTACCATTTAAGTAGTTTTCTTATTTTTCGCAAACCATTTCACGTAAATACGCATACGTCTTAAAATTAGACACAGGGGTGATTGTCTGTTTTCTTTTAGTTTCAACACGATCTCGAACTTAAAGTAATGATTATCACTACTTGTCAAATCGCTTTAAAGTAACGATAATCATTACTCTTAAAACCAATCAAGACCAGTCAAGGATGAAGATAAACAATAGTCGCATTCCGAATGGCGGTAGACCCGCTTAGTGTAGTGGTCATGCCATCTGCACTACACTGCACTACACCAACACATCCTCCCCGTTTAATTAACAACTATCCTTAAAGTGCCTATCACCCTTTTGCAATTTTGATAGCTTATGAACCTCAAAAAAGTTTAGAGTACTTCTGTGAAGAAAGTTTTGGTTTAAAGTGAATACTTTATGTTCTACGCTTGTTTGAAATCATGTAAATGTGACCTTTCCTGACCCATGACCGCGTAAGTAAAAGCCTGGGTCGAAACCTGGGTAGACGTCATTCATTAATGCATTATTCTCCATGGCGCCTTTTTATCACAACAACATCGATGCATAGAAAATATACACAGATTTTGAGTTGTTAGTAAAGAAAAAAGTCAAGTATTTCTTCAAATGATTGCAAAGCCGAATTAATTATAGACGTCAAGATGACGTCTACCCAGGTTTCGACCCAGGCTTTTACTTACGCGGTCATGGGTCACATTTACACGATTTCAAACAAGCGTAGAACATAAATTATTCACTTTAAACCAAATATTTCTTCACAGAAGTACTCAAAACGTTTCCGAGGTTCATAAGCTATCAGAATTGGAAAAGGGTGATACATGCATCAGGAGTTCCGGACTTCCGGTTGGATCACACTGCATTCTGGGTAGGTGGGCTCAGAAAAGTGGGCATCAACTTCCAGAGCGGCCATATTGGATTTGAGCGCAGACTTTATTAATCCCGTTCTAAAGCTTAAACATCGATTTAGAACTCCCAACTGAAGAATCTATAAAGGTAAGATATTCCGTGTATTAGGTAGTAAGTTTTTGAACTTGCAAAGGAGCAAAAATTGACTGCACTCAAATCCAATATGGCCGATCTAGAAGTTGATGCCCACTTTTCTGAGCCCACCTACCCAGAATGCAGTGTGATCCAACCGGAAGTCCGGAACTCCTGATGCATGTATAGGCACTTTAAATGGCAAACACGCTTGAAATAATCAGTGATAATTGTTAATTCTAATGACATTTAAAAAACCAGTCAAGGATAAAGATAAACATTTGTTACGTTCCAAACGGCGGTAGACCGACTTAGTCTAGTAGTAATGACGTCTGCACTACACTGCAGTACACTCAAAGGGTTACGAGTCCGAGTAGAAGCTCAAAAAATATTTTCCTCTCTTTACCTTCTCTTCTTGTTTACCTGCGAACCCTAGCTCTAGGTCAGTGAGAACCCGTCGTTTACCCGTGAACTCGTCCGATGGTTAGGGTTTGGTTTGTGGTTCGGGTTAGGATTTGTCGTAGAATTAACGATTATCATTATTTCAAGTATGTTTGCCATTTACAGGCCACCATACACACGGCTGTAAATTTTCGAACTTTGTTAGCTCGTAACTTTGTCGGTATCTCAAAAATCTGCTCAAAACTTTGCACAGTTGGTCAGTTTAATATGCTCTCTCCAGCATGTTATTAGTTTGTGTCTCCGATGAGTTTTTATGATTTTTAAAATTACCTTCAAGATCCCTTTGCATTAGCCTGATTTCCGGCTATTTAACGAGGCCTAAATGTTTACTTTCCGAACTTTCCATTCTCCGTCGTCAAAGTACTTACTTTGCACAAGAAGAGTTAAAGTTCTGCGGCCCACTTGGAATCTGGAAGTAAATCAGGTTTGTATACGATGAAACAATATAAGCTAATATAATAATAATAATAATAATAACTTTATTTACCCACGGTAAACTCATCAGGATTTTTACATATGAAAATAACGTAAGATAACTACAATAAAAATACTACTAATAATTAGACTATAAACTTATATACAGACTATAAGCGATTAAAATATTGTAAGAACTACTAAACTACAAATATTCAACTTTAATTCTAATTTATAATTAACTCTAAATGACTACAAACATCAACAAAAGGACCTGCTTTACATGAGTGCCGTGCTTCTACTTAATAATCTAATTGATGTCAGAAAAGTAACTGCTGCAGGCAGAGCGAAACTTGCTTAGAGTTCTAGCTTGCCGCAATTCTACAGGGAGGCTATTCCATATCACTGCACCACTATAGCTAAAACTGTTTTTCAAAAAATTAGTGCGCGGGAAAGGAACAGCAAGTTTGCCCTCAGTGTCTCTTAAAGAATAATTTGAAACGCTGCTTCGGTCGACAAATTTGGTACGTAGATAATCAGGGACAAGTCCGTTAATAGATTTATAAACCATGATAGCTTTGTGGATATGGCGTTGTGTTTCAAGTTTTTGCCAGCCAAGTTCCTCGAAAAGACAATCGGCATTAGCGTCATAATTTGAAAAGGTTAATACTCTGGATGCGCGATTTTGTAATTTCTGAAGTTTGGCAGATAAGGTTTTATTACAATTCCCCCACACAACACTGCAATAATCAATATGTGGTTGAACTAAATAGTTAAATATAAATTGCAGCGTTTTGCGAGGTACAAAAGATCGAATGCGCTTCAGGGCTCCAATGCCGGAGGCGATTTTCTTGGACATTGATTCAATGTGAACGGACCAAGACAGATTTTCGTCGATATGGACACCCAAAGATTTTGAAACGGGTACTTGTTTTATAGGAGTCCCATTGATAGCTAATGATGGGACATCGTCAAAGGTATTAAGCCTTTGTCTCGACCCGATCAACATAAATTCTGTCTTTGAATTATTAAGTGTTAGTTTGTTCACAATAAGCCACTCATTGATATTGGCAAGGTCCTGATTGAGATTTAGCTCTATGAGAGAGACATCATTACTTTTGTAAGTCAAATGAGTATCATCTGCATACATTCGAGGCTGCGAATAGTTTAAACATTTTGGTAGGTCGTTTATATACAGTAAGAATAATAGCGGTCCAAGGATTGTTCCTTGGGGAATACCGCAAGTTAATGAGCGGTTTTCCGAAAAACACCATTAACAAAACTCTTTTGACTCCGATCGTTCAGGTAAGACTTGAACCAGATATTTTCGCCGCCCCTAATGCCATACAAATTTAATTTCGATAACAAAATATTGTGGACTACCGTATCGAACGCCTTTTTGAGGTCTAAAAATACAACGGCATTCACAGTACCACTATCAATATTAAAAGCCCAGTTATCCGTAGCCTCGAGTAGAGCAGTGATCGTAGAATGGAGGCGTCGGAACCCTGATTGGTGGTTCGAGATTAAATTATGTTCGTTTAGATAGGCAAAAACTTGATCATAAATTATTCTTTCGAAAACTTTTGCTACAGCCGGTATAATCGATATGGGTCGATAATTATTCAAATCAGCGCGTTCCCCTTGTTTGAATAATGGAATTACTTTAGAGCACTTCCACTCTTCCGGAAATATACTGGTGACAATAGAACAGTTGAAAATCGAACAAAGGGAGCTCGCGATTAGATCGGCACATTCACGTAAAAGTTTAACGGATATCTTATCTAACCCAGTTGCTTTAGATTTGCTAAGTTTAGTCAAGAAAGAAAGGGGAAGAGAAAAGATTCCAATGAATTAAGTCAATATTACTCTCTTGGTAAAAAAACCTCGTGTCGACTCTGAGGACCGAGAACTTGTACTCTAAACGATCCTGTAATGATCATAAAGAACACAACACAGTTACTAGAATGTGTGCAGCCTTAAGAAGGTCCCTCTCAACCAGGGTGCATTGCGCGCCGAAATGCCAGGGGCCGCCATTTTGTAGGGCCCCGAAATAAGTCCGATCTCACTAAAATCTCGTGAAAGAAACAGAGGGTAAATTACTCATTAGGCTTTATGTATTACTGTTTAATATATGTCGGTGACTATTGAAGACTCCAACGAATGGGACGCTGCTTCGGAATGGAATGTAAAATGGTGCTAATTGTATTGTTTCAATCGTCCACCTCATTGGCCTAAACATCAAATATCATTTTCTCAGTTTTTTTAAACAGATCTGAATTGCATCTATTGAAAATTCTCATAACTTTAAATATGACGAAAATTTAACATGGGGAACATTTTAAAATTGAAAGTTTTCTTGGTAATTGTTTTGTACTCTTCTGATTGGAAGAAATGTTTTCACACAAAAGAAAGTCAAGTTTAAGAAATTTATTATTTAAGGGTTGATGGACGGTTGATGAGTTGTCTGCAGTATGAAGAGAATCTTCTAACGCGGGGAAAGTAAATTGCATCTGAACCATAGAATTGTGCCTAGTTTTTACAAGGATTGTTTCTTAATTTCCCTTGGAATTGACGTTGCTCAAGTCCTTATCGCCGGTTCCCTTCTTGCTACTCACTGTAAAGTTACAGGTACCGTATTTATACGTGAGCCAGCAGCTGTGGTAACCATGTGGGAGATGTATGTACTCATTCATGCACGAGATGTGTTTGCGCATGCGCTGATAGTGACGTAAAACACTTGTACGATTTAATGCCTAACTGGCTTAAGTAATTGCTCCGGATAATAAGGGAACGGCTGAACGGCAAAGAATGTAAACAGGTGTTAATTTTCTATTCTTCTTTCTCGTAATTTCAATGGCTGATATTCATAAATTCATTAAATAATTTTTGAAGTTTAAATTTATTTTTGTAATATGAGTTTTATGGCGTCCACAAAGGTCCTTACTCCGTCCGCCCTGATTATTCCACGCCTGTACAACAGAGTCCGTCCGTATAGTGTATGGGAGACGCGGCTTGCAAGGCGTAGAACACAGCAAAGGTCTCGCGAATGTCAATAGGTCGCTTACTCTCCTCAAACGACCAGTAGTCTCGAATAGTTAAAGGCGGACTATTCGGACCCGATACCACTGCTTCCCAACCGGTGTCCAAAGCGTAGGAAATAGAGGAAATAGACACAATGAAATGCCCTTCCCTGTGCCACGGTAGGCAGCCTTCCCAAGTACAGTCAAACCTGTATTAAGCGGCCACCCTCCGGGAATGAGTAAGTGGCCGCTTAATACAGGTTGGCCGCTGAATACAGGTTCACCAGAAATACGTTTGGGACGTGGTCAAATCAACTTTTTATTGCTTATTTAACAATGTATTAACGCATGTTGAATACTGTTGAATATTTGCTAAACGGAGATATATTCTCGATCAACTGGCTAAAGACGAAGCTGAATCAAGAGGGATTTGTGTTCAAGTAAAGAGAGAGCAAACATTTAGAGATACGGTTTCCGGTCAGTTCATTGAAAACAACTTTGACGAGAAGTGACACTGTTTAGAATAAATTATTTTGAAATAAATGGTTAAAAATACGTGTATGAACTTGGTCGTTTTCATTAATATCGACCAAAGTTCTGTTAAAAAAATTGCCTGGCCGCTTAATACAGGCCAAAATAACAAGAAATAGCATAAACGGGACTGTGAAAAGTGGCCGCGGCCGCTTAATACAGGTGGTCGCTTAATACAGGCAAAGTTTACAGTATTTGACTGGGAGAAAATTCGGGACCTTCACTACTGGCCGTTTAACACAGGGTGGCCGCTTAATACGAGGTCGTTATATACAGGTTTGACTGTATCTAAAAAATCTCCAGTATTCGATCTCAGATCGCCTGAGATGCGAAGGTTGATCTTCCTTCGGAAGGATGCATGGGCGTCAAAAATCGCCAGTGAGCGGGATGCCAATCGCTGCACAAATGTGAGAGCCCGCAGAAGGGCGGTCTGAAACGTTTCACCCTCAAACGAAGTAAAGTCATGTTGCAGCTCGTGGACCAGCCGAGCCAGCTGAAACAGGAATAGAGACGCGTGTTTTTTTATAACCCACGAACAAGCAAAATCACGCAAAACACGGTATATACGGCAGGCGGGCAGGTTAAATCCCCGATGCACACAATCTAGATACTGGGAAACGGAGAAAACACAAGTGCAAACATGAAGTGTAACAGGGGGCTGAAGCGCAACCTGCCAGCTCTGTCGATCCCCAAGCAACTTCTATGAGGCATAATATATACCCGTACTCGAGGGACCGCAATACTAACGAAGTGGCGAGCGAGGAAAAGGAGGAAAAGTAGTATATAGGACTATGATACGCTATAGGAAAAGTCCCCAAATTGCCCAAACAGAGCCGGAGACGGTATGGCCCTAGAGCTAAACAAGACACGGCTAAGGTTTATATTTCTATATTTTATAATTCTTCCTTTAAATCTGGCTTCCTGGACCCAGTTGCATAAAACACCCGTAACACGTAAGTGCGTACTTAAGTGTTCCCGTAAGTTAGGTGTGTTGCATAAATAGACTAATTATATCCTCTTTATACACTTCATAGGTAGTGGTCAATACGAAAGCCTTTGCTCCTTGGACCACTACACACAATTCCGATCCTATAAAGCTCCCTTTTTTTTCTTCCCTTATTTTCTTCTCTATTAATTATACTTGTAACTCATGCTTTGTAAATATATCCTGTAAATAAAAATAAAGAAAATGGTAAAAAAATAGTTCCAGTATATCCACATTCACCACCACGCACACGACATTCATGTAAACCAGTAGGCATTTTCTTAACTATTATTATTATTTTTAATGTTATGCTATTACTGATCGGATTATTCGTGTATAAATAAAGATATGTATGTATGTCCATTACGGCAAAATGGGATAGAAGACTGATGAATATGTTGTTGTTGTTGCTCGTCGGAAAAGCTGGAAAATTACTCTAAAAACTGCTTCACCTAGAAAGAGCACTGCCCTAAAAATACCTTAATGACCTCAAAATACCCTAAAAAAATACCAAGTATGGATTATCCGGCACTAACAAAGTTAGCCCAGTAAGCCCAGTGATACACGAGGTCAGTGCAGTGATGCCATATTTTCTAACTAACATTCCAGCTGTGCATGTTCAGTTTAGTCACGAGTGTACGACTGTATATTGTTTTAAGAGCGTGTTTACCCCTAAAAAAGACCAGATTTTAGAACATTTGGTTTTTGCCTAAACGACCCCCTAAAAACACCGTATCACCAAATTCAACCCTTGAAAAATACGACGAACACCCTCGACCACCAAATATGGGGAGTACACGCACCCCCCTTCCCAGGCTCCTGTGACCTCAGTCATGTCAGTGGCCGGTTATCTCGACCATGTGAGCAACGAGCGGAGAACTTTATGTAGAGTAGTATCCGTACGCTGCACAAACATGCCGGGCAAACACTGCTGCTGCTTCAGCTGCTTTAGTGGAAAGGTAAGTGAGTAGTACACGGCTGCAGTTGATTATATGTAATTAGTCCTACTATAATCACTCTCAGATTAATTAATATTCACTGCTTTCAGATTAATTGATAATAACTGCTCTCAGATTAGTAAATAATCACTGCTTTCAGATTATTATAATTAATAATCACTGCTCTAACTCTAAGTACCTTTTCTCGAGTTGGCCACCAGGAACATGTAATAATCATAGAGCTGCTTATCAGATCACGCGAAAGCCGGCAATTCAAGATGGTGGTAATTTTTCCTGACTTGAAATAGAAAGAGACTAAGATAATATGCAAAAAACCGTAACCAGTTAAATGCGCCTAAATAATGGCAAATTGAGACCATGCAGTTAAACACACCTGGCAAAGACCTCGCGACCATGAAAATTATTTTGTAAACCGAAATACACAACCTCACTCGTTCTTCGCAGCTTACAAATCTGAAGGCGACATCTTAAAAAAATTTGAGTGCATATAGTGTATAAACATCGATCAGACACAATGCTGATCGGTCAGGCGTTCTGGCTCTTTACTAGTCGTTCTCGCCACAAATCAAACTGTTTTAGAAGATAAATACAGCAGAAATGACAGGGAAGAAGCTATTGAACAACATACCCCAGCTTCTTCGGCAATTTCGTCGGTCATTTGTAAGGAAATGTGGAATATTCTTTCCTCTGGTGGTGTTTCACAATCCTGGTCTAGAACGAATATTAGCATGTTGGACAAACACGGAAGCATGTTCTATACGGAAGCTGCTAAAATTCCCACCCGCAAAACTATCGCACTATGGTGAGCGGGCCTTCCAACATGCAGCACCGAAACTATGGAATTCCCTCCCAGATGCAATTCGTCACTGCGCAAGTATAACTAGTTTTAAGACACATATCAAACCTAACTTTTTAATCAAGCTTACAATTAGTCATTTTATATCGATAAATTTCGTTAGATATTGCATATTTTATTCACGGTCCTCTGCCGCTGCAAACGCAGAGTCCGTTTATCTGTTTATGATTCGAGTGACGAGTGGAGCGCAACGTCTCGTGCGTATCATATCAGACGCTAACCTCCAACCTCCCCCCTCCCCCGGGCTACAAAGTCAAAGAAGGAATTCTATGCTTCACTAAAGAATAAATATAATATAAATACGGCACACCGATCTGAAAATAGCCTATTATGCACAATCATGAACCCTGACAGTAGAATTTCTAGTCTTTCAGCAAAATTCATTTATAACTGCTTCAACATCAGAGCTGAAGCTCTAACGCAATGATGCCTGTTCCCAACTAACAGAGATATACATGACCTAATTTAACTGAAATTTATTGGACCCATGTCGAAGTACTTGCATGTACAAAACACCAAATAAAATATGTCTGTCTGTCTGTCTGTCTTGGCGAAATTATGTTTACAGCCGCGTGTAAAAATTCTGACCCCCCCCCCCCATGAAAATTATATACTTATATCGATTGCATCATGCCGCTAATCCAAAAATGTGTTTTTCAGACATTTTTCGGCTAACAAAAAATATATCAGGTAGGATTGAAAATGTACGAGTAAAACATGTTTAGATCATATGGGTCCATCAGTTAAAGAAAACAAGTGCTATTTTCAGTTTTAGTTGTACTAATTTATTCCATGCGTTTGCCACTGGGTCATGTCAACCGAAATGCTGCTGTGACTTCAAGGAACTCACTAGTACTGTATTCTGAACTTTACGTTCTCCACAACGCACTAGCTAGGTTTACTCTATTTCCTTGGATAATAATAATAATAATAATAATAATAATAATAATAATAATAATAATAATGGTTTATTCAAAGCCTATCTACAGAGTAGCTATACATCCGTGAAAGGAAAACTAATGGTAAAGATATAAATTAAGTAAGTTGCTACACTATTTACATCAACTATATGGACATAAAAAAACAATAATATAAACTATGTTAACTATATAATGGTTGACAGTTAATGTAATTAATACATTAAACTATCGCCCATTAACTATTGGCGCAAATAAATTCTCTCTTTTGCCCTGTTCATTAAAAAGAGTTTGACCTGCCGATGAAAATGATGTCTATCTCCAGAGGACCTTATATTGAGGCTGAAGTATTCACTAAATTAATTTCATATATTACCTCGGAGCCTAAGTTTAAGCGTATTATCAATGTGAAACACATTCTATTTTATCTTATGATAGTTCGACGTGTGCGATTCTGCCAACACAAAACAACCAAATTAATGAAACACAGCACAGCTAAAAACATTTTTTATGAAGTCCGCAATGCCGTGTTACAAAAAATCGCATTTAGTTATTGAAAATGAAAGAAAGAACCGAAGGTTGTTTTAATCTGTTTAACTTATGGACCAGAATCAATGGTTTTGGTCTTGTGTAAAAATAATTTCTCCAGCGTGTTACATAAATTTTACAATTGGTCGTCACAGTAATACGGTGGCTGGTAAGGAACGTCAGAATTGCAAACCACATTTTTCAAATGACAAGCTAATTTTGCAAACAAGTTTTTTTGCTAACTCGTCAAAAATGACGAGTTAATTTTGCACACCACGTTTTTGCTAACTCGTCAAAAATGATGAGTTAATTTTGCAAACAACATTTTTCGCTAACTCGTCAAAACAATTAGGACCGCAATGCGATCGTAGGAGACCATTCGGTGTTGAGGAAAGTGGAAGATGTGTGACAGGAAACAATGGTTGTAGAAACATTTACTGATAATACACTTCATGCAGAAGCCTCACGACAATTGTTGTCATTGTTGTAATATATAAAAAAACACGCAGGAGAGAGCATGGCACAGCCATACAAACTCAGTTAAATTTATCAATGGTTCAATATTAAAATTATAAACCTGGACTTGCATTGGAGTTATTTATTTTGACTTGCTCTTTCCATTTCTGGCATTGAAATTGTTCTAGATTCATGATGTTTGAGTGACAAGGTTATGTGACCTCCAGCTACAAAGGACCTATTGCAGGCTGATAGGAAATGGTAAAAACTAGTACATGTTTTCATCGCTGAAACAATTTGTCGTTTTTCCTGTAAGTCCATGCGTAATAGGCATCATTTTTTCAGATATGTCAGTATGTCACATGACTAAGATTTACTGGATTAAGTAGTTAAGCAGGAGGGTCTACAGTGTATATGTGGATATCATTAGTGCAAGGGTTGCATAGGGAAGGGGGATATACTAAGGGGACGTGCTAGGGTAGGATAAGAAGATATATATGTAGATGATAGCTATTGTGTTGCACTGGGCATCCAATCGTTTAGTTTATATGACATGCAGGCTACTATTGCCTAGAACTAGACTTTCGTAGATACTAATAATACTAAATATATTTATAATAGCATTTTCATAATGGAAAACTATATATAAGAACAAAATAAAATGTATTTTCATTTTTATTCTTTAACTATAAAAAAACACAATTATTTACGAGATCACCACATGAACGTTAGTCCACAATTGACTTCAGTTAAGTTAATGCGAAAAGTGTTGCAGTTATTAGTTAATGATTCAGTAATAGACCAGTTTGCGGTTAATTCCGACATTTTGAAAGGGGTACAAACATGGCGTCAAATACAGTGTTTGTATGGGAATCCGATGCCAAATATTTTCCGTAGACTGATCGAATTTCTGAAATATTCACTGTACGTCTGCAAACTTAAGATACCGCTAACACGTGGCGTGCAAAATTAACGCGTCATTTTTGACAAGTTATCGACTAACTTTGGCCTCACTAGGTTGTAAAATTATTGGTATTCCCGAAAATCATTCAAAGATAATCTTTACTAATAAAATAAATATACTGATACACAATTTGATTAAATCGTACCCATTTTATATAACTTGAAATTTATCTCGCGTAGAGTTCTAAAGTTGGCAATGCAAGATATGTCAGAATTTAATTAAATATGCATCACGGACACATCAAACAGCAAAAAATAAAATATGCGAAATAATTACCTTGCAAAAAAAAAATGCATTAGAAAGCAAATGTGTCCCCAGTAAAATTTTAGCTCTATTGCAGACTTCAAAACGACAAAAATATTTTAGCTGCGTTTGGTTTTGAAGTGTTTAATTTAGTTGTTTGTTAACGCCCGTTCAAACGGATGCAACATGTTGGCACAAGATCATGCAACATTGCTGGATGCAACATGTTGGATCCGTTTGAACACCCTGTTGGACGATGTTGGATGATGTTGGAAAATGTTGCATGAAGTTTGAAACTTTTCATCCAACATCGTCCAACATTTCTTTTGTTATCGTGATCGATGAAGCATGTCCCAACATGTTGCATCCGTTTGAACGGCTTTCCCAACAATGTTAGACTCGCGAACGCGCACTTCATTCGTCATTCGCGCTATATCCATGGATACTTGATTTTTTAGTAACCCAACAACTTCTTTATTTCCTCTTCACGCTCGCTCTCATAACAACTTCGTTCGCTACAAGAATGCACACTCGCTCAGTGATTTTTCATCACGCCTCGACGACGTCAGCGCGTGTACACATGCTGAGTTATATGTGACTTACTTCAAAAGACAAAATTAATGTTCTCTTATAAGTACAAGAAAATAACAGCGATGGACACGGGTGAAACAATTAGCACTTGTATTCTCTTTTCCCCAATGAATCCATGCATTCTTGTATGACTTGTATTCCTACAATCGTTTTCGGCTAGCATCGGCGTTTGTTCAACCCCCCATAGGGGGGGGGGGGGGGTACTCCCATATATACGGTAATAGGGTATGGTTTTAGAACCTCCTGATCCCTAAATAGGGTATCATATTTTGCATTTGACCCTCAAATAAAGTAATAAAAATAAATAAATAAAGCTGTTACAAATATAGTATTCACATATTCCTTAAATAGTGTATGTATTTCAGTTACAATCCTTGGAAAGGGTATTAGGGTCAGGGTTTCGTTGCAGAACCAGAAAATACTGATCCATTTGTCTGATAAATAATCTGGTCAAATAGACATAATGCAATCCATGCAGTAGTGTCAAAAACACAACACTGAAATGATGCTACACTTAAGAACATCCCTTAATGTCAGCGGGGAAACTCTGCTTAAAGCATATCAATTTCACAACATTCTAATATATGGTATACCTAATCATTCGCCCGTCTACTGAGGCCCACAATAATTTGACTTTTATCGTACACTTCAGCCTGAATTTAAATCTGACTTTACAAACAAATTTCAATTGGAATTGAACTGTTATCATTACACTTCCAGCCATGCAGCTAGTTATTACAAATCACTCCAACAGTTGTCGAAAAATTAAAAAGGTTCAAGATCGTAACACCTAAAACGTAATAGTTAACCGTGGCAAGAAAGAATTGACGGAAATGTCTGTACATTATTATGTCTATATCCAAAAGATGACTAGGACGGACTTAAAATGGTATTTAACACTCATTATTTATATTTATAGCCAGCAAATGAAAATCTGGTCTTCAGGAATCCATTGTGTCTGATAACAAATGTTTGTAAAACACAAACTGAAATATAAATATAGTCGCCGTTAAGATGCGTTTGATGTTGACATGTTTTCCGAGTGGAGAGAAATATCATGTCTTACATATGACAATTATGAGGCCCTTTTATGGGGGGTATGCGTGCCCCTGTCTGAGTTTCAAAACTAGTCGTGTCGCAGTCTCGCAAGCTAGTAGGCAGGTCGCTGTATTTCTCTCTGTCGCTCTCGCAATTTCAGACGTTCGTCATTATTTCATGTCCTTCATGTCGCTGTTTCAACGCCGTGTCGCTTGTTGGAATTTACCCCTAACAGGGCCTCAATTATGGAGAACGAAGAAGAGCAAATATCTGATAATTATATTGCATTTCAGGTAAGCGATGTGAATGAGGCCATTGTTTCCAGTGAAATTAATTCCCCGCTTACCGATGACAGTATCGACACAGCCGACACCAATCAACGCAAGAAGAAAGACGAAGAGGACGAGGAAAAGACAAAAAGAAGGGAAGAGAAGGGAAAAGACAAAAAGAAGGGAAAAGACAAAAAGAAGGGAAAAGACAAAAAGAAGGGAAAAGACAAAAAGAAGGGAAAAGACAAAAAGAAGGAAGATTACCACAAAAAGCTCAAAATAGAGACAATAGGTATCGATTACATCGACAAGTTATTCACAAATTTAGCGTCTGCTATCAACAAATTTGTCATCACAAGGGAAAAACTACAGCAAGCGAAAGAGTCTTTCGTGAAAATCATGAAAACAATCAGCGAATTTGACGGACAGAAGGGAGTGAAAGCCTGCATCAAGGAACTGAAGGAGAAAGCAGAGCAGGGAAAGATCACTATTTACATTGATATCAGTGATGGTTACGTCAAGGTGACGTCAGCCAATGGCGTCGATCCACCCACTCCTTACCGTGATGCCGTCAAGGCATTGAACAACATGAAGGGCGCTGTTGAGGAGATGCTCTCCCTTCAGCCTACCGTCCAGCGTGCAATCGAGGCTTGCATCCAGGACATCGCGGCTATCGACCCTGAACGTGACCTCAAAAATATGGTCAGTGGAGAGAAGGCGTTGGTGACACTGCCGAAGAAAATCAAGAAGTTCAACGACAACAGGAAAGAGGTTCAGAGAGCACCTAAGATTGTGCAGGAGTTTTGTGTGTATGTTAAACAGTTGGTTTGTTATATCATTGACGCATTTAGAGAGGATAAGAAGGATGAAGGTGGCAGCAAAGATGCTAAAGATCGCAGCAAAGATGCTAAAGATCGCAGCAAAGATGCTAAAGATCGCAGCAAAGATGCTAAAGATCGCAGCAAAGATGCTAAAGATCGCAGCAAAGATGATGAAGATGACGGCAAAGATGATGAAGATGACGGCAAAGATGATGAAGATGACGGCAAAGGTGATGAAGAGGACGGCAACGATGATGAAGACGACGGCAACGATGATGAAGAGGACGTCAACGATGATGAAGAGGCCGTCAACGATGATGAAGAGGCCGTCAACGATGATGAAGAGGCCGTCAACGATGATGAAGAGGCCGGCAACGATGATGAAGAGCACGGCAACGATGATGACGACGACGGCAACGATGATGACGACGACGGCAACGATGATGACGACGACGGCAACGATGATGACGACGACGGCAACGATGATGAAGATGACAGCAACGATGATGACAGCAACGAGGATGAAGATGACGGCGATGATTAAGATGACAGCAAAGACGATGAAGATGACAGCAAAGATGATGAAGATGACAGCAAAGATGATGACATAGACATAGACATAGACATATTTATTAGCACCGTATACAATTTTGTACATTGGTCTTGCAGGTCTATAAGGATATAACTGTATAGGCTACAAGTACGCTAATAACAACCTAAAATATGTAGATGGAGACAACAAAGCTGGCGCAAGTGGTCATGGAAAGAATACAAAGACGGTAACGGCATCTGTCACTTTTCGAATAATATGAAATAGTGAACTGATCAATGTTTAAAGTGCGCCAAAAATATACCAAAACGAGGCTAGTCAGTCGTGACAACAGTATCTTTACCGCATGTCTTGCTATAGCCAAGTTTTCAAACTATTGTTTTCAAAGCTACATTTTAGACGGTAGGAACAGTATTTTTTGTAGGATAACTTTTGGTAAGCGAAATTAAAAATCGCCATACTCCGGCGGTGAGTTCGGTCAATTGCAATTAATGTATTCTTCCTATAGTGGCCCTGAAAACGACTGTTTTCCTCATTGTTCACAAAGGATAATCACGTACCATGGTGACACGGTCCTGATATCTTGTAGCCGAGACTTGTTCCTTTACAGTTTGACTCCCATGGCCAGACGTACGGGTAAGAATAAGACACAATGATCCGAGGACATACCCAACTGAAACGATCCACAATAACGTAACAATAACACGACTAGCTTTATTTTATTTTATTTTATTTCATTTCGTTCTGTTTTGTTTTCTCTTTGTAATGGGGATGTTGCAGGTATTTGAAAACTCGACAAATGCAAAAACTAATATAATGGCGTGTAAGAGCACACCAAAATAAGCAAGATTGCCAAATTCTATTTAGGGGTCTCTCTTTTTTCCTTGCAAAGTTACGAGCTAACAAAGTTCGAAAATTTACAGGCCACCATACTCGCGGCTGGGAAACGACAGGCGGGCAGGTTAACCCCTCGATACACACAACTAGATACTGGGAAACGGAGAAAAACCAAGTGCAAACATGAAGTGTAACAGGGGGCTTAAGCGCAACCCGCCATCTCTGTCGAGCCCCAGGCAACTTCTATGAGGCATAAAGGCATAATATATACCCGTACTTGAGGGCTAACGAAGTGGCGAGCGAGGAAAAGGCGGAAAAGTAATATATAGGACTATGATACGCTATTAATTTTAAGAAGACTAATTATATGGTTATAACTTCGTCTAGGAAAAAAGTAAATATCAACATTGAACGTAAAAGCTATATAAAATATTTAGGTATTTACATTGATGAACATATAAAATGGGATACTCAGATTCAACATATCAATAATAAACTTGCCAAAAATATTGGAATCATCAATAAACTAAGATACTACCTTGATCTCCATATGCTAAAACAATTATATTATACCCTTATATATCCATATTTGAACTATGGTCTATTGAGTTGGGGTTCTACCTATAAAACAAGATTAGCCAAAGTATATACCAAACAAAATAAATGTATACGAAATATATTCTTTGCTCAGAGTAGGGAAAACGCTAGCCCCTATTATAGCCTTCTTGAAATTCTAAAATTTGAAAATACCCATAAATATAAAATGTTACTTTTTACACATAAAATTCAAAATAATAAAAATAGTATTCCAGCCGTATTCTCTGATATCCTTACACCAATATCCGAAATTCATTCCTACAACACCAGATATGCTGCCAATTTTTTTTCTACAAACCCAAAGTGAGAACAAATTATGGGATTCATACATTTCGGTCCTCCGCACCCAAACTCTGGGAATCTATACCAACAGAACTTAAAGACCTTCCATACCATGCTTTCAAACCAAAATACAAAAAGTTTCTTTTGGATGACCAAATCTAATTGTAAACAAATAAAACACCTTACATATTTTCATAAGTATTTAATGAATTTAATGAATGTATAGCTATAATACCATTATAATTATACTTGTTTACTTACAATATCTATATATACTAGTTACTCATCTTATTGATTATTATCTAGTAGTCATAATCAATTTTAATGGCTCCAGTTCTTTCCTTTTATCTTTGATTCTCTCTTTTTTTCCTTCTTTCACATAATACATGTCTCAATCGTCCTTACTAGTAACATAGGCGGTGACCAACTCTAAAGCATTTCTGCTACTTTGGTCTCTGCACACCTATTTTGTATATTTCTGTATTATAAACTAATTGAGATTTTGAGACGCGATACCGAATTATATTGCCGGCCAGTTGGGAGAAAATATATTCCGTATTGGGCGGAGTCGCGCAGCGACGAAGCCCAATACGAAGAATATATTTTCTTCCAACGCCGGCAATATAATTCGGTATCGCGTCTCAAAATCTCAATTAGTTTTGTATCACGATTCAACAGTTAAGTCGGGAATTGTTAAAAGAAAGAAGAGAATGAAGCACCAAACTTATTCTGATCGTAATTTCAATTCTCAAAAGGCGCCTAGTATTTCTATGGCAACGGTTTCACGGCTTGAGTGGCGAAAACTTTCGCGACGTGTTTTGAAATCTCTTCAAAAATTATGAAAATTGTACTTTTAGCGAATAAGAGTGTTAGATTTCTGACGGAAACTACAATGCTAACCTTACTTTAGGATTGAATGATGCTTATCTTGTAATTTACAGTGTTTTGAAGGTGAAATTGTAGAAATCTTGCGTGCTGTTGAACAAACGACTTTTGACCTTGACCTGGAACCCATGTAACTGCAAGGGCTCGCGCAAAAGCCAATCAGAGGCTGGTATTCTGAGACGCAATACCATGTTATATTGGCGTCTCAAAAGTAAACAAAGTGATCAGTGAATCGTGATACTATGTTATATGTCTTTTTTAATATCTGTAATTAATTATTTGTACCTATTATATATCATGTAAACAGTGTGAAAATAAAAAAACTTGAAAACTTGAAACTTAGGAAAAGGGCCCCAAATTGCCCAAACACTGAGAGCCGAAGACGGTATGGCCCTAGAGCTAAACAAGACACAGCTAAGCCTAAGGTTTATATTTCTATATTTTATATTTCTTCCTTTAAATCTGGCTTCCTTAGTATTTATATTTCTTCATATTTTATAATTGTATTAACTTCATTCATAAGGGTAAATAAATAAATTGTTTCCATGACAAAAACCAAGGATATCATAAACCAAAACGGTCCCGAGGAGTGCAGATTGCTAACCTAAAAATCGTGACTAGTGGATAGACTAGAGTTATGACACGGACCGAACGACGGGTCAGTGCAACAAACCTAAAGTGAACAAATCCCTACTGCATAGCGGACAAGTCCCGCACGTGATAATATAATATAAAAAACTTTACGACTGAACAACTGGTCAGCCCAGCATGGGATAAAATTACAGACACTTAACTGGACCGACAACGGGTCTGTGTAACACGTAGTAACAAAATACAGCCAATTCAGATCGTTCAACGGGTCGGAACAACAAACCGAAAAGAAAAAAAACATTACAGCTTAACAACAGGCCAATCCAACCGCCTCCCGGTTTAAGCTCAATGATTAAGCTCCGGTCTGTCGAGCGGCAGGTCGCTGGTTCAAACCTCGGCCGGACCAACACTCAGGGTCTGAAAATAACTGAACAGAAGATGCTGCCTTGGTGACAACAACTGTAAATTTCTTGATCTTTACGTCTTCTCAAGGACGTAAAATCGTAGGTCCCACCGAGGTTGGCCTTGTAAGGGACCTCGAGTCCAATTGCGATAACCTCCTGCGCCCTTGAGGCCAAATGTCACAAACAAACAAACGAACATAGAAATAAATTATAGCCATTCAAACCGATCAATGGGTTGGTACAACAAACCAAACATGGAAACAAGATTACGACTGAACAACAGGTCAGCCCAACACGTCAGTGATCAAAAATTATAATGATTTTGACTGAACAACGGAACGGTACAACAAACCGGACACGAAATTCAAAGACATTATACGATTGAACCACGGGCCAGTTGAACACGTGAAAAGAAATTATAACTATTTTGACCGAACAACGTGTTGGTAAAACACACCGAAAGTGAAAAACATTACGTTTGGACAACAGGTCAGTCCAACATATAAAATATAAACAATGTTTGACCGAAGATTTACATGTCGGAACCCCAAACCTGACTGAACAACAGGCAAGTACGACACTTGTTAAGAAATGATACCATACACCGAAAGTGAACTGAAAAATATTACGACTGAACAACGCCGGGTCAATCCCACACGTGATAAAATCATAAACACCGTTTGTCCGAACAACTATTCGGTACCACAAACTCGACTGAACAACAGGTCAGTCCGACACATGTTAAGAAAGTAACAATTTTGACCTATCAATGGGTCGTGATAAACTTACCGAAACAACGTTTAACCGATCAACGGGCCGGTACAACAAACCAGAAGTGGACAACAAAAAGACTGAACAAGGGTAGGAACAATTGACATGCCCCATACGAATACATATACCCTAGCTAACAACGCAACGAACTAAGCAGGGAGTAAATAACCGAACGACGATAAATACACAAAAATATGAAAAGGAGAATGAAGAAACAAACAGGTAGGAATGCTATAAGGTAGCAAAAACACTGGTATGAACTAACAAGCTGGCTCCGAAATAGAGGTAATTGGCTAACGCTGTTGCCACCCAATTCAGATCATGTGATGTAAACAGATGCTACTCTGGGGAATTATACCTTTTTCATTCTAATCATAATGCAGTCTAGCCTCCTACAGCAGCCGTTGTGTAGCGCTTCCGCGTTTCAAAGAGTCAATTCTCCAGAGTAATGTGTGTTTACATCACATGATCTGAATTGGGTGGCAACAGAGTTAGGCGATTACCTCTATAACAAACCTACATTAACGCAAATAACTGAACGCTGAAGGCGAAAACTTCCCAAAAGGCAACCGAGAGAAACCCCAACAACGAGGGAACTAGAAAAAACTGGCCGCTAAAACACAAATAGAGAACACTGAGAAAACAACCCAAGATATTCTGGCGGATCGGCTTAGAGCAGGAGGAACTTGTGGAGCAGGAATTGCAGGATCCAAATATTTTATCGCCTGGGCATCAACGGATGAGGATTTTGGTCATCCATGCTGCTCACCGTAAGGATGGCGTCCTCTGACCGCGCGTTCTGCTAACAACATGGACTTAAGATGGGCGTTCAATATATAGCCTAGTTAATTAGGATGCTCACGTGGCGTTACATAACTCCCCTGGGGCTAAATGACCATTTTAGCGCGTTTCTCTCAGTGAGAATGCGTCATGGCGTTGATTCCAATTTTACAAAACGTAAATGTTGTTAATATTACTTCTCGACAAAACACATTTTCAGTAACAAATCATAAGTTTCTTAAATTAAATCCTTATACTACAAAAAATGAGCAATCACATAACTTTAATAATTCAGGTTTTGAGAAAACTAATTAACCTTGACCCCTAAAAAAAATATTTCCGCTGAAGCAAATCACGCGCCGAAGTTGCTCAAACAAAGTACCTTAGTCTCAGCACTCATGCACTGAAACTTGACCGATATAGTCGGGTACTGCCATGTTCAACGACTAGTGTTGTTGAGCTTGGGGATGTTAAGGCTGCATTACTGGACTCACCCAACTTCTCGTCTAGCTCTGATACTCGTTGTTTCTTTTGATCAGAATCTTCGTCTGCTTTAGATGCCGGTGCTTGAAGAGCGTTAGACACAGTTTTAGTTAGAGTACTACTAGGCCTTTTGTATTCCCTCGCCACTGCTTTTCAAACACAAAACACCAAACACTCAAACAGTAGTGCTGCTTTGCAGCCAGCTGACAAGCACGTAGCGAGCTCAACAACGATCATTTATAACCATTATTCCCCTTCATGTGGGGCTAATGATGTTGACGAATATGTCAGAAATCACATAAAAGCTTTCAAAATTCCTTCGTGACCATATTCTAAGGTATTCGACAATGAACGGCTCGTGGTTTATGGGATTTAAGGCTGGTTCACACTTGCGACATTAAATAAAGCATAAGAACATACGCAAGCGCAGATTGTACTTTAAGGTTGGATGCATGCTTTGTACAATCTGCGCTTGCGTATGTTCTTATGCTTTATTTAATGTCGCAAGTGTGAACCAGCCTTTAGAGTGTCTCGCATTACTTAGAAGGCCACGATGGCGGTTCGACACTCTATCGAGTTCACCGGTTGACCGAGTCAAATCCGAGTCCGAGTCAAGTCCGAGTCCGAGTCAAATGACCGAGTCACTCATTTTTTTCTTTTCTTTTTTTTCTTTGTTTTTCCCTCCTTCTTTTGGCTTCACCTCAGTTTGGTATTCTTCTCATGCATGGCCGTTTTCGTTTGCAAAGCCTTTCAAAGAGAATTCCAACAGCTGCCGCGTTCGGTGAAGAAAAAGTCTTAAATCTCGCCAAGCATGCGCAAAGTTGTATAAATACACTATACACATAGGCACAGAAAAGAACATTTTAGTAGATCGAGAACACTCCCTGCCCAAGGACAGGCCGAGATTCAAACACTCGAGCCGATGAAATGATTCGCACGGCCACGGTTTCCTTTACGTGCGAAAAAAGGCAAGTTTCGTATTCTCGCGCGAAACAGCGAGCGCGTGGTTAGACATCGCGCGTTCGGGATTTAGACATCTCGTTCGGGATCAATCTTTCCTAAGGATGCTAAATAGCTTTCAGCCTCCCCCTTTTCTGCCTCCGTTTACTAGTTGAGGCTCGTTACAGCTCGTCCGTGAGAACACGTGAGAACACGAAACTCGATTATTTTTAATACATCAGCAGACGAGGTCGCATATCAATTGTTGCAATTGTACATAAACTTAACCGGGAATTTAAAGAAAAACTAACCGTCTCCGAGAGTAGATTAGTGTCGGTAAATGACCAGAGCTCGCTCACCTAGGGCTAGAGTTCACAAGTAAATAACTGCCTTACATGTACTTGTAAACGACTGTGACTCGGTCATTTGACTCGGACTCGGATCTGACTCGGACTCGGACTTGACTCGGTCTACGATTTACTCCACTCTAAATCTCATAAACCACGAGCCGTTCATTGTCTAACCCTTGCTTAAAGAATAATCTACGCCGAAATTAAATTGGTGTTAGAATTCAGTTTAATCGTTTCTCCAATAACAAGGCATGTTGCCGATGGTCTCCAACAAAGGTTAGTCTTAATTGTTTCAATTACAATGTACTTTCTCGTCATTTTAAATGGTGTTTCCTGCATTTTGTGGGAAAAGTTAAAGGAAAGAGACTAGTAATAAGAACGACTTCTAAGCCCTATCTTATTGAATATCACCAGGAGCCCATTACCAGGAGCGTACCTATGTGATGGGTAGCGCCCACAGCACAGTAGACGATGTGGCTATTTATAGTCGCGAAGTTCTGGTATGCGATTACGTTGACTTTTGTTCTCTTGCGCTTTAGTATTTTTAGCAGTTTGAACCGTGTTAATTACAATTTTTCAGTGCATCCTGATTGGTTAAAAGTGACGGTCTTTGTTTCTTCTCGCGGGAAACACAAAGCTAAAAATAGCTACATCATCTGTTCCGCTGTTGAACAGACCTAATCTGGGAGATGCACGCTCCTGGTAATGGGCTCTTGATATCACCCTGCCGATAATAACAAAAAAAATCATTCGTGTGTTAGTTTTCTTGCACGAATTATTTTGCGAACAAACCCTTCCAGGAATTTTTGTGGGTCCATTAGTCCTTGCTCCATTTTTTTGTGGTTGATGCTATGATGCAATGCTCTCTCATTTAATGACATAGTTACGGTACGGTAAAGGTTACAGTACGGTTACGGTATAGCTACGCCCTTACCGTATTTCTTTCCCAATAGACCGTGTAGCTATGATGCAATGCTTTCTCATAGTACGGTACGGTAAAGTTATAGTACTGTTACGGTATAGCTACACCATTACCGTATTTCTTTCCCAATAGACCGTGTAGCTATGATGTAATGCTCTCTCATTTAATGACATAGTTACGGTACGGTAAGGTTACAGTACGGCTACGGTATAGCTATAGTCTTACCGTATTTCTTTCCCAATAGACCGTGTAGCTATGATGCAATGCTTTCTCATAGTACGGTACGGTAAAGTTATAGTACTGTTACGGTATAGCTACAACCTTACGGTATTTCTTTCCCAATAGACCGTGTAGCTATGATGTAATGCTCTCTCATTTAATGACATAGTTACGGTACGGTAAGGTTACAGTACGGCTACGGTATAGCTATAGTCTTACCGTATTTCTTTCCCAATAGACCGTGTAGCTATGATGCAATGCTTTCTCATAGTACGGTACGGTAAAGTTATAGTACTGTTACGGTATAGCTACACCCTTACCGTATTTCTTTCCCAATAGACCGTGTAGCTATGATGTAATGCTCTCTCATTTAATGACATAGTTACGGTACGGTAAGGTTACAGTACGGCTACGGTATAGCTATAGTCTTACCGTATTTCTTTCCCAATAGACCGTGTAGCTATGATGCAATGCTCTCTCATTTAATGACATAGTTACGGTACGGTAACGTTACAGTACGGTTACGGTATAGCTACAGTCTTACCGTATTTCTTTCCCAATAGACCGTGTAGCTATGATGCAATGCTTTCTCATAGTACGGTACGGTAAAGTTATAGTACTGTTACGGTATAGCTACAACCTTACCGTATTTCTTTCCCAATAGACCGTGTAGCTATGATGTAATGCTCTCTCATTTAATGACATAGTTACGGTACGGTAAGGTTACAGTACGGCTACGGTATAGCTACAGTCTTACCGTATTTCTTTCCCAATAGACCGTGTAGCTATGATGCAATGCTTTCTCATAGTACGGTACGGTAAAGTTATAGTACTGTTACGGTATAGCTACACCCTTACCGTATTTCTTTCCCAATAGACCGTGTAGCTATGATGTAATGCTCTCTCATTTAATGACATAGTTACGGTACGGTATAGCTACACCCTTACCGTATTTCTTTCCCAATAGACCGTGTAGCTATGATGCAATGCTTTCTCATTTAATGACATAGTTAAGTTACGGTACGGTAAAGTTACAATACTGTTACGGTATAGCTACACCCTTACCGTATTTCTTTCCCAATAGACCGTGTAGCTATGATGCAATGCTCTCTCATTTAATGACATAGTTACGGTACGGTAAGGTTACAGTACGGCTACGGTATAGCTATAGTCTTACCGTATTTCTTTCCCAATAGACCGTGTAGCTATGATGCAATGCTTTCTCATAGTACGGTACGGTAAAGTTATAGTACTGTTACGGTATAGCTACACCCTTACCGTATTTCTTTCCCAATAGACCGTGTAGCTATGATGTAATGCTCTCTCATTTAATGACATAGTTACGGTACGGTATAGCTACACCCTTACCGTATTTCTTTCCCAATAGACCGTGTAGCTATGATGCAATGCTTTCTCATTTAATGACATAGTTAAGTTACGGTACGGTAAAGTTACAATACTGTTACGGTATAGCTACACCCTTACCGTATTTCTTTCCCAATAGACCGTGTAGCTATGATGCAATGCTCTCTCATTTAATGACATAGTTACGGTACGGTAAGGTTACAGTACGGCTACGGTATAGCTATAGTCTTGTCGTATTTATTTCCCAATAGACCGTGTAGCTATATTATACTATTCCTAGTTTAACAGAATATTTAATTACAATGTACCAACGGCAAATATATTATTATAAATTAACTAAGTTAAAAATTAATACTAATAATAATAAATTAAACACTGATAGATGATCAAGGACGAACTACTCATACCACTCGCCTGATGCGATGAGGTGATTCTTAAATTTCTGATTATCAATAATATTTACAATATTATATGGCAATGAATTCCAACATTGAATGGTCCAAGGAAAAAAGCTAAACTCATGTGCCTTACAGTTAGAATGTGGTCTATTAAGTGAATATGGGTGACAACCCAGCTCTTGTAAATCTATTCATAGGCGATATACATGTATACCGATCTTTGTCAAGATCGATGGTACCATAATAGATACGATGAAACATACTGAGACCAGCTAATTTACTAATAACTATATATAGCTGTAGGCTTTAGCTATTGTAACATATGAGTTCCAGATCCAGGCATAATTATTGCAGCAAAGCCTGGCTGCAGATCTTTGAACCATGTTAAGTTTATATTTGTCCCTTCTCATAATATGGATACCAAACAGTATTAGCATATTCTAGTTGAGGTCTAATAATACTGGAATAAAGTCTAGATTTACATTGTTTAGAAGTATGTCTTAAAATTTCGCTTTATTACACCCAAAGTCCGTTTAGCTTTGGTAGTTACATGTGCTATCACTCATTTAAGATCACTTGAGAGGATAACACCAATATAGGAATTGTGGTGGAGTCTCTCAAGTAGATGATAATTAAGATAATAAGACTCATGCTTAATGATACGCTTAGTGCTAAAGCATATAGTATGACACTTATTTACATTGAAGGACATCATCCAATCTTTTCCCCACTGGGATAGCGCATCTCTAGAGGTCATGTTGGAGGATTACAGTGTCATTAGGGCATTTATGGTTCTATAAGAGATAAACAATCATCTGCGAATAGTCTTATACTAGATGAGATAGAAGCTGGTAAATCATTTATAAATAATAAAAACAACAAGGGACCCAATACAGTAACTGTGGGACTCCGGAAGTGACATTACCAAAGGAGGAGCTACTACCTTCCAACATTACTCTCTGGGATCTTCCAGTTAAGAATTATTTAATCCACAAGTTAACATTTCCACTGATGCCATACTGGTTTAACTTGTATAGGAGTCTCCGATGGGGGACTCGAGCAAATGCTTTAGAGAAGTCTAAAATAAAAGCATCAACCTGCTCTGCCTGATTTACTGCACTGACAAGGTCATGTAGAACAGTAATCAGCTGGGTTTCGCAGCTTCTGCATTTACGGAAACCGTGTTGCATGGAGATCAGAGAGTGTGCTTCTCTACATGCTTCCAAATGTTGGTACAGATAATATGTTCTAGTATTTTACATGAAATAGATGTTAGGGATATAGGTCTGTAATTACAAGTATCTGATCTCTTACGTACCTTTCTTGAAAACTGGTACAATATTTGCGAACTTCCAATCACTGCAATGAGGGTATTTTGCTATTTCCCTCTTATGTAAAAACAGATTGAAAAAAAGCTGTTAAGTACATTTTCCTTACCAGTACTATCTGAGAATTGATGATTGGAGTGTTTAATTTATCTTGTCGCTTACCTTTAACAAATCTCCAGCATTTCTTAGGGTGGCCCTGAACTGATGAATCTAGGAAGTCATTAATGTAATTCCAGTAGGATTTGTTAAGATCTTTCTCATCTGCCTATACTTAGCTTTGTCAAAATCAGAGCGAGAACGTTTTTGGACATTATAAAGCCTCTGAACTTTCTTGGTCATTTTCTTTAGATTACGGTTAAACCAGGGAAGATTATGGCGGATAGAAGAAAGCTTACCTATTAATGTAAGAAGATTATTCTTAAACAGTACCCAATTTTCTTGGACAGTCCTTTCTCAATCCTGCAAGCAGGAGCGGCGCGAAAGAACATGTATGGTAAAAAAAACAAGCATAGAACTAGTATAGACTAATTAACAAATAGATAAATAAAGTTGAGAGAAAAAGGGACGGATCCAAAGACGGGAGAAAACCGAGATACATTTTCAGTTTCGACTGAAACAAGGAGATGGTCCTTGCATTACTAGTACGAATGTCGGAGCTCAGCGAGTTAAAGAATTTTGAACCCTAGTAATTAGCAGAAAACTGTCTAATTTTTGTTCTACAATAAGGAGCATAAAATAGACTAGAGCTTCTTGTATAATGACTGTGTACTTGATTGGTTCGTAAAATTAAATTGTCAAAGCTTCGAGGAAGTAAATTGTTTTTATACCATAAACTTTCCTAAATGAAATAAGTAGATATGTTTGTTTACGGATGAATTTCTGATTCAAGATGATTTCTTTCTTACTCGAGCTAAAAACTGTATTTATTTTACGAGTTTAGGAGAAAGGAATGACTAGAAATATAGCTGCTACCAATTCTTACTTGATAAAACCAAGTACTTGCTTGGCTATCTAGACATGCAGGTACACTAACCCTCTTTATCTACATACGTACACTAACCCTCTTTATCCAAGGGCACCCAACGAGTACTTTTTGAAATTCGTTTGAAACCAGTTGTCTGCAGCTTATCTAGCCATTTTAAGGCGCCTACTATGTCTTTTGACGTATCCTAGAAAGCTATATTAGCTGTTCGGATTTTCTAGGTGGAAATCGCGTCAACCGAAAATACTATGGCAAAATATTCCCGGCCTACGAATTTGTTAGTAGTCTAGAACAGAAACAAGAATTTTCTAGCCCAAGTAACTTCATGTTGCACAGTTTTGGAGGTACGAATTTTTTAGGGATTCTTTTTTCCTATAGGCAATTCTTAGGGAATGAAAATGTGTTGTTCTGACTCTATTGATCAGACGAATTGGGACGTACGAATATTTTTCTTCTATAATTTTCTAGGGATTGAAAACAAATTTTCTAGCCAGTATTTCAGAAAACAATTTTCTAGGGACAATTTTTTCAAATCCGAAAGTTTTAGGCTAACTTACTCTCCCGAACAGCTTTTTAACCGTAAACTTCGTTGGGTGCCCTTGTTTATCTACACACGTACACTAACCCTCTTTGTCCGCAAGTAAACAAAACAGGTTCAGTATTCTGTTGCATGATAGAGATAAAGAATAGTTAAACCAGTGAAAATTACAGTCTGGTTCTCAGCCTTCCAAGCATACTATGGCGTCAGATCCTTTCTACTCAAAATGATAGCAACCCTTCACTTGCATGTGGCTCCTCGCTTGCCCGGGGGGGGGGGGGGGGGGGGGGGGGGGTTGTGACTCCCATATAAAAGGGGTAGGGATGCTCGTCGGACCTTTTCGATTTGATCCCTAAGAGGTACTAAAATGGGCGTGGCTCAAGCATATTTTGACCCCTAAAAAATAATAAAAATATAAATTGATAACAGCTTTTTTGTTCAATTGACACCCGACCCCTAAAAGGTACCGCTTTACATAGAAATGTCTGTGTTTGATGGTGGATACCCTAAGTGGTAGCAAACTCCTGATTTTGACCCCTAAAAGGTACGACGAGCATCCATGTACCTCTCATATAAGGGAGTCTCCCCCTCCCCTCCCCCCCCCCCGGGGGCTCGCTTGCTACTTTTGTTCTGCCATGAGAATGCAGTCTTGAGTTGTTGGTTTCATCTGACAAACAGCATTCCCTGTTGGTTTTTATAGATACCAAAACTATCAACGTCCGGTCTGGCTGGGCACGGAAGTCCATACAACACACGCTTAGCTGAAACGAGACACATCAAACCAGCACTGATTTAACACGATTATATTTTATAAAATAGATTCATATATAGTACACGTGCTATGGTTGGCTGTTACCCGTGTTTGCATGAGGATCGGCAATAGTACGCGTGCTATGGTTGGCTGTTACCCGTGTTTGCATGAGGATCGGCAATAGTACGCGCGCTCTGATTGGCTGTTACCCGTGTTTGCATGAGGATCGGCAATAGTACGCGTGCTATGGTTGGCTGTTACCCGTGTTTGCATGAGGATCGGCAATAGTACGCGTGCTATGGTTGGCTGTTACCCGTGTTTGCATGAGGATCGGCAATAGTACGCGTGCAATGGTTGGCTGTTACCCGTGTTTGTATCGTACGACGGGCATGATTTAAAAGGAGCAAAGATTGAGATCATCACACAGTTGAATTTCATAAAAGAGATAAAACAAACAGGTTTTCTGTGTTTTTAAATTTAAATCCTCCAGTTAATCTGAATCGAGGCATATCAACACTGATTTTGATATCAAGTCATTTTCTAAGGCATAAAGTTCAGTTATTCACGTTTTGATTGATCATTTGGTTCCTTTGAATGGCCAAAATGTATTGAGAATTACTGCACTTACCATACCGGTATAAGAAATGACTCATTAATAATTTATGAGCTCTTAAGCCAATAAAATAACTCAAAATTGTCACATGCGTGTAACTTGATACTCAATAAAAACGGTCAGACACAAACTTGCTAGTACAGTGGAACCCGGCCTTACGGATACCCGGCTAATAAGGACACTCGGTTATTACGGACACTTTATTTTTCCCCGGCAGTAGCTCATACATTTTCACTAAAAAAGCCCGGTCAATATAAGGCCACCGGCAGGAGCCTATAACCTGTAGCGTCCATATCTCCTATATGGTTGGGCACAGCGTTTTCACAAGTTGGGCTATTTTTAGATCATTTTTGCCGCCAATTAAGTGGGTTGCACGAGTGGCGGAACAAACTGCCTCATTAGCTACTTTCGTTATACCAACAACATGGTGAAGAATAGCAGGAAACCGTTCTAAAAATAACCTAACTTGGGAAAACGCTGTGACAAAAGCCTAGTGTGCGGGATGGACGCTCCTAGTTATGAGCTCCTGACTTTTTCTTGCACCGAGTAATACATTTTGATACAAAGTTAACCAGGTTTATACGGACACTTTTTTCATTGTCACCTGTAGATTACGTTTCGTCACAACTCTTGTGTGAAAAGATCGCCTTTCAAAACTTAAAACTAGTACAGTACAGTATGAATTACACGAAAAGTTGATAAGCAATTGAATTGCATGCGCATACGAACTTATATACTGTACGCGTTTAAAGACGTTTAATTTGTTACCGTTGAATTGTATATATATCACTCGTTTATCAATAAAATACAAAATTGTGACGTAATTTCTGGAACCCGGTTTATAAGGACACCCGGTTAATACGGACACTTTTTCTTTCCCTGTTGGTGTCCGTATTAACCGGGTTCCACTGTATTTAGGGATAAGGTGTCTCACAGGTATACTTTAATGAACTATATGCTGATATATCAAAAGTTACAACAAATAAATACTGCAAAAGCCTGACTACAGCTACATGTACAACATATATGACTGAGCTGACAGTGTTGTCAGTGATCAGTCCAACATTATTTGCATGCAACTGCAAAATAATATAGGCCAGTTGTGGTTAGCAAGGGTATAAAAAAAAAATTCCAGGACACAGAACTCGGAAATTTCATGGCTTAAATGGTAAAAAAATTGTTTTTAGAGTAAGTGACCCATTCACCTAATAGGTGTATAAAATTCCTGGAGTTTTCCAGGAGCAGGTGAAAATTAAAAGAATTTTCAATGAGTTTTCCAGGGCCCTGGAAGAGAAATTTCAAATGCCACGAGTTTTACAGGAATTCCAGGAGTAGTGCGAACCCAACCTCGTTCCCAGGGTCTTCCGCGCATCCAACATGAAGACCCTGGTAAAGGCTGAACTATCACGTATTCTGATTGGCTCTTTGGTTATGACGCAAATGTTGTTCTAATAATACTTTTTATTAGTCCAAACGGACTATATAAGACCACAGAGATGAAACAGAGATGAACTTGTATAGTTTAATTTTCTCTAATGTTCTCAATAAAACGATTTTAATAACCGTAAACACGTTGTGTAGGTAAAGCAATAGATGAAGTGTATTACTGGGTAGTTTTCTGGTAAGTTTCATCAGTGGGAAAGCCAGGAGATGCCGTTAAATCTGAACATGTGCTATCGATCGCTTCGCTTCAACGCTAACGGAAAATTAATGGCTTTTTAGGATTCTCTTCTAGCTTAGATACATCCGGGAAGCATTGTGATACCTTTCCACTGTTTCTTTATCCAAGTAACCTCCATTTTCGAGCCGTTTAGTAGACCTGTTTTCACTGCATCGTTCACCGCGTGGAAATACCGTTAATCGCTTCTCGTTCACTCCGGATTGGGAAACCTATGGTTTGTACAAGTCATGAAATATTCCCATATTTAGCTTGGCCGCCATCCTAGATCGCCATATCACGTGACAAAATACTCCCAGAACCTGAGAGTATTTGATTACGTTACACAGCTTTTGCCAGGGTCTTCTTTGGAGCAACTCGTTCCCAGAGGGCTTTACGCGCCTAATCCAAGATGGCGTCGAAAGAACCCCTGGTACAGGCTGGTCATGTGACCCACAAATATCAGTGCCCAATCAACGCATTCTCTCCGTTGAATTACCAACTATCCTTAAATGAAAAACACGCTTGAAATAATGATAATCGTTAATTCTAAGACAATCCTGACCCGAACCACAAACCTAAACCCTAACGGTCGGACGAGTTCACGGGTAAACGTCGGGTTCTCATTCACCTAAAAACATTATTTTTGAGCGCTCCTACTCAGGCTCGAACTCGTAATCTTTAAGGGTGTACTGCAGACGTCATGACTACTGCACTAAGCCGGTCTACCGCCGTTCTGAATGTGACAGATGTTTATCTTTATCTTTGACTGATTTTAAGAATATCATTATAATTAATGATTATCATTATTTCAAGCGTGTTTTCCATTTAAGGATAGTTGTTAATCCAACGGGGAGATTTTGAAGAACATCCGCCATCTTGGATTCACCATCGCTGAAGAACGGTTAGCGGTTGAAGTGTGATCCCAATCAATTCCAACCGTACATTGTTCTACTTATACCCACAGGCAGCCCAAGCTCAAGTTACGAAAATATAACTTTATAAGGGTTTGTATGGGAGCTCCGTTTACTAGCCAGAAATACTGTACATTTGAATAAAAATGACTTACCGGCTATTGTCTCAGTTAGCCAATCCAAATGACACCGGGTCATGTTTACGGAAATTTAAAATAAAAATCAATTGAACGTTATCTGGTGTCATGGAAGGATTGTTGACGGCTGTTAGAACTTCAAATAGATTGAGTTCGAGAAAGATAATGTAGTTGCGTGTGCTTGATAATACAGGAATGGATTAACAGTGGCATTCTATGGAAGGAACAACCTTTGTGTCGGGAATTCGTAGAGGTTTTGTAAACTCTGAATGATTTTGAAGTGGAATATTTATCAATGCGGATGGCGATCTTTATCAAGATCGAGTGTGCAGCCTTCTCTCTTTTTAGGGAGAAGGGCTCCGAAAAGAAAATCCGGCTTAAATCAGCTTAAAACCACTCAACAAGGAGAGAAACAAGACAGAAAACATCACTGTGGCAAAGTCAGTCATTTTTATTTCAAAAATTTACAGTATTTCTGGCTAGTAAACGGAGTTCGTTACGCTCCGATACAAACCCTTATAAAGTTATATTTTCGTAACTTGAGCTTGGGTTGCCTGTGTTGGGAAGTTGGGAAGGGAGTACTAAAAAAGGCAAAAACGCTAAGTTGACGAATTTGTAGTTGTTTTCAACGAATTTTGAACGCGCAATGCGAAAGACAACCTCAACAGTTTATTTTTAAATCAAAAATGCACACACTATTCGAAATTCTCCAATCAGCGCCCGCGAAACGTCTAGCCAATCAGCAGCCGAATCCCACCAGCCTGTACCAGGAGATACCAGGGTTTTCTTTCGACGCCACATCTTGGATTAGGAGCGTAAAGACCCGGCCTGCGAACGATCTTGGATCTGACCGAGAAGACACTGGGGACGAGGTTTGTGCGAACCACCCTGGGTCACACGGTGGCCATGTTTAACCCCAGGAATATAAAAACCTTTGTTTTGCACACGTGAACTCGTTCTGAAACTGCTCAGGACGAGGCTACACGTGGGAAATCTATTGTTTCAAACCAACATGGCCACTGTGTGACAAAAATCATTGTTTACCACGGAATCAGTGACTGCAACAATTTACACGCTGATGTTAATAATTCCTATACATTTGGGTATTTGAGCTAGGTATTAAGATTATTTACGTTAGAACTTTATAGTGATATTCTTGAACTGATATGTGCTGACTATGCGATTTAATGATTTTTAAGTACTGCTCGAAGTGCTTATGAAACTTATTTATTTTAGATATCAATTCTACAGCAAGTGAATAGTAAAATGGTAAAATATATTTTGCTTTGAATGCTGTGCCGCTGAGTTAAGGAGGTTTTCACATCCAAAATGCTAATTACATGACGTCAGGGGAGGTATCTGCAATCACTTCTTAGTGGTTGTGAATGGGCATTTCTACTGATATAGGAAAACAAATTTTTAACATTTTATTTCAACCATGGGTGTAACGCTGATAATTTGAAAAATATATTTAATTGTAACAAAACATTTTGTATAATAATTGATGCCTCCCCTGACGTCATGTAATTAGCATTTTGGATATTAAAACCTCCATAACTCAGCGGCACAGCATTCAAAGCAATATATATTGTACCATTCTATTCACTTGATGTAGAATTGATATCTAAAATAAAATAATAAGGCTTATAGGCACTTTAAGGTCTCGATAAAGGTTAAAAATGGCGAGACACACTCGCCAGCGAGACCGAGACTCGCTCCCTAGTTCAATAGCGAAACACATTTGCTAAGCGAGACCCACTCGCTCCCTAGTTGTACAAATCCAATTAACGATACAAGATAATAAATAGATATACACATGCTGTACACATATACAGGCGAGACATGCTGCTTATAAAATGACGAACGATATATAAGGCAATTTTGAATAACGAACCTGTCAAAACAGCTCCTGGAACAATGCATAAAACGATATCAATTTTTTTTCAGTGGCAAGATGGACAGGAGATTAAATTGTAGCCTGAACTGGGGCTGGTACATCTGGTAGCGAGGATAGCTTGAAGCTTCGTCTCCTGGACAGCATTCTAGGGTCGAGGACCAACGTGGGCACCAACGGAGGCGCAGCGATGAGCAGGATGTTGAGCAATAAGCGTAGCAGCGGACTTGCGTGTCTAGTTGACAACTCTAAAGAAGACTTACTGAACAAGGCGAGGCTTTATATATACGGAAAGTCATCTGGTTGCGTAACACATTCCTACGGACCGAATTCCGCATGCCTGGGTTGTGTAATAAGTATTGATATGGCCATTGTATGCGAAGCTCCCGGTGAGAATATCGATTTATTTCGCCTGGGTAAGCACAGGTAGCCCACACATGACCACAGGGAGTCCACTGCAAGATTAGTATGCGTTCTCCTTCGTCGAACGCAATTATTATTATTATTATTATTATTATTATAGCGTACGTACAGGGATAAAGAGAAGACTGCCACTCGTTTCCACACTCTCTGTTGTCGTGGCCATCAAACACTAAAACACACAAGAAACATGCCTTCTCTTTAGTATTTATCAGAATATGACATACTTACTGGTTATTGCATGTTTTTCTATGGAATACGGGCGAATATTTCATGAGAAATTTGTATTATTTGGTATACAACGAGCATTTAGAATTGGCCTTGATCTGGCCTTCAAAAACTACTTAATAATTCATGAGGTAATTGGCCAACTAGAGGTATCAATTTGTACCACGTGCAGTACTTTGAAGTAATATTTCAAAGCCCCCAATTCGGACTGGACGGGATTTCAAGTCCGCGCAATAGGAGATATTGTAGTTGAGTCTACGAATAGCAGTTTCAGCGGTATTGACCCGAACGCCTCACTTCAATGTAATGAAGCGCCATTGAAACCATCATTCTTACACGACACCAACACCCTCCTAAACAAGCACGACTAATTTAGATACACAGTTTCAATGGCGCTTCATTACATTGAAGTGAGGCGTTTGGGTCAATACCGCTGAAACTGCTATTCGTAGACTCAACTACAATATCTCCTATTAGTTCCAGTCCGAGACAGAGCCGAGGACTGGAACTAATTGCGAGGGCTTGAAATCTCGTCCAGTCCGAATTGGAGGCTTTGAAATGACATCTCATTGTCAATAATTATTCGGGAGTGATGTTGGTTTTATTCCGGGTCAGGTTGACAATTCATTTGTTCATCATAATGAAGCAGTTTATTGTCATTTGGGACGTCAATGTTCCAGTATTAAATTCAAATTCAAAACTGAATTTTGTAAGTTTGGCATCATTTCAACATGGTTTCTCGTGAAAGAAACTGAGAGCGATGAAGAAGAGTTTAGACCACTCAAACGTTTCAGAAAAGCGCGGAGCCGTGCCGAAGAGGAAGTTGTTAAAAGCTGTACCACTGTCAACGCGTTACAAGAACAGTTGGGTAGTAAAAGTATTAGAGGAATAGATGAACGCAAGAGAGAACAAAATTGCCGCTTTGGAGGCCACAAGAACGCATAGAAAACCTTGATGTTGAGATGTGCCGAGAATTCGAACACATGACGATCCTTGAAACCCCGGAAAGTACTCCCAGGAGTACATTCAATCAATTTTTTTCCAGTCCAAGGCCTGAATTAATTTGTTCCTTGGACTGGAAACATATTAATTCAGTCCTTGGACTGGAAAATAAATGGTTGAATGTACCCCTGGGAGTTCTGGGAGTACTTTCCGGGGTTTCAAGGATCGTCATGTGATCGAATTCTGGGCACATGGTTGGTTGGCTACCTCATGAATAATTAATGAGGATGAGATACCCCGTCAAAGAAGTACTCTCTACGATACTTTGAAATATTTTTCTAAGTCCAAGGACTTCGAACTATGAATATTCATAGTTCAAAGTTCTTGGACTTAGAAAATAATTTCAAAGTACTGTAGGCAAATACCTTGAACAAAGGGAGGTCTCACGATTGATCACTGACTTCCCCAGGCGGTAAAAAATGTTAAAGTGCCAATGAAGCTTATTTTTCTATTTTAGATATCAATTCTACATCAAGTGAATAGTAGAATGGTACAATATATCTTGCTTTGAATGCTGTGCCGCTGAGTTAAGGAGGTTTTAATATCCAAAATGCTAATTACATGACGTCAGGGGAGGCATCAATTATTATACATTTTTTTTGTTGCAAGTAAACAAATTTTTAAAATTATCAGTGTTATACCAATGGTTGAAATAAAATGATGTTAGAAATTTGTTTTCCTATAACAGTAGAAACGACCATTCACAACCACTAAGAAGTAATTGCAGATACCTCCCCTGACGTCATGTAATTAGCATTTTGGATATTAAAACCTCCCATGGGCTCCTGAACCTCCTTAACTCAGCGGCACAGCATTCAAAGCAAAAATATATATTACCATTCTACTATTAACTTGATTTAGAATTGATATCTAAAATAAAAAAATTAGCTTCATATGCACTTTAAGGTACAATACCTGTCTTGATGCATACAGACCGTCTCTCCAATGTGGGACCTGGTTTATTGCACACTGTCCTGACACTGCGCATGTCAGCCAGTGACGCCAACTATAGCGCCAAACTATAATGTTCAATTTCACGCCAGGTTGTAAACACGTACTCCCACGAGAACAAGCGCATAATTGTTAACATTCCGTCTTTTCATTAACAATTTTGATGACTTAAGTCAAACAAAGCAACTATATCTAAATACGCAAGTACAACCTACAAGCCTCAAACATCGAAACACTAAACGCATGAAGTTTTAAAATCGTTGTGTTGTTTATCCCACAACCACTGCAAACAAGCATGAAATTATTAAGTTATTTTTTTTTTTTAAAGTCGCAAAGCCTCCAATTCAGACTGGACGGGATTTCAAAGTCAAAAGTTCAAAAGTCGTTTGTTCAACAGCAAGATTTCTACAATTTCACCTTCAAAACACTGTAAATTACAAGATAATAATTATTCAATCCTAAAGGTAATTGTAGTTTCCGTCAGAAATCTAACACTCTTATCCGCTAAAAGTACAATTTTCACAATTTTTGAAGATATTTCAAAACACGTCGCGAAAGTTTTCGCCACTCAAGCCGTGAAACCGTTGCCATAGATATACTAGGCGCCTTTTGAGAATTGAAATTACGATCACAATAAGTTTGGTGCTTCATTCTCTTCTTTCTTTTAACAATTCCCGACTTAACTGTTGAATCGCGATACAAAACTAATTGAGATTTTGAGAAAAAATATAGACTCTATACGTAAGGCCAGAGAAGCGTTTTTAATCGCACAGGCGAGAACACTCGAACCTTATGGCCTTAACATCCGGGAAGAGTCATACTAGGTATCTGTTTCACCTTCTTAACATTTTTTCACGGTCTATCATATTGTAATCTGTTTTATGACAGCTCAGTATCACTCCGCCCAATACGAAATATAGTTTCTCCCAACTGGCCGGCAATATAATTCGGTATCGGCGTCTCAAAATCTCAATTAGTTTATAGTGCCTATAAATCCCAGAGCACTCTCCTCACTCTAGACTAGTATTTCTGCTAGAACAGTTATGTAATAAAATGTCGGTATATACTTCATGGTAGTTTCGTTCCATATAGTCTCCCTGCATGATACTGTAAAACAGTAGAGAAAATAATTATGCAGGGGACTATATGGAACGAAACACTACCATGAAGTATATACCAAAATGCCTTTGTCACATGTCAAGCATTATGAGGCACTGTCAGACTTCTTTGTAATAAAATGTCGACCAACTGATCCAACAGGCTCTGTTGGTGATTATGGAGCGGTTTTCAATCGAGTGTCGTAAAACCAAAACCAGCGAGCCAATCAGGAGCAAGTAAAACATCAATGAACCAATCAGGAGCAAGTAAAACATCAATGAACCAATCAGGAGCAAGTAAAACATCAATGAACCAATCAGGAGCAAGTAAAACATCAATGAACCAATCACGACCTGGAGTAATTCACGATTAGTTTTAGTTCAACCAATCACGAGGCAAAGTAAACGCAATCATGGATAACTAACCAATCAAATTCCAAAGCAACTACTTTTCGACACTCAATAGAAAACCGCTCTATTAAAGGATAATCACATATACCTCGGTGACACGCTCCTGATATCTTGTAGCCGAGACTTGTTCCTTTACAGTTTGACTCCCAGACGTACGGGTAAGCGTAAGACACAATAATCCGAGGACAGGCTCCACTGAAACGATCAATACATGCGCTTTGTTTTGTTTCATTTTATTTTGTTCGTTCCGTGTCGTGCTGTTTGACTGTATGTTTTTGTTTTGCTTTGTCTTATTTCGTTCTCTTTCATTTTGTTTTGCTATAATCGTTTCGTTTCATTTCACTTTGTTTCGTTCTGTTTCACTTTGTTTCGTTGCGTCCCGTATTTCATTACTTGTTTCCCCCAAATTTTCGAAATAAAATTGCGATACAAAACGTGAGCTCGCCTGGAATTTAAGTTTCGTTTTCCCAGTTAGAACTCGCCCTTACCAACGTACTTACTTGAAACAAGAGGAATCAAAGTTCTGCTGCCCACTTGGAATCTGATGAAAAAACAGATTCGAAGTCAATTTCATAATTTTATTTCCTCGGCATAAGTTTGAAACAGAAGCTGGTCGATCTTTCACAGTACGAAGCATAAAAGAATGGAACTCTCTGTCTTTAGAAGTTAGAAAATTGTCATCCGTCAACTCTCTCAAATCAGCTCTTTTTAAAAAAGCTTTAGAAGGCCAGTCTCAGCTATAGACCATTTTCAATCCTTGTATATATTATCATTATTGTATCTTATATCTACATGTGTAGTTTCCAGCTTAAATTCTAAATTAGGTTTTATTAATTAGATCATTCTACATTTAGCAAATTAGATTATTTTAGTGTATATTTCTAGGCTCAACTGTTAGTAGAACTTTAATGTATACTTTTATCCATATGTAATATTTGATATATTTATACTTATAGTTAAACCTTCAGAGGGCCACACGTTTATCAGTTTAGTGTCAGTAAATAAAGTCTTATTATTATATTATTATTCGTAATATGATAGAAAATAGGGTATGAAGGAATATAAACTCCATTCCAATTAATCCAGTCAATAGTACTTACCTGGTAAAACACATTGTATCGCCACCGAGGACCGAGTAGATTTACTCTAAATGTCCCTGCAATGAACAGAAATAAAACCACACTGTTAGACGAGTTCCACTGCAGCCGCCGCCAAATGTATTTTAAGCTTAAGTATATCACAAGTACGTATCTGACAAGGGCCTTTCAGTTCGTAAAGAACGTAACGTACACGTACACGTCTACCTCATGTACACAACTATAATTATGGCACAGTTATTAAGTCACAATCTCGTTTCTGATCGGCCCGCCAACTTTCATTTAATTACCGAGGACAACTATACGCATGCGTTTAGAACACAAAAAGAATACCAGTCCTTAACTAGCCAAGGCCTGAGAGAGAAAAAGAAACAACTTGAGCTGTTTTCTACGTCAGACTCCGCGAAGGTACAAAGAAAGTCCCCTGCATGGCTTCAGAGTCCGAATTGGCCACATTCATTACAATAAAGTAAAATATCTAGAGGAACTGGTATTCTTTGCAAAATAAAACATTATTAGTAACCCAACTTTAGTACTCATTAATTCATCATTTTCTCACTTCTGGTCTCATTGTTTGGGGTAACACTTATGAAATTCTCTTTGATATGCCTCTAATATAAATCTTACAAAAGAAATCTTCTAGTTACATTATGATCATCCAAACTCTATATTTAAACGTTTTAAGCGTGGTTTTCACTTACGTTGGAAGGATAAGCATAAGAACGTTATGCGCGAGTGAAAATCAACGCGACGGAAGCACAAGCATAAGCCTCGCTTCCATGCTACTATTTCCATGGTGACAGGATCCAATTATTTCATCATGATGGATCGGGATGAAGCGGTTCGCCGTCTCCTACTCGTTTTGTTTCTGCGTGTTTTACGCGAAAGACGATGTATGAAGCAGAATCTTTGTCGAAAAGAGAAACGATTTTGGGTTAGAGAGATTTTTTTGAGACGTAAGAGTCAAGGGGAATATGAAAACTTTGTGAAAGGGTTACGGCTTGGTGACAGGGAATTCTTCTTCCGGTAAGTGGATACTTTTTTAGATGCTTATTGATTACTTTTCTGTCAGTATAAACCAAGACGACTGCCATGATATTTTGACTTTTGTTTTACGAATGATGTGTCGTAATCGAAAAGACGTCGAAAAGTGCAGCTAGACATTTGGGAATTATATTAAGTACACGTATTTGTGTGAACTTGTCAATGTTACAATGTAGATTTGGCTCCGTACATTCAAAAGCGTTATTTTTTCATCAAAGTCAAAGACGGTCGTCATTTTTCTCTCACGCTTCTCGCATTTCAGTGGCCTAGGGCTAGCATTATGATTGGCTAACTACTTGTGCTTCTGCTTGTTCTTATGTGGAGGTAGTTTTCACTGGAAACCGCGCCACATAAGCAGAAGCAGAAGAAAAAGGAAAGTTTTCCTTTTCCTTGTGCTTATGTCAAGCAGTTTTCACTCGCGCGTAACGTCCTTATGGTTGTGCTTCCGTCGCGTTGATTTTCACTCGCGCATAACTTTCTTATTCTTATGCCTGTGCTTATGCTTCCAACGTAAGTAAAAACCACGCTTTAACCTAATCAAATTTAAAGAGTTAATCCTTCTGATCCTTCTTCATACTGCTTTGTTTATGTACCAGGTCCGCAAATAATCTTTACCTACTGTGTTCTCTGAATTCTTTGCCCAAAAGGTATGTATCTAGTAAGCACTTCTAGATTTAAGGTTAGTCTCACAGTCAGCTGTTTATTTACCAAGAATAAGAACTAATTATGGAAATTTAATATTCCGTATCAAGGTCCAAAAGAGTGGAACTCTACCTAAGCAAACAACATTGTTAACCAAATCTAAATCTAAAATTAACTTTCCTTGAATCTTATTAGCATTATTACAACTTTTTAGTTGATCTATCAAATGTTACTTCAGAGAAAGCTAAACGCAATTCTGCAGTCCAGTAAGCCGCCATCTTGGAACCGCACTCTCCTGCTGATCTTGCGCGGGCTCAACAATCGGTCCCAGTCTCTTACATGCTAACAGCCCTCCCCCTTCACAATAAACCTCCGAATATGCAGGAGGTCTCCTTGTTCTCGTTGATCGCCTTGGGATTGTTTTCTCCAACACCGTAGCCTCCGATTCTTCGTCCGGTCTCTGAGGTAACAGATCGACCTCTTGAGGTTCATGAATGGCTTTGGGTCGGCCCTCTGGTGGGCTCTGCTTCAGTCAAATAAAGGAAGTCATCTGCCACAAGCCGTCGCGGTCTTACGTAATGTGGTTTCAGTCGATTTTAGTAGACAATGCTGGACTTCCTTGCTCCCTTCTTCTGGATTCGGTAGTTTACGTCAGACACTATTTCCTTAACCAGGTAAGGACCCTTCCAATGCTTGGTGACCTTGGGTGATCTGCGGACTTTAGTGATCGTTACAAATAGCCATAAAAGGTCTCCTAACCGCGTACTTCTTTAGCTGAGTTAATCTTGCTGACCTCTTCTGAACCTTGTTGCACTCTACCTGCAGTCTTGTTGTGATGAGGTCATGGATATGATTCATCCAGCCTTTGCTTGTCTCTAGCCTGGTTCACACCTTGCTTCCAACTATGATGAGGTTCCTCACGTTCTGGTAATACTGATTCCTTTGGCAACTGGGGCTGGGTACCATGCAAGGCTATAAATGGCGAACCCTTGGTAACTGAGTGATCAGAAGTGTTATACGTGAACAACACTTTGGGGATGAAATTGTCCCCGGGGGGAGGGAGGGGGGGGGGGGGGGGGTACTTACATGAAAAATGGGTATGTATGTGAGGCCAAGAAGCTGAAACCCTGACCATGTTTGACCCAAAATCCGAGCTCCAAAACCCTGATTGCCCCCTTTTTTTGGCGAAAAAACCCTGATGCCTAAAAGATACTGAACCCCGACCCTGACTGCACCCACATTAAACTCAAATCCTGACCCTGATCTGCCCAAATCAGGTCAAAATCCTGACCCTACCTGCCCAAACTGAGCTCAAAACCCTGACCCACCCCCGCGGCAAATTCATAATACGTCACAAACAGGAGTACCCCAACCCCCCCCCCCCCCCCCCCCCCCCCCTTGGGATATTGTCCCATTTAGTTTGGTCGTCATCTACCACAGCTCGCAGAAGACTCTTTAACTGAATAGTATCCTGTTGAATCTTTCCACCTGTCCATTACATTGCGGGTGGTATATTATGGTGAGGTTCTTGACTGCCTTATCCCTATCAGTTCACAGCTAGGTCTCCTTCATAAACGACACTATGAAGTTTCTTCCTTAATCTGTATGAACTGTGGCTGGCGTTCCATTTACCAGTTATCAAAGTCATCTCGTAGTAACATTTGCAATCGAGGCTGCGTCCTGATGTTGTAATGGAAAACCTCCTACCCATTTGGAATGGGGTGGTATGGTGAGGTCTGCCTTATCCCTATCAGTTCACAGGTCTCCTTCAGCAACGCCAATGTGAAGTTTCTTCCTTTATCTGTATGAATCGTGGCTGGCGTTCCATTTACCAGTTCTCAAAGTCATCTCGTATAGTAAGTAACATTTGCAATCGAGGCTGCTTCCTGATGTTGTAATGGAAAACCTTCTACCCATTTGGATATTGGAATCACGAGGCAAAGTAAACGCAATCGTTGATACTGTCGCTAAAACAAAACCTGATTACGTGATTGCGTTTGGTTTTAGTTTAGAACTTGATTGGCTGATAATTAGAAAACATTTCTCACAGGCAATAGAAAAGCAAAGCAAACGCAAAACCAAAGCAATCACTTATTATTTTCGACACTCAATCGAAAAGTCCGCTCTAAATTTCATATTAAATCCATTCAAGGTTTAAGTTGAGATAATGTGCCCTTTGACGTTCTGCTGAGGGGTGTAATATTAATCTGGATGCTATATACAACAACCTTTTTAAAATACTAGCTGTATATCCTGAATCTTGTAACATCTATGTTCCATAAGCATACGTTTAATTATGTCATAAACTGATGAAGCAATCTATTTCCACTGTTTTTGTTTACGTCATACCTTCAGAAGCAGCCAGCTTGTGTATGTCCTGGTCAGACAACTTTCTTCCTGGAATGGTGTCATCAATAAACGGTACGCACAGCGTAGAGTTGAGGCAGTTGTTCTGTGGTTGCTGGAGATGTTTGTTGTCACTGGAGCTGATTGTTACCACTAATGTTCAGCCACCACCTGTATAACAGGTTTAACAGACTTACACAACAGTATTCCATATCACATTATACAGTGTCATACGGTAATATCCACTAGATGTAACTAAACGTAATAAATCTTACCAAAGTTATCCATATCACAGTAGACAGTGAGTTGTCTGTCTGTTGCCAGTGTCATGCGGTAATATCCACTAGGGAATGACGGATAGAACTTCTTCAGCTCTGCACACGACTGGAACGTCTCCTAAGAATTGTATCATACTGCTCAGCTTGTTTTAGTGTTCCTACCAGTCACAAAGTTTAACTTGTGGATGCGCACAAACTAGTTATTGCTGAGAGCAACATTGCAGTTTTTAACATTGATCTCATCCCGGCCGACGGCTTTATAGCAGTTTGTAAGAAAAACCATTATCCAATTTCTTTTGCTTGCCTTGAAGTGGCGTAAACCGACTATTACATCATTCTCCATTTCATGGGTCCACAAGACCAGGAATCTCTAGAGCACATTTTCAAGATCGCAATATGTTTGCCGCGGCTAACATGGCCGTCGACTGTTGTCTTACTTCCGTAAAATTTTAATAATGTTTCAAGCCATCAAATGCGTTAGTTATATAGTGACAATTACTAGCGCGATGGAATAAACGAGGGTTTGGCGAAAACACACACATCTCCCACATGGTTTAGACGGATGCGCGGATAGCTATTATATATACTGACGGTAGTAAATGTGGTAACAATGAACCGGTAATGGAGATCTGGGCGCCAAACATTGATTGTACAACGAGGCATCAGATGAGAAGTACGATAATATCAATTTGCTAACAACACCTTAGTGAGTGAGTGAGCGAGCGAGTGACACGATTCCCCCTAACCTGAGTATCAGGTTTTTCAAGAAGGGAAGACGGGGTAGAAAAAAGAGAAGAGCCCTTTTCGTTCTTTTCCTCCTCACCACCCCCTCCCCCCTCCCCTTCCCCCAAAAGGGCCTGATACTCAGGTTAGATTCCCCCATACCAATAACGTGTAGGTTACTACGCAACATCCACCAGTTAAAAAGGTCGATTTGTTGAACACGATCGCAGTGCACAGTTCATTCCGCTAAGTCAACGCATTCGCCCCATTGACTTAGCAACTATCCTTAAATGGTAAGCACGCTTGAAATAACCATTATTGTTAATTCAAATCCTAACCCGAACCACAAACCTAACTCTAACCATCGGACCAGTTCACGGGTAAACGACGGGTTCTTACTTACCTAGAGCTAGGGTTTACAGGTAAACTAGAATAGAAGAGAAAATTTGTTTTTTGAGCGCTCCTACTCGGGCTTAGCCTGCGTTTCATCCGAACAAAACCTTGTTATTGTCGTCTGCGAACCAGCGACGGAAAGCTTGTTCTAGACCCCCAGCAGCATACCGTGATTTGAGTACGCGTTCTGATTGGCTTTTAAAAATGCTTTTTCTCACACGCCTTCTGACTGGCTATTTTGAAATGACTAGGATCGTCACGCCATGCGATAGATAATATCAATTTTACTACAAAAGTTAATCAAGTCAATGCTTTTCTAAAGGACTTTTGTAATCGCAATAACATTCCTTTCTTGGATAATAAAAACATCAACAGTTCTCACCTAAACTCAAAGGGACTACATCTCAACAACCGTGGTAGCTTAGCTTTAGAGCAGAATTTAGCAGATTTTGCTAATAATATGTCTGCTTGACTTGTTTCATCCCAGCCCGTAATTCCCACTACCCGGGGTTTTAAATTAGCTTCACTTAATATAAGAGATTTAACGAAGCATATCGATGAATTGCGAGTTTTGCTTGCTGATAACCCGATTGATGTTCTAGCTTTAAATGAGACATGGCTTGATCAATCTGTTAGTGATAATGATATATACATTTCTGGCTACGAAATCATTCGTAGGGACAGGGGTTTTCGCGGTGCTGATGGGAAAACGTACGGAGGTGTTTGTTTTTATGTACGATCAAATGTAAATTTCTCGGCTCGCTTAGACTTGTCCATCGATGAGCTGGAAAATTTGTGCATTGAAATTCACAAGCCTAATTCCAATCCATTTCTCATCACAACATGGTACAGACCGCCAGATTCAAAAGTCGACAAAATGAATTTTTTTGAAACTTTCATCGGTAGACTTGATGCTGAAAATGTTGAGTATCATTTGCTGGGTGACCTAAATTGCAATGTCGGGGCCAGTGTGTTTGATCACAACACAGGGCTGCTTACTGGTATTGCCGAGCTTTATGGTTTAGAACAATTGATAAGTGAACCTACTCGCATTACGGAGTCATCATCTACCACAATCGACCTTATCTTTACCAATGCATTAGATAAAATTGTTTGCTCTGGTGTCTCTCATGTCGGCATCAGTGATCATAGCTTAATATATTCATTTCGTAAACTTTCAATTGGCTTATTTTCCTGGGGTCATTCTACAACTACATATAGAAGTTTCAAAAACTTTGACCCTGACAGTTTCCGAAATGATATAAATTCACAAGATTGGGAGGGTATAACAGAATCTAATAACCCAAATCGCATGTGGCATGCCTGGAAAGCCACCTTCATGAAAGTGGTAGATAGGCATGCACCCATGCGTACAAGACGTGTCAGAAATTCAAACTCGCCTTGGATTACGCCCGAGCTTAAGCAACTCATGCGCGATAGGGATATTCTCAAGATTAAAGCGATACAATCTAAAGACCCATATGACTGGTCCGCTTTTAAAAAAGCCCGCAATTTTGTGAATGGGGAAATAAAACGTACAAAGGAGGTTCATTACAAGACAGCTTTCCACGAAAATGAGAATAATATCAAAAAAACTTGGGGTATTATTAATGAGCTGACTTCAAGAAAGCAAAACAACTCTCATATAAAGGAGATCGTGTGTAATGGATCTCCTGTGACAGACTCTAATCAATTATGTGAAACGTTTAACAATCACTTTGCCGACATAGGGCCTAAGCTAGCTGAGAGAATACCTCGCTCTGGAAATATTTCACACCTAGACTATCTCGCACCTCGAAATAGCAATGATTGTCTTGATGGTGGTAATTTTCAAATCAAACAGACAAATCCTGCAGTTGTTTTCTCTCTTTTATCTAAACTTTGCAAATCTAAAGCGACGGGTTTGGATAAAATCTCTGCTAGACTTTTCCGTATATGTCCCGACTTGATAGCGGAATCCCTTTGTACCATTTTCAACTGCTCAATTACTACAGGTATATTTCCAGATGAATGGAAATGTGCTAAGGTAATTCCATTGTTCAAACAGGGACAGCGTAGAGATTTGGACAATTATCGTCCCATATCAATAATTCCAGTAATAGCAAAAGTTTTCGAGAGGATTGTTTATAATCAAGTTCATGATTTTCTAATCGAAAACAAATTGCTATCTGACAGTCAATCGGGTTTTCGGAGTCTTCACTCTACGGTGACTGCCCTTCTTGAGGCCACCAACAACTGGGCCTACAATATCGATCGTGGCAATGTGAATGCCGTCGTATTTCTAGATCTTAAAAAAGCATTCGATACAGTAGACCATGGGATTTTGCTATCAAAGCTTAATGCATACGGGTTTGGGGGGAAAGCAAGTAATTGGTTTAAGTCATACCTTTATGAGCGCAATCAAAAGTGTTTTGTGAATGGGCAACTTTCTAGTACCCGTTCTCTGCGCTGTGGAATTCCACAAGGGACAATTTTAGGTCCTTTGCTTTTCCTCATCTACATAAATGACTTACCAAATTGTCTTGCACACTCCCAGCCCCGTATGTATGCGGATGATACTCATTTAACATTTGCAAGTAATAATGTAGATGACATTAATTATTATGTCAATCAAGACCTTGCAAGCGTTAATCATTGGCTTGTCGCTAACAAGCTTTCCTTAAACCAATCAAAAACAGAGTTTATGGTTATCGGGTCACGACAAAGATTATCCACGTTTCAATCAGCTCCAATCCTGGCAATCGATGGCGTCCCTATAAAGCAGGTGCCTCATACAAAATCACTTGGTGTGCATATTGACCAAAATCTATCATGGAATGTGCACATCAAGGGGTTGACTAAAAAGATTGCTTCTGGAATTGGAGCCCTGAAACGTGTAAGAAATTGTGTTCCTGATAAAACCATGCATTCAATCTACAATTCCCTTGTTCAACCACATTTCAATTATTGTTGCATTGTCTGGGATAGTTGTAGCATAACTTGTGCTACTAAGCTTCAAAAGTTGCAAAATCGAGCTGCAAGGGTCTTATCGTTCTCCAACTATGACGCTGATGCCGATATTCTGATTGAGAGGTTTGGTTGGAAAAAACTCGCTTCGCAACGAAAATTTCAAACCGCAGTCATGGTCTACAAATCAATGAATGGTCTTGCCCCAGACTATATGCGGTCCATGTTTACATATCGTAATGTTACCTCTTATTCTTTGAGAGACACCGAGGGCAAACTGGCTATTCCTATGCCCCGCACAAATTATCTTAGGGATAGCTTTGGTTATAAGGGTGCGGTGCTGTGGGATAGCCTCCCAGTCGGGTTGCGGCAAGCAAATAATCTTAGCAGTTTTCGAGCGGGCTGTTTTGAACAAGTCTAACTGTTATTCTAAAGTCTTATTTTTATTCTTAATTTTTATAATATATTATATGTAATGCACGGCTCTCATGGAAAGCAGGTACTAAACTTAGCATTATTTAAAATTAGATTATTATTATTATAGTAGTTATGATTAGATATTATTATTTATTTTTATTTACATTATCATTACTTATTTATTTATTTATTTTTAAATCCTGATGAGATATTCCGTGGGTAAATAAATAAAGTTATAGCTCCAACAGCTGGTTACATCAGCACGACATTCCATTCCCCATTTGTCTAGACCAATTACAGCGTAAATGTACAAATTAAATAAGCAACGACTCGCTTTTGTCGGCATTTTACACGAGCTCACTAGTTCAGCCTAAAATAAATGAGTTCTTCCAAAGTATTTGTTATTTCTTGATAAAAGCTAAGAACAGAATATATACGAAGCTATTTGAACCGATTCTACATCCATATTTTTATGTTTAGCCTCTATATTTCCACTAACGATTTCCTGCCAGACGAGTGTTCTGGCGCGAGTGGTTCTTGGATTCTGGGGAGGACTAACAGGTGACAGGCTGGTGACAGTTGAATGGCAAGTCAGAAGACGTGTAAGAAATGAGCATTTTTAAAAGCCAATCAGAACGTGTGCTCAAATCACGGTACGCTGCTGGGGTCTAGAACACGGTTTGTGTCGCTGCTTCGCAGACGGACTATACCAGAGAAAAGTCCGGATGTGACGCAGGCTAACTCGGGCTCGAACTCGTAACCCTTTGCGTGTACTGCAGACGTCATGACCATTACACTAAGCCGGTCTACCACCATTCGGAATGTGCCAAATGTTTATACTTATCCTTGACTGGTTTTAAGAATGTCATAAGAATAATGATTATCATTATTTCAAGCGTGTTTTCAATTTAAGGATACGGGGAGATTGTGTTGGCTTATGACTAATACCATGATCACTCCGGTTTTCTTTGTTCCACGAGAAACATTTAATCACTAAATACCCTCATCAGTACAAATGTATGTATACTTGTTGTAACTTTCCCTCATGCGAGAGGGAACATTATAATTAGAACGGGGCATGCTGACGAGGGAACGTGGACTGTCCCTTAACACACCGGTTTATGGAAGGCAAAGATCATCAGGAGTTCAAATCTTACCATTTTAACGTTCTCAATATTTAACGCACTCAGAATGAATGACAATGTGCAAACACGTGATCTGTCTTATCTGTCTGTTGTGTTAGTGTTCTTAACAAGTCGTTGGCACTGTGTTTATAGTCTGCTTTACATACTGTAATGAAAATGTGCCAGTAACTTACCTCAAGGTATGGTCTGACATTATCCATATAGATATACCCATCCGACGGGCCGTAGTCCGTTCCATGTTTGTGCCTATCCGATCTTTTCAAAAAGCACATTTTGTCTGTTATCCTGTAGTTTATACTGAGACAATAAAACTCTTTCTGACAGTATATTAGACATTGTTCCATGTCTGTTGTAGTCATCTCTCTGATGGTAGGGCCTCTCAACTCGTAGCCGTACACGGAGTCAGTTGACTGGCACTGAAATCCGCTGACCACACGGCCAACCAGTAGCAATGGTAACCACAAATGCAACATTGGACTCCTGTGGGTTCCAGGAATGCAATCACGTGGTTGTACTGGACGTTATAAAAATCTGACTTCATTTATTTATAAGGCACTTATACGAGATCTGTAGTGTTATTAGCAAAATCTGTTTGTAACTAATGCAATGTTCTACCTCGCATCGATTGTTGGTCTTTCTAAAAAACATTTAGAAGTTTGTTTGCCATACAGTAAAGATTTTTCCATGGGATCATGAGCTCGATCAGGAGCCTATTAGTAATGGGCAGCTGGCTCGATTCATTAGTTATTGGAGTGATACATCAGCACGTGCCTGTTCCCTGCGAAAGTGTGTCCGTAAGTTTTTTTTGGTATTACGCATCATGAAGTCTTCCACTTCTAGCTCAATCAAAAACCGAGCAGAAAGGCCACGGTCCATAACTGACCATTTTCGAACACTCCCGTTTTAGGTAAACCTAAAACTGATCGGCTAACTCGAACTTCTCGCTAATTTTAAGCCTAACCTACTTGAGTGGTCAAGCTCCGATCCAGATAACGAGGTGAAAAGAAACCGTATAGGTATCTTGAAATTGATAAAAAGCCACTGGCCTTTGCTAAATGTCAATCGAAAATGTCTAAATGTAGTTCTAAATATTGAAAAAAAAGCTAAGATTCTCGAATAATAAATAAATAAAATAAACAACTTTATTTACATATCTAGTCTTTTATCTGACCCTAGAAAGGGTCTACTAATCAGGGACACCAGGAGCCCATTACCCTGAGCGTACATATGTGCTATATCTGACCCAAGAAAGAGTCTACTAACTAGGGACACCAGGAGCCCATTAACCGGAGTGTACATATGTACTATATCTGACCCTAGAAAGAGTCTACTAACCAGGGACAGGAGGAGCCCATTACCCTGAGTGTACATATGTACTATATCTGACCCTAGAAAGAGTCTACTAATCAGGGACACGAGGAGCCCATTACCCGGAGTGTATATACATATGTACTATATCTGACCCTAGAAAGAGGCTAGCTAGTCTAACCAGGGACAGGAGGAGCCCATTACCCGGAGTGTACATATGTACTATATCTGACCTTAGAAAGAAGCTACTAACCAGGGACACACGGAGCCCATTACCCGGAGTGTACATATGTACTATATCTGACCCAAGAAAGAGTCTACTTATCAGGGACACCAGGAGCCCATTACGCGGAGTGTACGTATGTACTATATCTGACCCTAGAAAGAGTCTAATGATCAGGGTCACGAGGAGCCCATTACCCGGAGCGTACATATGTGCTATATCTGACCCTAGAAAGAGTCTACTAACCAGGGACACGAGGAGCCCATTACCTGGAGTGTACATATGTACTATATCTGACCCTAGAAAGAGGCTACTAACCAGGGACACAATGAGCCCATTACCCGAAGTGTACATATGTACTATATCTGACACTAGAAAGAGTCTACTAACCAGGGACAGGAGGAGCCCATTACCCGGAGTGTACATATGTGCTATATCTGACCCTAGAAAGAGTCTACTAACCAGGGACACGAGGAGCCCATTACCTGGAGTGTACATATGTACTTTATCTGACCCTAGAAAGAGGCTACTAACCAGGGACACAAGGAGCCCATTACCCGAAGTGTACATATGTACTATATCTGACACTAGAAAGAGTCTACTAACCAGGGACAGGAGGAGCCCATTACCCGGAGTGTACATATGTACTATATCTGACCCTAGAAAGAGTCTACTAACCAGGGACAGGAGGAGCCCATTACCCTGAGTGTACATATGTACTATATCTGACCCTAGAAAGAGTCTACTAATCAGGGACACGAGGAGCCCATTACCCGGAGTGTACATATGTACTATATCTGACCCTAGAAAAGGCTAGCTAGTCTAACCAGGGACAGGAGGAGCCCATTACCCGGAGTGTACATATGTACTATATCTGACCCTAGAAAGAGGCTACTAACCAGGGACACACGGAGCCCATTACCCGGAGTGTACATATGTACTATATCTGACCCAAGAAAGAGTCTACTTATCAGGGACACCAGGAGCCCATTACGCGGAGTGTACGTATGTACTATATCTGACCCTAGAAAGAGTCTAATGATCAGGGACACGAGGAGCCCATTACCCGGAGCGTACATATGTGCTATATCTGACCCTAGAAAGAGTCTACTAACCAGGGACACGAGGAGCCCATTACCTGGAGTGTACATATGTACTGTATCTGACCCTAGAAAGAGGCTACTAACCAGGGACACAAGGAGCCCATTACCCGAAGTGTACATATGTACTATATCTGACACTAGAAAGAGTCTACTAACCAGGGACAGGAGGAGCCCATTACCCGGAGTGTACATATGTGCTATATCTGACCCTAGAAAGAGTCTACTAACCCGGGACACGAGGAGCCCATTACCTGGAGTGTACATATGTACTATATCTGACCCTAGAAAGAGGCTACTAACCAGGGACACAAGGAGCCCATTACCCGAAGTGTACATATGTACTATATCTGACACTAGAAAGAGTCTACTAACCAGGGACAGGAGGAGCCCATTACCCGGAGTGTACATATGTACTATATCTGACCCTAGAAAGAGTCTACTAACCAGGGACACGAGGAGCCCATTACCCGGAGTGTACGTATGTACATAACTATATCTGACCCTAGAAAGAGTCTACTAACCAGGGACACGAGGCCGAGCCCATTACCCGGAGTGTACCTATGTACTATATCTGACCCTAAAAAGGTTCTACTAATCAGGGACACGAATTCCTCGGTCGAATCTGAATTTCTGTTGGTTTTTAACTGAAGGCAGTTAACTCGAAGTACCCGGAGAAAAACCCTCAGAACAAGGCAGATATCCCGAGCCATGGTAGCCTCCTAAAGCAGACTCCCACAGGGAAGTCGCCGCGGGATCTATTTAAGAGGCTAGAGCCATGGCGGTGGCAATAAGAATAATATATGAACTTAACTGAACGCTGTGGTTACCTAAATCTAATTAATAATAGTAGACGGTTGCTTTGTTACCCTGATTGCAGAAGCCTCGCAGCTTCGCCGCTCGGTGTGTTGGCAGAAAAAAAATAACCGCTTGCATCCAGTCTACTGCTAAATTGTTGACAACGTTATGTTAACATGAACGAGTTCTGAGATGAAATGAACTTCTTGGCGAGATAATAAAATATATTAATTTTCAGACTACGTTTATACTGAGGAAAAAGCCTCCTGATTCATATTGGTTTCTAATCCCAGTAGAACGTTGAACAATATGAATCCTGATTATAACTGTTTTACTCTAGATCGGGAAACGCTTGCTACGCAGGCTATGTAAATAACGACTTACAAATGAACTGGATTCAAGTTATATCAGTAAAGTCCTGATTCATATTGTTCTCTATTCCCAGGAGAACGATAACAAAATGAATCCTGATACTGTTTTACTCTAGATCGATAGTGTAGGTTAATTGACATTCAATCAGTTATATAACTTGAATCCAGTTCATTTGTATGTCGTTATTTACATAGCCTACGTAGCAAGCGTTTCCCGTGGGTTTTTTCGGAGCGTAGGAAGACTTTTTCGCTATTTGGCCGCGCGAAAAATGAAGTCTTCCTACGGCTACGCTCCGAAAAAACACACGGGAAACGCTTGCTACGCAGGCTATGCAAATAGCGACATACAAATGAACTGGATTCAAGTTATATAAACTGATTGAATGTCAATTAACCTACATTTGGATTTTCTTAGATTTAATACTGCTTTGCTATTGTGATTGCCGAATTAATTCAACATAAATTCTTAATGTGTGGTTTGAACGATAATTCAGTTTAACTGACTCGTACTTACAGTCCCCGCGAAACGAATTACTGCCTTGTTTTTGTAACTCAGTCAGTTTAAAGAACGATAGCACTGAACGGCAAGGAATGTTAAAATGTTTTAATTTTCTATTCTTCTTTCTCGTAAATTTATTGGTTGATACTCATAAATTCAAAAGAAGATAATCGAAGTAATGTACTTTCATTAGATAACTTTTGAAGTTTTAATTTTAATTTTGATCAAACTAACTATGGTTTGATTCAGTCAATGAAAATCAAACTTGAGGAAAGTTCTCACATTTGTGATTCAAATATCTTTTGTCTTCCCCCTTTCATTTGGCTGGATGGTGTTTTCTTTAAGTTTTCACAGTAAAAATGCCCAACAGCACGCAGTTTCCTTTATTTTCTGCTTGTAACTTTGACTGAGGACATCCCTCAGACGGGTGTCTGGAAAACGAAGACCTAGAAAGCGAAGACCGAAGACCTGGAAAACGAAGACCCAAAAACGAAGACCCCCATAAATAATATAACATGATATGTTAAATGCTGCTGCTATTGTTAATTGGAAATCGCGAATCGCAGTTGAGCCGTAAAAGTGCGTTGGGGAAGAAATGATCTTTGTTTTACGGTCTGAAATATATCGAAAATATATATACGTCGGTTAGACACATGCAATTTAATCTAAATTGGATATAGGCACGAATAAAATCATTATCTGTGTGTCGGTTAGACAGAATTTAATCTCAATTGGATATAGGCACGAATAAAAACATTAGCTGCAGTTATTTACGCTAGGGTCTTCGTTTTCCAGATCTGGAAAACGAAGACCCCCTTTTAAATTGAACAATCGTAAATATGGTAGCTAGAGAATTCGAGCGACTAGCCGGGAAGACACAAATTGAATATAGATTGGATATAAGCACGAATAAAACACGATCTGCAGTTGTTTACGCTAGGGTCTTCGTTTTTGGGTCTTCGTTTTCCAGGTCTTCGTTTTCCAGGTCTTCGGTCTTCGGTCTTCGCTTTCTAGGTCTTCGTTTTCCAGACACCCCATGTCAGACAGTACTTTAGACACATTCAAGCAAAATCGTACGAGAGGACATACTCATTATATTGCCGCAGTCTAGTCCTATCAGTTCGATAGTTTTTACCTATTGTAGTTACTAATCAGAGATCAGAGACTTTAAATATAGCTACCAAGTGAACAGAGTGAAGTTTACAGAAACACAGAATAAAGCGAAATCAATGTTCAGTATCCAAACAGTTGTCGCCAAATTCTCGTAAAAATACTGACACTTATCCCTTACCTTACACGTCGATTTAACTCTTCATCAACCTAAGCCGCTGGTGTCTCCTTTGGAACTGGTTTGATGTTTTCTCCAGTACGTGCGACCATAGTTAATAGAGTGGAATGGTTATGAAACTCAGGGACCTTCTTTGTTATATGTCTTCGTTAGCTTTTTTCAACCACTACCGTCACAAAACACAACAGAAATTCCAACATGTTAATCAATCAGCCAATAGAAACGTGTGAGTTCAGTCGTTCAGGGAATGCTATAAATGAACTATGTCCGTGCACAATCGTTTGTCTTACCCCATTCCAACATAAATCGCAGCACCTTTGTCAGCCCTTTTGAAGTTTGCCGGGTTTCCTAACCATATGGTGCAACATGCACTCAGACAACGAGATCTTGACTTCTCTAATTCATCCCTAATATTGTGACCCACGCCGCAAATCTTTGTTCTATAACTGGTCAGATTTTCAAAAATATACGGAAATACTTTAAGAATGTCCTAGGCAATATAAGTCACCATTAATAATTTATTTACAAGAGTTTTAAACAAACTCTTGTAAAGATAACCGCAAGTCACAACCGCGGCTAAGGTTTTAGTCATTTTGAAATAGTTTTCGAAGTGGATTGACATTGCGAAGTTCCCTGATATATTTAACACTCAATCCTTGCTGTGCCTGTGAAACAATTTTAATATTTTATCAACGAGTAATGAAAAAACAGATGTTCCTGTCCCATTGCGTTTGTGTATCCAGATGAGAAACAATTCACCTTTCTTTGGGTGTGAAAATAGCATTCGTTAATTTAATTAAGATACGGAGAACAAAAGTGTTCTGTAGGAAACTTCTTAGTGGACCAGGATATTCGTGGTTTTCATCGTTGACACGCGATCACAAATTTGGTTTGCATTTATGAAATCAAATAAAACATCTTGGTCCTTGTAGAACTATCAAAAATACACTTATAACCCCAATTTTGGAACATCAGATTATTTCCTAACGGAGTTGTGGGCCAATGAATGTACGACAATTTTACACAAAGATGGCGGCCATAAAATACAAATACAAATAAAGCTTAATTTCCCATAACAATCAGTAGTATAGAGGGTGGGGGCACCGGACCATTTTCCATCATATGGTTTCTGATCTCATACCCCCACCCTATTATTTATCGATCGTATTTTTTATTCTTCTCAAGGTCAAGGTCAAGGTCGAATTCTCCATAACCGGTTTAACCAGTTCAATCTTTGGATGTCAAATTCTTGGAAATCTCCATAACTGGTTTCAATCTTTGGATGTCTAAAGGCTTGATCTATAGTGATGTGTACGTATATTTTCGAAATGTGTTTGAACCAGCCGATTGATGGTTCTTCTCTTCGTTCTTCTCATACTATAGTATTCAACTTTTCATAGTTGCATTCTAGGCTATCCATTCTAATGGCTTCATTGCCTTGCCTGCTATCCGCTATTGCCATATATTGGCTTCTGCGAGTTTCTTCTATAGTATTTTCCTTTCTTTCTATTTCATAGTGCGTTCGAGGTATCTTGCATCTTCTCTATGTAATGGATGCTGGTGCATGGTAAGATGAAGATCGATTTTAGTTGAAATGTACCGTTAGTTTATCGTATTTTATGGTGTCCATAAGCGTAGCTCGTGATCCCATCTTCCAATAGATACCGTTTGTCATCGAAGCACGATAGTGATATCTTGTTGATTTCGTAGCTTCCCAATTGGTGGTTTTGACTTCTAATGGTCTTCATAGTGTGTGACATCTGTTTGTTGTTCAGTAGCACGTCTTTGTAGTTTTCATGTTTGACAGTCTTCTTGACGACGTTCTTCTTGATGCCTTTAGCCGTCTTAGCACCTATGTTGTTGTCTTTCATGTAGCTGTACATTTTTGATCGAAGCCCTACGAACTCTGTGATAGGAATTCCAGCAGCCTCGTCTTTGAATTTGCCTATGACTTTCTTATTCGTTGTATCATGGAATTGGTTGTCTATTGGATAATCACTGTTATCGAATTTATGTTTATCGTACCAAAAATCTTGATAAGCGTTTTCAGTTTCGATTTCGTACATTAGGCTGTCGGTGTCTGTGAACAACAACTTAGCTTGGCTATACTTCTTTTTGATGTAGTTGTAATGGAAATCATACATTAGCGTCTTAGAAATGTCGAGGATGCACATACCTACATATGCAGGTCTGTTGAGTGTAAGCGTTTCTTTGATTTTGTGTACTGCTACTAGATCTTCGTTGAATATTTTTGATGACACGTAAGTTGGTTTAGAAGTCATTTGTAGTAACTTCTTTTCGTTGGTTACTAATCTAACGTCTACTCGCTTTCTCAGATTTTCCATCGTCTTCCCAAATACGGAATTGTTCATGAGCTTGAAGAAGTCTTTCTCGAATGAATTTTTAGCATTGGTTCTCTTCTGAGTGTTGAAATCGATGTATTGCTTCAACCATGGCGATTGATTGAATTCTAGCACTCTATATGTACTTTCTTTATTTTCAAGCCGAGATCGAGGTATAGTTGAAGATTTCTATAATGGATTACGTACTTGGTTTTGTCATTCAGATTTGGAATCAACTTATGGACTTGTCCAATCGAAATGTTATATTTCTTCTGAATCTCTGTGCAATAATTCGATAGCATGTTTTCAGTTACCTTGACTTTTTCAGGAGCTAACGGATAGTCGTTATGGTTGTCGTGTAATTTTTTTGGATACAATAGATCGACTTCTAAGATTAGTCCTTTCTTGCTGTCTTCATTGTACTTAGCTAGGTTGGTTTCGTCGATTTTTTTCTCTGTCAGCCATCGGAAACCACCAGTCGGTAAGTACTGAGACATGGCCCACCCATAGAGATTGTTAGCATCGAGGTACATGATGTGCTTTGAGGGCGCATTCTCATTGTAGTCCTTCATGTACTTGTTGTTTGCCTTTCCATATCTGTTGGCTATGTAACTAACGCCTCCGCGCATACCTATTTCGATGAATTGAAACATATCGACATCAGTCATAAGCTCTAGTTTAATGTTAGTCATCTTCAGCATCGCATCCCAACTCAATCCTGGGCTAGTGAAGTAGTGGCATGGGTCTAGTTTGTAGTATTGCATACACGTTCTTCTGAAGTTTTCGAATACGTCTGCTAACAACGAGATATCGGTTTTGAGATATAGATCGTGGTACTCACCCATCGTTTCCAGTTCGAAAGTATTCCATACGTTTTGGGCATGTCGGTATTGGTCATCCGTAATGTGTTCGTCATTCAAGATGCTATAGAATTCTTTTTTCGTTGGTAGTTGTGTCTTGTCGAATTTCTCGAAGCTGTCCATGTAGTCGTAAGGATAAACCCCTTTTTGTTTCACTAATTCGAGTTTCTCATCATGAAATTCTTCTGACGTGTATTTGAAACGATCTTTTGGTAGGTTATTTGCTAGATTGCTAAGTGATTGGCTCATGAATTGAAAGCTATCGAGAAAGACCAAGTTGTTGCCTAGCATGAAAGCCATATATTTCTCCATATTGTTTGGAATCACGTTGATTTGGTGCTCTCTTTCATTACCGTTTTTATCAGTATATGGATGATCCTTAACGACTTTACCTATTTCTTGCATGATAAGATGACAGTCGTATCCACGTAAGTTATGGAAAATGACTGGTATCTTGATTTCTTCAGCCTTTATCTTGAAGTTGAGGTTGCAATCTTGATGAGCTGACCCTCTGTATTTTCCTGTTATGTGGCAGTGATCTCTAACTCTTATGTCGATTTCAGTGTACTCTTCATTGCATATATGGCATTTATCAGAAGTTTTGAAATCCATTCGATCCGCTTTAGTCATTATCATGTCTTTGTTGAATTTTTTCTTGATCGTCTTTTGGCACCATTTAACCTCTTCAAGCATTCTTTCCATGAATTTGTAGACGGATTTCTCACCTCTATATATCTGCACTGGTTTACTATATTTGTCATTGTAGCAGCATACTACTTTGTAGCCATAACCACAGTCTGTATGCTTTTGGTAGGCTTCAGTATATGATTTATCGTTATTAGGTTTGCAGCCATCGATCTTCTCAGTTATAGCTTCGAAGTCGGCATAGATCACGAACGGTGTTGGTAGTTGTTTATGGAAGTTCTTGAATTTCAATATGTTGTTTTCCTTAGTTGGCATCTTAATTGCTTGCGTACCATTTACTTGGATGCAATTCTCTTTGTGAGCGACCAACACTCTTTCAGATCCAAAGCATTGTAAGCAATGTCTACAGAAGTGCTTTCTATCCTTGTGTTTCGTTTGGTTATACATGAACTTATCGAAGTCTTTTATTAACACGTAATGCTTATTCGTATTCTCCGTAATCAATAACAGATCCATATGGTCATTGTACTTTTCTTTCGATACGAATACGGGATATGGCTTCCTTTCTTCGTATCCAAAGACACTGATACTAATGTTGTTTTGCTTTTCGATTCTATTGTAATGCTTAGTAGCTACTGGAAATTCGATGTTGGAATAGTCTAGATTCTTTACGAAGTCTTTGTCGCATTTTTTGATTCTCTGAGGGTATTTTTCCTGTGGATTCAAGTGCCTTACGTGGCACCATCTGAAGCATTCGTCGTCGACGTTTTTCATGTTGATCAAGCCTTTAGCCGAATTTCTAAGCTCTGCTGGTAGTCGTATGTAGCTGCTTCCTTTCATAGGCTCATACTTGACTATGTTGATATAATGTTTGTCGATTGTTTCTATAGTCCATCCTGAACCCTCTGAGATCCATTGCGCTATTTTATTTAGTATTTGTTGCTTGGCCAATTGTAGTCCTTCCATTATATCGCTTTCATTTATTATCGTAGATGCAGCGCTGTTGAAATAAGCTGTTTTGATTGTTGTCTTGTCTTCGTCTAGCTGTTTTTCGAATGTGACCTTTATTGTTTCAACAAATTTGTAACCTTTGGTCTCAATCAATAGCTTTTCGAATTGAGTCTGAATGCCTTTTCTCGTAGTGGTTAGTTGTACTAGTGGGTCTTTATTGTTCTTAATGACGACTTCAAACGATCTGATTGAACCTTTCATAGCTCTATCTAGTTGTATGATCTTAGTTCTTGGAGCAGGAACCGGTCTTTTGGTTGTATTCTTAATGGTCCTCTGAGCTGGGATCGGTTTGTAGTCATCTCTGAATTGAGTTGGTGGTAGGATTATGTGTTCCTCATAGTGTTTGATAATGTCCTTAACGCTTCTTCGTGGAGTGGGAACTGGTTTGTAGTCATCTACGATTTCAATTTTTGGACGTCTTATAGTATTTCGCTTCAATAGCAATTCGATAAGTTTCGATTTAGACAATTTCTTAAGATCGCTAGCATTCATATTACTATTAGTTGAGATAATAATTTCATTCGTTTTCATCTGATTTTCAGGCATACTACAATATGTCGTCATACGTTTAAGTGTCGTCATACGTTTAAGTGTCGTCGTACGTTTAATCGAATCTATATGTTTTTTTATTTTCGATGTGCGTTTATGTGCTTCTTAGATTTCAGATGTGTATATTTCGAAGCTGGATGCATCTCTTTCTCACATAATAGGCAATAGAATTTATGGGTATTGAACCACGCCTTAACTCGGTCATTGCTACATTCATATATTTTGTCGCATCTAGTCTTCCTTTTCTTTTTATCGTTATTCAGTTCTACCATATATACGTATAGAAGACAATATACGTTTAAATCTTTTCAGTAGTACTTCGCAAGTATCGATTACTTTTCTTATGCTATCAAGTAATTTGATTAATTTAGCATGCATCTATATTGTATGCTTATATTATTTTCATATCGCATCTAGATTCTTGAATGGTATCCAACTATTGAACTCATCACTATACCCTTTCCATGATACTAAAGCCTGCTTCTTTTTGTAGTTCCTTCTAATGACTTTATCGATTCTGAAGATTTCTTGAGTCGCCTTCGATAATTCAGGTTCATAGAAGGAACCTTGTATTTCCTCATCATTCAGATCCTTCAACCCATATGTAATAGGGTTCGTATACTGGATTTTGTCGATTGTAAACACTTCTTCAGTCCAATTCGAAGTATAACCTTTGTCGAATACCTTACGCTTGTACTTGCTTATTCGAACCTTATCGCTAATCTTAAACGTAGGTTTCTGTTTTGAAGTTTCCATATTGCCATATAGATTGAAGTACACGGTTCCTTCGTTCTTCTTCTTAGATGCTTCAATAGGAGTCATTTTTATGGAACTATGTTTTGTACTATTGTACTGTTTCAATATTCTAGGCAGCGTATCTAAATACTGCGTATTACCTTGGATAGTAAATTGTTTCCACATTTTCGTCTTTATTGTACGGTTCCATCTCTCGCAAACGGAAGACTTTTCTTCATTTTCAGTTGAATACATTCGTATACTATGCTTATCCAATAGCTCTTTCACATGCTTGTTATAGTACTCTTTGCCTTTATCGACCCAAAAGTACTGTGGTGTTCTTCCTTCATCGAATATCGTTTGAAGAGCTTTCATAACTGTTTCACCTTTCTTATCTTTTAATGGTAAGATCCAGCCATATTTGCTAAAGACGTCTAAAACCATGAGAAGGTATCGATAGCCTTTATTCCACTTACTAAACTGTTGCATCTCAACGAGATCAGAACACCATATTTCATCAATGTGATTAGCTATAACGCGCCGCCGAGTGAATTTACGTCTTATTGGTTTATGCAATTCATCTGCTAGTTTTACTTGCCAGTTTTCTTCACTCGACGGCTCTTCTCGTTTTTTGGCTTCTTTACGCCTAGACCTAATTTTTGTTTAGTGTTCATGATGTTCCTAACGGCAGTGGTTCCCCATGGTTTGTCCTTCCAATTTATTTGATCGATATCTGAAACCATTTTCTTATCGCAATCTCCTTTATTCTTTCCCATGTCATAACAAATATCATGATGAGCCGATATTTCATCTAGTTTATTCTTTGGTTGTACATGCCATTCAAGAACGTTACCAGTGTTTGGATCATACTCTAGTTGATTTTCGAGTGGGTTGTAAGGACCCATGTATTTATACGAACCCGGTGTCCATCCACCCTTTGGTTTTGGCAACTTACCAATTAATGAATGAATATCTAACTTACCACCATCGATGCGTGAATTGGGATCTTGATAATGGTATAACTCATGAGGTAGTTTAACACTACCATCCCAATTTAATTCGTACCCAGAACCTAGTTGGTCTAACGTTTGTGAAACACCTTGATCGATCATCTTATTGGCTATGTCCTTGATATAATTTGATGCTTTCTTCTTAGCAAAATCGCTTTTGATAGCTTGCTTTGCACCCATTTTGCCCATCTGGTACAAACCCTTTATACCTGCTTCGAAAAGCGCATCTCCTATACCAGCACCTTCTTCTACCTTAACGAATTTCGATTTAGTTATTCCACAAGAACTACAAGTACACTTCAACATTAGTCTTCCATTCTTAGCTCTTTCATGTCTCTCACTACCTGGAACGCAATCAGTTACTTTCTTTTCTTTTATACAGTATGATCTCATATACGATTAGAGTAGACTAAAATAATCGATTAAGAATCTACGATTGATGCTTTGATTGTTCATATCGAACAGTGGATTATGGATCACATCGAAAATCGATTTTCCCATTTGTCTCTCCAATAGGTAATACAAGCACCAATAACCACATAAAACGCTTGAACGGTCTTGTATCTCATGCCCGCTGTAAAATATCTGCTTTTTGCTGCGTGATAGGTATCGTTCTATATTTCGTGGGATCGACAATCCAAATGAATCGAAGTACTCGCAATACTTCTCGTGTGTGTTTCTAATACAAATCCAATGTGTACCTGACCCATTTTGCGTATCTAAATTGATGATAGCGCATTCGTTTTTATTGATAATCTTTGGTAAGGTATCTCTCGAAAAGACTCCCCTAAAGAATTTGACATTTAGTTGTTTGACCCAATTCATTATGTCGACATTAGATAATGGTCTATTCATAAATTTTATAGAAGTGCTCCTAGCAGGGGGATGCCGTTGAATGGGCTGTTCTTTCCTAATAGCAAGCCTGATGCCTTTTGTTTTTTGGCCTTTTTTTTAATCCCGTAACCTCTCGTTGTCAAATTGTCCCCCCAGCTACCTATATATGGCGGAGGCTGAAGCATAAGAGGATTGATGTATCCTCCCTTGGGTTTTGGAGGAACGTACACATTCTGTGTGCTTGAATTTGATGCACGTGGGTCAACCTGAAGGCCTCCTCCGAGAGCCTTGATAAGCATCGGTATACCTAGGCTAGCTAAGAGGGTTCCGAGAAAGCCGCCTGACTGCTGTTTTCGAGTCAGTTTTAGGGTCATACCAGAACCGCTTTGAAGTGCACTTACGATCTGATTTTTCTGAGCAGGTGTTAGGTAATCTTTGTATTGTATCAATTTGTCGACCTTATTTTGTGGGACATTGAACAAACCAGAACCTGATTTCAATGCCTTATTCACACCATATGAGGCCGCTCCAGATAGAGCTCCACTAGTGAGTGGTCCAATAGCCTTAGATAGCCACGGAAGTGCCATTGACCCTACCTTCATCAATGCTGGTAAGAGAGATCCGAGGAACCCTCCTTCCTGATGCCTAATCTGCGTTTGAGATATCTTTATGTCGCATCCTGTACCATCTCTTTTACTCTTTTGGATCTTGTTTACTTGAGTTTTCGTTAATAGTACAGTATCTGAACCATTTAGTTGATCGTTTTTCAGTCGAAGAGTGATTGGTGCACGCTTATGATATGATCGAAGCAATTTGTCTTTTTGACCATCAGTTAGATTTACATTGTATTTGAAATACGACATCGTTACTATATTAATATGTTACATAAAAACTACGATCTCAATAATATCTTGCCGTTAGATTGTGTGAGCTCAATGTCTTGTTCATACAAAACAAGTGCATACACACTGTAGTCTACATTAGTTGCTGCTGATAATTTATATTTGAATGCAAGTTTTGTAGTACCATCCTTAATATCTTGTTTCTGATTTTCGAGGTTGAAGTAAATAAATGGGAAAATGGTACTAAAATTTGACCTAGTCAAAAGAGTTCCTCCGTTGTAGTCATTTTTAGCATGTACATATTCCAACACACCTCTATAAACTCTAGACATCTCTGTATTTGGCATGTATTCGCTTTCGGGATAATGATTACCATTCCCTACTTCGAGATGGCAACTCGTAAGTGTTTTTGCATCGCACACTGAAAAAGTGTTGTATAGAAATGGATTCGCTGTTTGCAAATCTTGATTTGCGTCATTTGATATCCATACAAATATATGTCGTGGCCTATTAATTCCTGAAGATATTTTGAATGTACCTGTTTGTTGACTAGTAGAGTTGCCTCTCTCAACCATCTCCCTTAGATAAGACCATTTATGTGGTTTCAGATATTTACTCATATATTGGCTTTCTCCTTCAGGTGTGAAGATGATTCTTGGTACCCATAATTTAAACTTCGTAATAAGAACTCTACAAGCAGCACCAGCTTGCCAAATTAGATTGGCATCACTTTCTAGAGTAATTTGTACTTCAACCTTAGTGTTAGGCATAAGTTCGTCTTCGAACGCTTCAAAAAATGAGTACCTATTGAGAGGTATTTCTGTATTCACAGTTGAAGACACGCCAAGCAATGCCTTCCTGCGGGTAAAACCTATGTTGTATGTCGCCTCTGCGACTCTCTCTTCAGCACCTCTACTAGTATCGAGATAGTAGAATTCATTTGTAGCACTACTATTAGCAAAGGAAGCGTCGTATTCAAGTAGGTTCTTAATATTTACAGTTTGGTTTGCATTGTTATTGTCGTATACTTGTATACCATTTACTTTAATGACGATTTCTTTAATCAATGAATGAGATCCATTTACTATACCATTATGGTCATCAATAGCTATGTTTCCACCATCAGCCTGTAATTGAACCTTAAAGTCGGTTTCTATTCTAGCATTATACCAATCAAAAGGAGCTATTTCACCAGAATTATCACCAACAAATCTATATCCAGTTTTGACTTGACTCCCTCCATTAGCTACTTGCGTTACTAGAGGCGTTTCTAGATCAAAAGAAACATCTTCATACCTTTGAACATATTTAGGATTTCTAAAGCTTTCCATTGTTATATTAATAGATTAGATAAAACGATCGCATTAATTACAACCTTAGCCTTCGAAGTTTTCCAGATCCACTTAATAGACGCTGAACACGTTCGTTTATCTCATAATCCGATGGAGCATCTTGATTGATTGGTTGATTGATTGGTTGATTGATAGCGTGCTCAGGCTCATTTCCTCTATTCTTCTGTAATAGATTAATAATTTTATCTCCAGCTTTATTCGATACAGTTGTTGCGACTTTCTTCGATGCATCTTTGACTGTCTTCTTTATGGTCTTACCAAGCATTCTACGTGCAAAATTAGTGACTGAGTCGAATATACCATCGCCGTAAACATGCTTATAGACGCGCTTTCCTATGGTAGGATCGTATTTCTTTTTGTATTCACAATGCCTCATATATATTACGTTAGATTATAATGTAGTGGATCTCAATATTATAGTCATATGCCATTCAATTCCATTTAGATTTACTGGTCTTCTTATTGAGTCCGTTATATAGAAACGCATTTTGCTGATGATGTTTGTTGAAACTGAATTGAATAATGCTCTTTTTGGCTCAACAGTAAATGGGTATGATCGAGTGAAACCGTCTGTTGGAATGACGAATAAAGTATTGCTATTAGATCCTCCAACGATGCTGTCATTTATAATATCTGTATTCACGTGTAGCGTGTCGATACTATTTGTGATATTCGGTAGCTTGGATCCGTACTCAGTCGTATTGACGATTTTCTTATTGAATCCAATGAGTTCTCCAAAATTCGATTCTCTTAGGTCTAATTGGTAGTTCTTACTAATTTCAACAACTACTTTGTATGTGGTTAACACGAAGATTACGTTAATATCGAACTTATCTACACCATTGACTGTGGTCTTGTGGCCATTTATTTTCATTACTTGATGTATATAGTCATTTATGTCAAGGTAAGAATACATCCCATTAGGGAATATCACTGCAGTCCATGTACTTCCGTCATGACTATATTTTATGGTGTTGTTGTCATATTCTGGAGTGATATTTTGCCATGAGTATGTCATTGATATTTTATCCACAGCCACTTCGTGTTCCTTGTCAGAGGGAAGCATTATTGAAGGATTAAATTTTATGGTGAAATCTTCAGACTTACTAACACCACGCTTTTCTCTATCAACAGATGAAATATATATTGCTCTTTCTCTCACATTCGACATTATACTATTTGATTACATAATATATTCATCCAACAATTTCTCGAGATGATCATTAGAAAATACATTCAACCGTCTCAGTGTGTGCGCAACCTCCGAGAACTCGTTTTTTAGTGAATCGTTACCTGCCGCAATCGAGCCACCAAGCAATTCCAAACGATTCAATAGATCTTGTGGATCATTATAGTATACTACTCCAGCTCCTATTTTAGAGTACTTCTTAGATGTTCTATGTATTGGGATTTCGGATAGATCGTTGAGATCGTTGAAAACACTCTTAGAGAGATCGCTGTATTTTTTCTTACTATTAAAGCGTTTCGTGAGCAAATCGAGAGTGTCAAAATCAACCATCGTATTATATACGTTCTTACCATCTTTACTTGCTATCAATTTAAGTTGACCAAACAGTTGGGGTACATCTATACTTAGGTTGCCATATTGCCCACCACTTGTGATCTTGTAAGCATTCCTTTTTGGTTGATTGTAAATACCCTTTCCTGTTTGTAGTGTCTTTATTCCTTCTTCAGTAAAACCTATTCGTTTTCTATATTTTTTTATTGCATTAATCTCCTTCTTGTACTTAGCTATTTCATCTTTATTCTGACTCCTAGATTTTTTCGTTGTAGAAATATGACCTTGTTGTTGACCCAACAGTTTATTAATATCGCTACTTTCTCTCAAAACATCACCAACTGTTTTATCATCCTTTAGTGTGTCTAATAGAACCTTAGAGGGTAATGGTAGATTGTATTTCTCCATAATGACGAATTCTTCAGGCGTAAACCCTTTATCCATATTAGCTATGATTTTTATCTCATCTTTTCCATCATTTATAGCTAGTTGTTGAACTTGTTGAGTGTATGTGATTGGCTTATTTGCAGACTTAACGTACTCTTCCCTTAAACCACTTATCTCATCTATCTCTTTTTCCAGTTGTTGAACGATTGGTTTGTACACTTCTTTTCGTTTTTCATATTTGTCCTGCTTATTATTTTCTCCATCTTTAATGGCTTTACGGACAATATCGACCATTTTACCAGATTCAATCTTTGGAATGACGTGCTTTTTAAACTCATTTATATCCATTGTATACATATACGTTATATAACTTATCTCAACTTATCTCGACTTATCTCGACTTATCTTTTTCACGACATATATCAAGAACGTAGTGTTAAATAGTCTATTCAATATGTATAGATAAGATGGAAATTCCAAACTATGACAACGGAAATGATGCTGTTACGAACTATAAGCAGCTTCATCCATTCATGCCGAAAAACAATTTTAGAATGTTAATTACTGGACCAAGTGGCTGTGGTAAGACAAACGTTTTGACACATGTGCTCAGAAAACCACTAGTGTATTATGACAAAATCTATCTATACGCTAAGAACTTAGAACAAGGAAAGTATCAGGATTTGGCAAAACAGTTTAATGAAATCAGCAATCACGTGGGTTATGACGTCATTGAGTGTGGTAATGATGATATTATTCCTGTTAGTGAAATCGATAGCGACAGTCAAAAACTTGTCATATTTGACGATTTTGTGTGTGAAAAGAATCAGAAACCACTAATCGATTATTTTATTAGAGGTAGACATAAAAATTGCAGCGTGATCTACTTAAGTCAAAGTTTCTATAAGACCCCAAAAGATATACGATTGAATTGTTCTCATTATTGTGTATTCGAGTTTCCAAGCACTAATGAACGAGGCCTCATATCTCGAGAACTGGGAGTAAGCAAAGAGCAATATGGAGGCGCTACTAGAGAACCATATTCATTCTTATACGTTGACAAGCCAGCGAAAACGATTAGGAGAAATTTCTATGGAAAGGTTTAATATAATCAAATAGTATAGAATGGGGATTTTTAATGATTTGGATAACAAAGAACAAGATCCAAAAGGAGGGTCAAAAGGCGACCCAGGTCTCCAAGGTCCAAAAGGCGACAAGGGAGATATTGGAATAACAGGACCACAAGGAAGTATAGGACCACAGGGAGCATTAGGTCAACGTGGTTTAACGGGAAATCAAGGCGCGATAGGATTGAAAGGCAACAAAGGCGATACTGGTATTCAAGGCATTCAAGGCATTCAAGGACCAAAAGGCGATAAAGGCAATATTGGAATAACAGGACCAAAAGGAAGTACAGGACCACAAGGGGCATTAGGTCCACGTGGTTTGACAGGAAATCCGGGTGCGATAGGATCAAAAGGTAACAAAGGCGATACCGGTATTCAAGGCATTCAAGGACTAAAAGGCGATACGGGAGATATTGGAATAACAGGACCAAAAGGAAGTATGGGACCACAGGGAGCATTAGGTCCACGCGGTTTGATAGGAATTCAAGGCACAATAGGATCGAAAGGCAAGAAAGGCGATAAAGGCGACACTGGTGCTCGAGGGCCTGGGCCTGGGTCTAGTGTTATGCATAGTAGTCTAACATTCAATTGTGGTAATTTCCTTATGAAGTCTAGTAATTGGGCATCATCAAGCAGTGTAAGCTCATTTATGATTGTAGATGACGCATACTCTATGAATAACATCACTCCAGAACATCGAGGTTTTAGGATCCTAGAGACTTTTAAACCGAACTCAACAGAAACGTTGACTATGACTATACCAAAAAATGATAATACGACTTTAGGGTTAAAAGGCAATAGCACCTACACAGTTCGAGTTGAAGCTTATGCAAACAACATTGGATCCATAATACTAAGCTCTTTATCAATTGAAGAGAATCTAAGTTTCATCTCAAACACGCTAAAAAGTGGAAGGATAGGATCTACAAACACTGCTTTCCAAGAGCTCAGCATAACAACATCTGCCAATAGCATAGGTAAACTATCATTTACGTTGAGTCATAATCAGTCAACCAATCAGCTAATAACTATCTATGTTGCAATCATTGCTGGAGCATTAGATGCAAATACCTTCGTGAATCCTACTGTCTTCGATGATAATGAGTACATTATTGAACAAAGAGTGCAAGAAATAGTTCCTATCAAGACAGTCACTTACATAGCAAAGGAGATTTCACACTTATGGAGTCACGCAGACATGGAGTGGGGAGACATACCACGTTTCTCAATCACAATATCTCCCAAGGAAACGACAAATTTAATTCGATTATCGTGTACTATTTACCTTGGATGCGACACAGGAGGAGCTAATGTGTGGTTTCGATGGGTCGTTGTAAATTCGAGTAGTGGATTACTGTCTTACATCGGTACGAATTCTTTACCAAATAGTATCATTCAAACCCGTAACAGAGCTAGCTTTGGTGCACAATTAGCGATCAATCCAGAAACTCTTGCCTGCGTGTCCCATAAGGCATTCCATGTACCATTTGATAAAACCCCACACATATATAAATTACAGATAAAAGTGAAAGACACAGGAACCGTTACAATCAATAAAATATACAATGATGGAAATGCTAAGTGGAATAGCTATGTTACCTCAAGTATGATCGTAGAGGAAGTCTCTGGGATAACGAAGAGTTTTGATAGTAATGGGGATGTAATATGCACATCAGAATAATATAACCAAATAATATAATCAATGGGAGTATTTAACGATTTAAATATCAAGAAACCTGCTTGCGAAACACAAATCACGGTGATAAATGACTCAGCTTCTATTAAGTTGGCTACCTATATCGTAAGAGAGATTTCAAATTTATGGAGTCATAGCGACACTGGATGGATAGATCTACCTGAATTTGAAATTCGATACACACCTAAAAGTATTAACAATATGATAAGATTATCATGCGTTTTATATTTGGGCAATGATAGCGGTGGTGCAAATGTTTGGTTTAAGTGGGTATTATTGTCATTTACAACACAAATTAACGTTAGAATACACACTGACATTGGCACTAACAACCTACCAAATGCAACACTTTTGGCTCGTAATAGAAGTGGTTTTGGCTGCCAATTGCCTAAGGATACCGAAGCAATGGTGTGCGTATCAGATACGACCTTCCATCAACCACTTGACACACAACCACACAGATATAAATTGCAAGTTAAAATAACAGATGGTGGCAACGTTACCATGAATAGAGTGTACAGAAATCCAAATGCAGCATGGAATGGCTACACTGTGTCTAAAATGAGTTTAGAAGAAATCGTAGGAATGACTAAGTCAACATCAAATGGTGTTTTGGTATACACATCTGAATAATTAAAAATTATATAATCAAATAATATAAGAATCACGGTTAAAACGAAAATTAACGTTTTCAATTTCAATCATATCGATAAGAACTTAAGTGAAGCAGACGTCGAAATGTTAAAGAAGCTATATGCACACTACCACAAAAAATGCTTCTGCCACAAGCGAGCATACAAACGATTCAAGAAGGTTAGTACAATTCTACACTTATCGTCAATTGGTCTCACAAGTACAGGCGTAATCATTGGGTCTATAACACTAAATCCAATCATTCTTGGTACAATATCGGGATCTGGACTATTGCTCCAAGGACTACTAAAAATGAAAAACTACAATAGGAAAACAGAAATGAGCAAATTTGCGTACACATCATATCAGAAGATCTTGAATAAAATAAGGGCATACCTGCGTGGAGAAGAACTCGACATCGAAAGATTTACATTAGAGTTGAACTGGTTGGATGATCAAGTTAGTGACCTATGTCCACTAGTTGATAGATTCAGAGAGAGATACAATAAGAAGTACGCAACTAGTTGATCATTGCCATATCAATTATCTTCACTTCTTACGAAAACACCATTATGAGTCTCTATGTACAACCATTCATTCATATCACAAATCTTCTTCCATATCCTCACATATCGTTTAACAGTAATCTTCGATATATACCTAGTACACTTTTGCATATGAATGTGATAGTTATTGATTCCAGATTCGCGAAATTTCATTTCGAACAACTTATAGAATACGAAATCTAGTATTGGATACCTCTTCCCTTTCAATATAACATTAATAGCACTTTCGAATTTATTGAACAACCGACGAATATCAATGTACTCATCATATCGTAAATCAAATTTCGCAATGAATATATTATCAATATGGTATTTCCTATGGTAGATAGACTTACGTCTCATTCGATACCTATTTTCGTAGTAATCGATATATCCATTCACCAAACCATACGAATGAACTACACCACAGCTTTGGCAAACATACATACCATTATCATTAATTATCTCTGTATTGCCACAACACGACTCACTCTCTTTCTCGCGTACGTAATCTATCAATCGCTCATTGCAGAAAGGACACAACTCTCCAAAGTCTTTCATCTCATCATGGATTTCTGAATTGCAGTTCATCCTATACTACTAGTTAGATATTAAATATAGAGTACCATGCACCAGCATCCATTACATAGAGAAGATGCAAGATACCTCGAACGCACTATGAAATAGAAAGAAAGGAAAATACTATAGAAGAAACTCGCAGAAGCCAATATATGGCAATAGCGGATAGCAGGCAAGGCAATGAAGCCATTAGAATGGATAGCCTAGAATGCAACTATGAAAAGTTGAATACTATAGTATGAGAAGAACGAAGAGAAGAACCATCAATCGGCTGGTTCAAACACATTTCGAAAATATACGTACACATCACTATAGATCAAGCCTTTAGACATCCAAAGATTGAAACCAGTTATGGAGATTTCCAAGAATTTGACATCCAAAGATTGAACTGGTTAAACCGGTTATGGAGAATTCGACCTTGACCTTGACCTTGAGAAGAATAAAAAATACGATCGATAAATAATAGGGTGGGGGTATGAGATCAGAAACCATATGATGGAAAATGGTCCGGTGCCCCCACCCTCTATACTACTACAATCATTGGCTTTCACTTCAAATTTCTTTGAATGCAACTTTTAAGATTTATCGAGTTAAGAAAAAAGGAAATTTACATAATTACATTGATTTTTATGCCTTCCAGAAAACACACGCAAGAAAACATGTACCTAATGGGTAGGTGGTAAGAGCGACCTTAGCAATTATTCCGGCATTACTTGATAAAAACTACGAGCAGATAAGGAGTAAAGTGTTATGTAGAAAACCTCTGGAACCAGGGTATATATAGAATCCAGCGAAATATAATAAAATGCTTTGTAAATGATGCCTGCTTCTTTTTCAATAAAAACAATATTCTCACATTATTGTTTAGCTCAAATTCAATTTTCAGTTCAGTTGATTACCATGCTGGGTTTAGCTACAATACAGAGGTGTTACAATTATATTAGTATTCAATTGACTCTTAGTAGGACACTGTTATTTCTTCACTACTACTCCACGCGTTGATATAACTGTAGGCATGCGCGCTCGGAGGCAGCGGCTCACCGTCTTTATTACTATGATATTCAACTGTGTCTATGACAATAGTCATAATATATAGACGTTAAGCTAAAGGTGGAAAAAATCACAGGGTGAAAAACCTCCTACGTCCACAGCGTCTATTTCATGAGGAGGAAAACCCCGGCCCTGTGGTATTTAAATTGTTCAGTTGGGTCAGCCGGGCAAGACCAGTTTAATATATCACAGTTTATATATGTATACGTGATTTCACACGTTAAGCGCTCTGGTTACTACAAGTTTCATTTCCTAGGTAGCTTTCACGTAACCTTCTCTTGCGGTCGATCTCCAACCCCATGTGCCCCCCACACTCTGTCTGGGACGTTTGCTTCAGCTGCATCGATAGCCCCGATATACGTAAGCTATGAAAGCCAATGTTATCAATGTTTGTGAACCACGGTGGGCACAAACGACCATAAAAAAGGCATCAGTTCTATATTTAAAAAAAGTTTTCAATGCAGACGATTGAATTTTGGTAGAAGGATGTAGAATCGCAAAAGGAATATAACCTGATTTTTTAAGCTATGTTACTACCATCGTGACGTCACAATGACGTCATTTATCCATTTGTAATACGTTTCTTGCAACTGTTCATTATCTCTAAAAACGAAATGTCGTATATTGTTAAAATCTACTCGTGATGAGAATGAAGGAATCGAAAACCCGATGTCGATTGGTTAAGGAAATCAAAAGTTATGAACGTTTGAATTTTGTCCATTTTCCCGCCAAAATTTGGCGGGAAATAAACAACACAAAAGCATTTATGAAAACATCGCTTCATTCAATTTTTAGAGTTGTAAATATTGTTGCATGACATTTTGTCCAATCATAAAACACGTTGGTGGCTAAAATCGTGTTTTTTTTTAATTTTGATTTTTTGTCCATAACCGGCTTAAAATTGAAGTCATATTTTCGGCAACGTCATTATGACGTCATACTTTTTTATACATGCCCTTAGAAAAAAATTCTTTGAGTGATTTTCGAGTTTTAGTGATGAAATGCGCTAGTCTGGCACTCAAAACCCACATTATTTTCTTTTCTTGATTTTTTAACAATAGGCAGCCTTATTTAGGTATGACACCTGACGTCACTAAATATGACGTCATAGCAACAGTCATTCCTCTATAACTTTTGCTATAATAGTCGTAGAACGTTCAAATTTGCGCCAAAGGAATGTGTGTCATGAAGGCCCTTTGATGTTGTAGTCTGTTTGTAACATCTATTAAAGGGGGAATTTTACCAAAAAAGGAGGCATCACTTATGACGTCACAACAACGTCATCATACTAACATAAAACACCTAAAATATGTAGTTTCATTTTGTTAACAAGTCACCAACATTTCTTCAAATTGAGACTATAAGTAGAGAAATGGTGTTAATTTTAATTATTTGTCCACGCTCACTGATGCCGATTTTGACGTACTTTATGCCCGACGTGAACTGTTTTAATATATTCCGTATGGTAACTATAAACTTCCGACTTCCAGTCATGCAAGACACGTTCAGAGTTATCGTCTTCGACCATCCACTCTAATGACAAAGAATTACAGAAGGTACAATCATAGTTAATAGAGTGGAATGGTTAGGAAACTCAGGGACCTTCTTTGTTATAGGTCTTTGTTAGCTTTTTTCAACCACTACCGTGCACAAAACACAATAGAAATTCCAACATGTTAATCAATCAGCCAATAGAAACGTGTGAGTTCAGTCGTTCAGGGAACGCTAATGAACTATGATCGTGCACAATATTTTGTCTTACCCCTTCCAACATAAATCGCAGCACCTTTGTTAGCCCTTTTGAAGTTTGCCGGGTTTCCTAACCATTCCACTCTATTAACTATGGTACAATGGATATAATGACTATAATAATGATATAAACGTTTCGCCATAAAATATAGTTTGTCACTAACCTATGAATTTGCTTTATTTTCAGTATACTGATTGCCCTAAGCCTTGTATACTGTGGATGCAAACATGTAGCTGCGTTATGCCAGGTTACACGCCTGCACTTTATGCAAATGATGACGATGTTGACGTAAAAATAAGAAACTATTTCTTTCAAGGATTTAGCAACACAGAAATATTAGGATGGACCTACGGTAACCAGTGTTTAATTTTTTTTACCATTTTGTGACTTCAGTTTTCGTTATATCGCTAGCCATGCAGTCGTTGCTGAACTTTATTACGGCGCAAAGTTATTATATCAGCTGCATGACAAAACATGCTGTAATCATGTTGCAATAAAGCTTGTTGCTGTTATGTTCAGAGAGTTGTTAAGTTCAGAGAGTTGTTAAGTTCAGAGATGATTTAATGACTGCAGTTCACAATATTTTGAGACAGAGTGCCATCCGAAATTCGACGCCCAGCTCAAGACATTTTGAAATGCAAATTTTCCTCGAAACAAAGGCCCGCCACCCCCCCGTATATAAACCCTCCCCAAAAATAAGCCCACCAAAAAGGTCCTTTGAGCAAATCCCAGGGATTATTTTCGGAATTTTACGGTATGTCAATTAAAATAAAAGTCTTAATTCGTCACCAAAAATCATCCCTTGATCACCACGTTAATCATTTAAGGGAGGATAACATTATTAGTATTACTTTTCTTAAAAATTAAAATTTGGTCCATTCCGATCTATTCCGATCCATTCCGATCCATTCCATTTCGTAAATGAGGTCATCTCATTTGCATATTACAAAAACCTGAATATCTCTGAAACGAGATGAGATGTTGACAAACGGAAAATGTCATTATTCCTCATTTCGACAGCATTGTAACATTAGATCAACTTAAGTTTCGCTTCATATGCACCTTAAAGGAGCTGTGTCATGGTACTGCGCATGTGTCGAGTAATCGCTCGATTGGTGGCTTTTAATTGGATACAAACAGTTAAACTTCCCTCACAATGCTTGATTGAAAGGATTTTCAATATTTTCCCTGGAGACTGTTTATATACACTGCCTGTCAGCCATTTTTGCTTTGGTTTTAAGCATCCCACATGGCCGAGAGGTTCGTTAGTTCATATCAAAATCGGTGGAAATAGCTGTTTCTGACCCGGAACGCGAATGTAAAGTCTATTACCGCGTGACACAGCCCCTTTAAGCCCGGTTTCCATATGATCGCAACGATCGCAGGATTCTTTTGTTCGGTGTGAATCGAAGCGTAAATATATACGCAGAACAAAAGAATCCAGAGATCGCTGCGATCATATGGAAACCAGGCTTTAGGGTTAGCTAACGGTAGCGTTGCGTGGAAGTGTTTGCTGACAATTTTCTACTTATAGTTTGACCACTGTCAGCGAAAACTGAACGTGAAAACCCCAAGTTGTGAGTTTAGTAGAGGCACGAGCGTGCGCTCTATTTTCGGTCTGTCTTAGGTTTTCGTACTACTCCTTGCAGTTATTTAATAATACAATAAAATAAAGTACGGCTTCCATGTAAAACAGACCTAATTTCTCTACGTGCATGTTTTATCGTAAGATTGTGCAATTCATAATTCATATATTATTTCGTAGACATTCTGGTTTATTGGATACATTGTGAGCCTGTTTCTCCGAAGAAGATCGGCCGTGCCGATCGAAATATTGGAAGAAAAATCATCTACCGTTGAATCAGCCTTTCCTTTCTTGTCTATTAATAACTGTACTCTGACATGCAGGAACTCCGTGGTTAAATAAACTTGCCTTGTCTACCAGTATTACAACACTGATGTTTCGTGCATGATAAGTAAAGCCTGATTCACACTGGCTATAGCGACGCTAGCATAAGCACAAGCAACTTAGTCAGGGCTAGATTCCATCCGCCAGAACTGGTGTCTAATAAAGCAACGCCTGCGAAGGAAACGGCATGCAGTATAAACGTTCTTTACAGCAAACCCTCGTGATGTTGGAAAATAGAGCTGCCAGGATCAATCACCAGTTCAAATTACGATATCTGCTCACATTTTAGCTGAACTGGGTTGGAAGAAGCTATATGAGAGACGGCAGTCTAAACTTGCTTCTATGGTTTACAAATGCACCCATGATAGCGTGCCAGACTCAGTAACATTTTTACACAAACAAATTCTATCCACCAATACTATCTTAGAAATTCGGATTCAGCTCTGTTTGTACCGAGACCAAATAGTGAGGCAGGGAAAAGGAGCTTTTCCTATAGGGGTGCAGTGCTGTGGAATTCACTTCCTCGGGCGTTCCAAGATACATTGACCTATACTAAATTCATGACATCGCTGCCATAGTGTATTTATGTAGCATAATTTATTATAGTTTTCTCAATTTTATTGCTTTTTTACAGTATAAGTATTTACTATTTAGAATAGGTTTTTAGTAATGATATAAGTATTGGTCTTTTTAGCTATATTGTAAGTTATATATATATATATTAGACACGGCTCTAGCATAGGTACTGCGGATGAAGAGACTCCGTGGGTAAATAAAGAGATACATACATACATGTAAGGGATAGGGACGGTTAGAGTTTCGGCTAGCAGTCGGGTTAGGGGTACGGTTCGAGTCTTTGGAACCGATTTTTTTTTTATTTAGTCGAGGTAGCGTACTTGTTCGCCTAAATTTCTAAGTGCCGCTTTAGTTTCTACCCTACATATTCGGGTAAAAAATATCGAGAAAATAGTGGTGTATTGCACTCATTTCGGGATTGTGACCTCCTGACAGATGGGAATCTAGCTGTGACCAAGCAACATACGCGAACGCAGGAGTAATACAGTACCACTCGAAACTTGTATTCTGATTGCACCATTACACTGTAGCTGTATTGTTTTGTACTGCACGTTCTAAAGGTAAGGGTGTTTTGTATTGTTGGGTAAGCCAATGCTGTGGCTCGTTCTAAAGGTAGGGTGTTTTGTATTGTTGGGTAAGCCAATGCTGTGGCTCGTTCTAAAGGTTAGGGTGTTTTGTATTGTTGGTAAGCCAATGGTGTGGCTCGTTCTAAAGGTCAGGGTGTTTTGTATTGTTGGGTAAGCCAATGGTGTGGCTCGTTCTAAAGGTTAGGGTGTTTTGTATTGTTGGGTAAGCCAATGGTGTGGCTCGTTCTAAAGGTTAGGGTGTTTTGTATTGTTGGTAAGCCAATGGTGTGGCTCGTTCTAAAGGTTAGGGTGTTTTGTATTGTTGGGTAAGCCAATGCTGTGGCTCGTTCTAAAGGTAAGGGTGTTTTGTATTGTTGGGTAAGCCAATGCTGTGGCTCGTTTCGAGCGGTACAGGCCGGCTCAAACACAGTACTGCCGATGCATTGACCAGTAGCAGTACTTGTCCTTCTCACATATAAAGATTACTGCGTCTGTGCATGTTGCTTGCGGTTATGCTTATGTCGCTATTGTGATCAAGGCTTATGAGGTTTATTCACCGAGGATTTCGCCCGAGGGTGACACCCTAGGTGAAGAAATCCCATGCATACCCCGGCCCGAGCGGAAGGCCGATATAATGCTTATTTTTCCACAATAGCGAGGTTTTCTCAATGTACGCAATAAATAATTACGAAGCATTCTTTGCCTAATACTTGGTGCATAAAATTACTGTTCACAAGGCTTCTCATTTGTTTTTATTCTCAGTCCTTTCTATCAACGTAGCTTGTAGTGTAGTGGGTAGAACAAAGGACTAGAAACCGAGAGAATGAAAGTGGTCTAACGAGGATTCGAGTTCCGGCTCATAACGCATGTCGTTTTTTTCCATCTTCTCCTTTATACGTACGTAAGAGTAAGTCAGTAGTTCTAAGTTCAAGTGCAAGGGATCGAGGTACGTTGAGGAGAATATATATTTTAAAAAATGCAAGGGGAAATATGTAATGTGAAAACAAAGAAAACCGACTGCCATGTGAAAAAATAATACGCATGTAATTAATGAATGTTAAGCTGAAGGCTGATAACACAGACCGAGGTCTTGATAATTTTCGCTATCATGCGAAACCTGAATTCAATAATAGAGGTTTTGCACCACCACGTGATGGCAGCCATGTTGGTGGCCAGAACAATAGAATGTTATTCCTTTGAGATTTAATTTTTCACATGATTGAACAAATCTCATTGTTCTGGCCACCAACATGGCTGCCATCACGTGGTGGTGCAAAACCTCTATTGTTTTATTTTACATTTTTAAACTCAAGTTTTAGCAAAACAAAAATGAAACGCCGTATACAATTGATTTGTTTTCGGTTGAATTACTGATTCAAGATGCTTTCTTTCTTATTCGAGCTAAAGAACTGTATTTATTTTAGGACTAGAAACTGATAGCTGAGCGCTTAAAATAGCAAAATGGCTCAAAATAATGAAATAATTGCCCTGCTTTCTAGCGTAAAATTGTCGTATTTGCTTATCATCGAGCGCTAAGTATTATCTGCTATGAGATAATGTTCTACGCATGCGCACTTAGTGCTATAGCTAGCTATGGAGAATTCGTGGCGTGTTCTCAGCCAATCAGAATCGAGATGGAGTAAAATGTATAATAATAAGTAATTATTAGAAGAGGTTGTGCAATTCAAAATAACATGATTTGTTCGTGGCGAGCTGTTAGTTATTTGCCGAAGACAGAGAATAACTGATGGCGAGATACGGCCACATCATGACATTTGGCGATAGCCGAGTTCAATAATTGTTTTATCATTCGAAAGAATAAAATTTACCTCTAGAGTTTCGAAACTGGAACTTTACGGATTGGTCAGTAGTGCGCATGCTCAGAATAATATTGGCAGCAAACTGTTATTTGCAGGTGAATCAACCAATCAGAATGCGGGATGGAATCGAATGATAAGTTTTAATTATCATTCCACTGAGTATCAAGTCAATATAATTATATATATGTAAGCGCCGTGCATGGAAACGTGCATGGTGTGTTCACATGTCGAGCATCAGACTGACCTACCACTGAGGAAACAGAGCCAGGTGTAGCTGGCTTGTTGAGCGTCAGCCCGTTTCTTCAGAGCAAAAATGTCAAAGGTTTCCTCAGACGGTCGGGAGTATAATAATGGCCATAGTAATAATAATGTTTTATTGACAAAACCAAGTACTTGCTTGGCTATCTACACACGTACACTAACCCTCTTTATCCGAAAGTTAACAAAACAGATTATGTGTTCTGTTGCATTCTAAAGATAAGGAATAGCTAGTCAAACAAGTGAAAATTAGACTCTGGTACTCAGACTTCCCAGCCTAGTAATTACTATGGCGTCAGATACTTTCTACTCTAGAAAATGATAGAACCACTCCTCGCTTGCATGTGGCTCCTCGCTTCGTATGTTCTGCCATGAGAATGCAGTCTTGAGTTGTTGGTTTCATCTGACAAACAGCATTCCCTGTTGGTTTTTATAGATACCAAAACTGTCGTGTGGACACGGGTAGCCATACAACACACGCTTAGCTGAAACGAGACACATCAAACCAACACTGATTTAATGCGATATTATTTTATAAAATAGATTCCATATATAGTACGCGCGCTCTGGTTGGCTGTTACCCGTGTTTGCATGAGGATCGGCAATAGTACGCGCGCTCTGATTGGTTGTTACCCGTGTTTGCATCGGACCACGGGCATGATTCAAAAGGAGCAAAAATTGAGATCATCAAACATACATACACTTTATTTATCCTCGAATTTACAGAGTAGCTGAAATAAGCTGATATCTTCGAGAAAATAATAGCCTGCGTAGCAAGCCCAGGGGGAATGGGGAAGATTGGGGAAGAGGGGAGAGGGAATGACGAGAGGAAGAGGAGGGGAGGAGGAATGGGCAGAGGAAAAGGGAAATGAGGGCTTGCAACGAACCCCCCGTTTTTTCCCTTTTAACGTTCATTTTTTAGACGCAAAATTCCGATTGGCTAAAGCGGTGTTCAATGACATTTGATTGACACTTGTAATAAAAATAGCGGTTATGGCGCGATGTAACGAAGAAGTGTTCAATTCACACGAAGGACTTGTTGGCCATTTGACCCACCAGATTTGTAAAAAGTATCTTCAACTTCTTGTAGTTTATGGAGCTATTAGTAGAAGTACAGTGATAGCTTCAGGGGTGTCGGAAAAACGAACAGCGAAGACCCAGGCGGAAAAACGAAGCCCCGAAAAGCCGAAGACCGAAGAAGAACTTAAGTCTGTTGTGAATTTTTCCTTGTCGAAAATCGTATGTTTAAGCCAAAACCGGCGTCTTGTTGGAAATTTAGTACGGATACCCTAGAGGTTTCAGAGAGTTTTGATTTGGTGAAAATCCATGCAGAAATCCATTTTCTAGCCCAAATGTTTGACCTTCGCCTTTGGCTTCGTGGAGAAGGCAGTTCAACATGGCGGCCCTTCTTGTCCAACCAGTGCTGCAGTATAGACTTAGTCTAGGCCAACTTTAGCAGCCTTGAGTTGCCTAAGAAGCAGATCAGTTATTTACGACTAGGATGTCAAGTGATTCAGGATAGCTACGTCTCGGGACCAGAAACTGCGAAGTTGTATTTTATTTTGATGCAAATGTCTGAAGAGTTGTTTTTTGTTTAATACGCCATACGTTCAATTCAATTTATTTTGCTCATATTTTTTTTATACAATAATTATAAAATACAGACAGAGAACGGAGATAGACTAAGAGTAATATAATAAATAATAAGAAATGTGTGAGCCTGAGGGCTAAGTTAAAGGGGCTGGGTCAGCGCTCATTCGTTACCAGTCTATCGCACGGCCAAAGGTAAAATTTGATTTCCGACTCCGGGGGAACCTTTCAGGAATCCATTTCCATCGCTCTTATTTTGAACATTTTTTTTGCAGGAACGTTTTGTTTAGCATTCATTCTAAATGTAGAGTATTTCATTTTTACATTTTTTGTTTGAAATTCTGATGAATGAAGGCTCTGGAGGAAGGGGAGGTAAACGAGTCGGGGCAGGAAGAAAGAAAACGCCTGCCTTGAGGCAATTGACGAAAAAAATAATGACCGACACTGGAAAAGCCAACATGCTGCTATATACTTAAGCAAACAAATATTCAAAACCTCGCCGGAGCTAAAGGCCAAGGAACTTTTGGTAGTGACTCGGCCTTCGCGGCCGAGTCACTTCAAGAGTAGTTGATTGAGATTGTTGCCACACGAAACGTTTAGTGTTTGACTCAAGGTATAACAAAAAGTAACGCCAGAAGATAAATAACATTGCCAAAAACCTTTTGCTAAAAAGCAATGTTTCATAAAACGGACAAAATGAAAGAAAAGAAAGAGTTTATTTTGCGACTTTTCTGAGCACAAGCCAAAACACACCAAAGCCAAGACAAACTCACCAGCCAAAACACACCAAAGCCAAGACAAAGGACAACCCGAACTCACCTGAAAACGTTTTCCAGAATCAAAACAAGGTAATAAAACATACCTGAAATTTAGCGGAACCTGCTACTTTGTCGGCTCTTCAAAAATAATTATTTAGGAAACGGCGAAGTTCGAGCCAAGCTATCTCACTGACTTTATTCCAGCGAAGCATTTATAAACACTTCACGAACGAACCAAGGCTTCACAACAATTATCATGAAAGGAGGCGAATTCCAACTCTCTTTACAAGTCTTTAGAACTCCAAACGATGGGAGTTTTCCGTTCAGCAAGGCAAGGAACGACGACTAAATTTGAAAACCGTCCGTTCAGCGTTCAAGTCAACACGGGACCAAAACCATGTTTCGCAAAATGTTGACGATTTTCACAAGAAATGGCGCCAGATTGTCCTAAGCGATGACAAGTAAACAATCCCTAGTATTACATTTGACGAGGTGAAGAGTTTTTTGTACACATTTAACCGGACTTTCATTGCTGTATTTTCGGATAAATCGAGGTGAACTTCCGTAACTGAATTTTACTTTCTTACACAAAATCTACCCGCTAACATTGAAAGGGTTTCAATCTTACCCTCAACCAATCAGAAATGAGCTCTCATTGAACTGACCAATCAGATACAATGCTACTGTTGCTTGCGAAAGAAACCATTGCGATCGCAGAATAATTTTGAATATTTATGATATGCTAATTACCTCAAGAGCATACTTACTGCGCACGGGCACCAGGTGACCCAGCCCCTTTAACCGCTGGGTTTTCTAGTTAGCCCCCAGCCATATTTAGTGCTACTGAAGCGAAATTTCATCATTGAAATTAAGATCTCACTTGAAAGTTCTTTCGAAATGAGGAAGAATAGCATTTTCTGTTTGTCAATACCCCATCTCGTTCCAGAGATATTAAGGTTTTTGGAGTATGGAAATTAGATGGTCTGTGACGTCATAAGGTTGACACAGCCATGAAGATAATCACAAAATGAAGAATATATCTGCAAATAATGGGTAAAAACAATTGAAACTTTGCACATGTATGGTACTAAGGAAAATACCATGGTAACACTCTAAGCCCCAAGCTTCTTTCACCTTGAACATAAAATTGTAGTTTTTATCTCTGTTTCAAAAAATAATTTACTTTAAGTCACTCACATACAATGCCTACACTGTTCCAAACCTTCTGATATGCCAACAGTAGAAAAAATGTGTTTGGCAAAGGAGAAATTAGGAAAATTATTTTCCTCGTTGAAGGAGCCTGGGGCTTAGAGTGTTGCCATGGTAACATCTTAATTTGCATAATGACGTGTATTTTCCTTCGTACCATACTTGTGCAAAGTGTCAATTGTTTTTACAAACTATTTGCAGAGATATTCTTCATTTTGTGATTTGTTTTCATGGCTGTGTCAACCTTATGCGTAACAGACCATCTAATTTGCATATTCCAAAACCTTAATATCTCTGGAACGAGATGAGATATTGACAAACAGAAAATCCTATTCTTCCTAATTTCGAAAGGACTTTGAAGTGAGATCTTAATTTTAATGACGAAATTTCGCTTCAGTAGCACTTTAAGTGTTTATAACAGGTAGAGAAAAAAAAAGGAATGTAAGAGTTAACAAAATAATTTTAGAGAATTAGAGAAAATAATGATATATAGAAATTATGAGTGTTGCTCTGACAGTATATAACGTTTCAGTTGTTTTGAAAAGGCGAATGCACTTAAATCCTTCGTGTTAGTCGGGAAGTCTTTCTAACGATCAATTGCCATAAAAGACATCATTTGTTTGCCTGTATTGGTTCTTACTTCTGATTTATAGAGGTTTTGTTTGGCTGCGTATCTGGTATTATAGTTATGAACACTGCTGGCATATTTAAACATGTTGTCAAATATGCTTGGTAACAGTACTTTGTGCCATAGATACGTAAATTTTAAAGCATGTAAGCGGTAGACGTTATATACTGTAAGAATATCTAATAGATTTAGCAAGGGTTGAGCGCTTTCCGTATCTTTTCCATGGGGAATTGCAAAGAATATTAATCTGGCTACATTATTTTGTTTAACTTGAACTTTTTGAATATGAGATTTGTAGGCGCTACCCCATGCTAAGATGGCATAAGATATATACGGATAGATTAAGTTATAGTAAATTTGTAGGATAGAAAGATAGTGCCTTAATTACTCGGGCTGCCTGTGGCAGCACCGAGTCTATGTTCTGTGAAGCAAAATTTTTGCCCATGTATTAAATTTCAAGTTCACCACCAATCAGATTGCACTGTGCTGGGTCACGTAACACTCGCCAGGTTAATTTATTTACATAATTTAATACCGAGACTCGCTCCCTAGTCTAAATGGCGACACACACTCGCCAGCGAGACCGAGACTCGCTCCCTAGACTAAATAGCGAGACACACTCGCTAGCGAGATATACTCGCTCCCTAGTTCAATAGCGAAACACATTTGCTAAGCGAGACCCACTCGCTCCCTAGCTGTACAAATCCAATTAACGATACAAGATAAGAAATAGATATACACATGCTGTACACATATACAGGCGAGACATGCTGCTTATAAAATGACGAACGATATATAAGGCAATTTTGAATAATGAACCTGTCAAAACAGCTCCTGGAACAATGCATAAAACGATATCAATTTTTTCAGTGGCAAGATGAACAAGAGGTTAAATTGTAGCCTGAACTGGGGCTGGTACATCTGGTAGCGAGGATAGCTTGAAGCTTCGTCTCCTGGACAGCATTCTAGGGCAGTATCGTCGTGTACCGTTTAACCAACTGCGTCATAAAATTCCCTTTGTTACCCACGTTCGCTATGAATAATTTGAGACTCAGAAATTTTATACGAACAACGAAATCGACACTTAGAAATTTTAGAACGATTATATGTTATCCTCACTATAAAAAAAATTACCGCCTGAACCGGGATTCGAACCCGGGCCGGTTAAGAATCAATGCAATGGCTTACCCACCACCAACCCAAACCCTAACCATTAGACCACGAGAGAATTCGCTGATTGGAGTCGTTTCTTTTACCAGATTTATATCAACTTCATTAGCATGTTCATAAAATATTCTATTATAGTATAATATATACTATAATAGCGGTACGACAACCCACCGAGCGCGCGAGGTGTGATTCCCCACGGATCTCAACGGTACACGACGATACTACCCATTCTAGGGTCGAGAACCAACGTGGGCACCAACGGAGGCGCAGCGATGAACAGGATGTTGAGCAATAAGCGTAGCAGCGGACTTGCGTGTCAAGTTGACAACTCTAAAAAAGACTTACTGAACAAGGCGAGGCTCTATATATACGGTTGCGTAACACATTCCTACGGACCGAATTCCGCATGCCCGGGTTATGTAATAAGTATTAATATGGCCATTGTATGCGGAGCTCCCGGTGAGAATATCGATTTCTTTCGCCTGGGGAAGCACAGGTAGCCCACACATGACCACAGGGAGTCCACTGCAAGATTAGTATGCGTTCTCCTTCGTCGAACGCAATTGTTATTATTATTATTATTATTATTATTATTACTAGTGGATACCGCTAACGATAATCCAACATGTGTGTTAGACGCTAGCTAGGTCATAGCGCGTTTTGGATAGTGCCATGCAACTTGCATGGTAGTGATCATAGGGGTGTGGTTATTTTCCACCTACTATGGCTCAACTGGAATTTTGGAGCACTTCTCGTGGAAATAAGTGGCCTAAACATCAGCGAAAAAAGTTTCTCCTTGAAGCGATTGTTATTTTCCATCCAAGTGCATTGAATGTCATCACAAGCTCGCGAACCGACAGCCTTCCGCAGTTCATGCCGCATGGCAGTTGTCGCGTCGAGTACAGAAACCATGGTTTTAACTCTGCCACATCACTCCATCCATTGTGATTTGAAGCTGCAACCTCATTCTAGCCACTTCTAAATGTATTAACAGGAAAGGCATGGGATTTTCCACCCCTCCCCCCCTCAGTTTTGCAGGGTTCGCATTTCTTACCCCACATTTGCAACCAATATGTTGTGTTCGTCGTGTTTACTACCAACACTATGATTTCGACGCTGCAACCTTATTTAATCCAGTTCTGGACTGGGAAATAGCAAATGAAACCGTCCCAGCATGCTTTGCGGCCAAAACGGAAAGGGCGATGGATTTTTACGGGTAGAAAGGAACGTCGTAGAGACATGGGGCTTTCACCAAAATGTTACCCATGGAAAACTGCAGGGGGTCTTCTTCATTTGGTTGACATTAAAGTTCAGGGGGGAAATGACAGGCAAAATAAAATTTCAAAATGGCTTAACCCCCCTGAACTTCATTTGCGCGAAGGTTACATCAAAAATGTAATCTAGTTGAATGAAATTACATATGATAGACTAGTTTTACTTCCCGTTAACATAGCGCAACATACCAAACATTAACACGTCCAAGCTATAAATTACAATTATTCCCTACCCCACTCCCCCTGGAAATGGTATACCCATTTGTGTTAGCAAAATGTCTCCGGAATGTCATTCATGACAAAACTGATCGGTTTCTAAGTTTTCACCGAAACACAGAATTGACGTTAACCAGTTTCCCAGGCCACGCTCGGCCAAGCAAAAAGCGAGAAAAAACGCCTTAACCCCCCCCCCCCCCCTGAACTTCATTTGCGCGAATTAGTACGCAAAAATTTCATCTAGTTGAGTGAAATTACATAAGATAGGCTGGTTTTTATGCCATTAACTAGGCGCTAGATACCGAACATTAATTAATTAATTAATTATTTAAGGATTGTATTATTTCTATGATTATCGTTAGGAATTATTATTATTATAGTGTACGTACAGGGATAAAGAGAAGACTGCCACATGTTTCCACACTCTCTGTTGTCGTGGCCATCAAACACTAAAACACACAAGAAACATGTCTTCTCTTTAGTATTTATCAGAATATGACATACTTACTGGTTATTGCATGGTTTTCTATGGAATACGGGCGAATATTTCCTGAGAAATTTGTATTATTTGGTATACAACGAGCATTTAGGATTGGCCTTGATCTGGCCTTCAAAAACTACTTAATAATTCATGAGGTAATATAATTGGCCAACTAGAGGTATCAATTTGTACCACGTGCAGTACTTTGAAGTAATATTTCAAAGCCGACAATGAGCCACTGGACGGGATTTCAAGTCCGCGCAATTAGTTCCAGTCCGAGGCGGAGCCGAGGACTGGAACTAATTGCGAGGGCTTGAAATCTCGTCCAGTCCGAATTGGAGGCTTTGAAATGACATCTCGTTGTCAATAATTATTCGGGAGTGATGTTGGTTTTATTCCGGGTCAGGTTGACAATTGATTTGTTCATCATAATGAAGCAGTTTATTGTCATTTGGGACGTCAATGTTCCAGTATTAAATCCAAATTCAAAACTGAATTTTGTAAGTTTGGCATCATTTCAACATGGTTTCTCGTGAAAGAAACTGAGAGCGATGAAGAAGAGTTTAGACCACTCAAACGTTTCAGAAAAGCGCGGAGCCGTGCCTAAGAGGAAGTTGTTAAAAGCTGTACCACTGTCAACTCGTTACAAGAACAGTTGGGTAGTAAAAGTATTAGAGGAATGGATGAACGCAAGAGAGAACAAAATTGCCGCTTTGGAGGCCACAAGAAAGCATGGAAAACCTTGATGTTGAGATGTGCTGAGAATTCGAACACATGACGATCCTTGAAACTCCGGAAAGTATTGCCAGGAGTACATTCAATCAATTTTTTTCCAGTCCAAGGCCTGAATTAATTTGTTCCTTGGACTGGAAAAAAATAATTCAGTCCTTGGACTGGAAAATAAATGGTTGAATGTACCCCTGGGAGTTCTGGGAGTACTTTCCGGGGTTTCAAGGATCGTCATGTGATCGAATTCTGGGCACATGGTTGGTTGGTTACCTCATGAATAATTAATGAGGATGAGATACCCCGTCAAAGAAGTACTCTCTACGGTACTTTGAAATATTTTTCTAAGTCCAAGGACTTCGAACTATGAATATTCATAGTTCAAAGTTCTTGGACTTAGAAAATAATTTCAAAGTACTGTATGCAAATACCTTGAACAAAGGGAGGTCTCACGATTGATCACTGACTTCCCCAGGCGGTAAAAAATGTTAAAGTGCCAATGAAGCTTATTTTTTTATTTTAGATATCAATTCTACATCAAGTGAATAGTAGAATGGTACAATATATCTTGCTTTGAATGCTGTGCCGCTGAGTTAAGGAGGTTTTAATATCCAAAATGCTAATTACATGACGTCAGGGGAGGCATCAATTATTATACATTTTTTTTGTTGCAAGTAAACAAATTTTTAAAATTATCAGTGTTATACCAATGGTTGAAATAAAATGATGTTAGAAATTTGTTTTCCTATAACAGTAGAAACGACCATTCACAACCACTAAGAAGTAATTGCAGATACCTCCCCTGACGTCATGTAATTAGCATTTTGGATATTAAAACCTCCCATGGGCTCCTGAACCTCCTTAACTCAGCGGCACAGCATTCAAAGCAAAAATATATTTTACCATTCTACTATTAACTTGATTTAGAATTGATATCTAAAATAAAAAAAATAGCTTCATATGCACTTTAAGGTACAATACCTGTCTTGATGCATACAGACCGTCTCTCCAATGTGGGACCTGGTTTATTGCACACTGCCCTGACACTGCGCATGTCAGCCAGTGACGCCAACTATAGCGCCAAACTATAATGTTCAATTTCACGCCAGGTTGTAAACACGTACTCCCACGAGAACAAGCGCATAATTGTTAACATTCCGTCTTTTCATTAACAATTTTGATTACTTAAGGTGGCCCGCGGCTATTTATTTTGGCAACGGGGGTCTTTTTAAATCGCGTTTTTGAACAGCTAAAGATTATCCGATTTCTGATATTTTTTGGACTTTTAATAAAGAATCCTCGAATGTTATAAAAAGTACAATTAGAAAGTGATTAACAAAGAATTGCTGAAGATATAAGCGATTTTCCAAAATGTTGTTTTCTAGGAAAGAGCGTATATTTCAAAACCCAAAAGATGGATTTGTTCCATTTTACTTTCAACGAGTGCCCAACCTCCAAGGTCTGTGACAGGCAAGTTTCAGGTTAATCGGCACCATACAAGTTTCTCAGCAAACGGCTGATCAATTTTAACCTTAAAATGTTATGCTCATGCATCTGGTTCAACTGCCGGAGAAATATTACAGTAATAATTACATCGTACATACCATATGGAAGTTCAATACCACTTGAAACTTCTGTGCCAAAGGCAAGAAGATCGGAAACTGTAACTAACATTATGCGGCGAACGAAGTAAGATAGGTTATTGCTGAATATTTGCGAAAATCGAGAAATTTGTATTCTTTCGGCGTCAAAAAAATTCACTTGTTTGTTTTTCTTAAGTTCCTAATATGACTTACATTAGCATATTTTAAAGTACCTTACCGAGTTTCAGCGCGCTTTGACCATACGCTTTTGAGAAATAAATGCTGTAAACGTCAGCTTGTGCGAGACTTCTAAAATCTAAATGCTTGGAAAACCCCTCATGATCGCTAAATTATTCAATGTGTTTGTTTTGAATTTCCGCACGGGTTCTGCCACTTGGGAATCGCGAGGCAAGGAATAATTAAAATTAATGTTGAAATTAAAATGAGGATTAATTTTGCAAGTGTAGTAAGGTATTTGTAATAATAGTTCCAGGCTGAGTAATGTTTTGGTGCCAAGGAGTATCCTACTGTGGAAACGTTCTTCAAATGTTCTCCCCTCGTCGCTACTTACTACCATGTGGACATAACACGTAACACCTGTTTCATGGGTTACTGCACACAGTCCATGAATTACAATGTAATCTTCATTTTAATTTCAACAATAATTTTAATTATTCCTTGCCTCGCGATTCCCAAGTGGCAGAACCCGTGCGGAAATTCAAAACAAACCCATTGAATAAATTAGTGAACATGAGGGGTTTTCCAAGCATTTAGATTTTAGAAGTCTCGCACAAGCTGAAGTTTACAGCCTTTATTTCTCAAAAGCGTATGGTCAAAGCGCGCTGAAACTCGGTAAGGTACTTTAAAATATGCTACTGTAAGTCATATTAGGAACTTAAGAAAAACAAAGGAGTGATTTTTTTGGACGCCGAAAGAATACAAATTTCTCGATTTTCGCAAATATTCAGCAATAACCTATCTTACTTCGTTCGCCGCATAACGTTAGTTGCAGTTTTCCGATCTTCTTGCCTTTGGCACAGAAGTTTCAAGTGGTATTGAACTTCCATATGGTATGTACGATTTAATTATTACCGTAATATTTCTCCGGTAGTTGAACCAGATGCCTGAGCATAATAGTTTAAGGTTAAAATTGATCAGCCGTTTGCTGAGAAACTTGTATGGTGCCGATTAACCTGAGACTTGCCTGTCACAGACCTTGGAGGTTGGGCACTCGTTGAAAGTAAAATGGAACAAATCCATCTTTTGGGTTTTGAAATATACGCTCTTTCCTAAAAAACAACGTTTTGGAAAATCGCTTATATCTTCAGCAATTCTTTGTTAATCACTTTCTAATTGTACTTTTTATAAAATTCGAGGATTCGTTATTAAAAGATAAAAAAAAATCTCAGAAATCGGATAATGTTTAGCTATTCAAAAACGCGATTTAAAAAGACCCCCGTTTCCAAAATAAATAGCCGCGGGCCACCTTAAGTCAAACAAAGCAACTATATCTAAATACGCAAGTACAACCTACAAGCCTCAAACATCGAAACACTAAACGCATGAAGTTTTAAAATCGTTGTGTTGTTTATCCCACAACCACTGCAAACAAGCATGAAATTATTAAGTAGTTTTTTTTAAAGTCGCAAAGCCTCCAATTCAGACTGGACGGGATTTCAAAGTCAAAAGTTCAAAAGTCGTTTGTTCAACAGCAAGATTTCTACAATTTCACCTTCAAAACACTGTAAATTACAAGATAATAATTATTCAATCCTAAAGGTAATTGTAGTTTCCGTCAGAAATCTAACACTCTTATCCGCTAAAAGTACAATTTTCACAATTTTTGAAGATATTTCAAAACACGTCGCGAAAGTTTTCGCCACTCAAGCCGTGAAACCGTTGCCATAGATATACTAGGCGCCTTTTGAGAATTGAAATTACGATCACAATAAGTTTGGTGCTTCATTCTCTTCTTTCTTTTAACAATTCCCGACTTAACTGTTGAATCGCGATACAAAACTAATTGAGATTTTGAGAAAAAATATAGACTCTATACGTAAGGCCAGAGAAGCGTTTTTAATCGCACAGGCGAGAACACTCGAACCTTATGGCCTTAACATCCGGGAAGAGTCATACTAGGTATCTGTTTCACCTTCTTAACATTTTTTCACGGTCTATCATATTGTAATCTGTTTTATGACAGCTCAGTATCACTCCGCCCAATACGAAATATAGTTTCTCCCAACTGGCCGGCAATATAATTCGGTATCGGCGTCTCAAAATCTCAATTAGTTTATAGTGCCTATAAATCCCAGAGCACTCTCCTCACTCTAGACTAGTATTTCTGCTAGAACAGTTATGTAATAAAATGTCTGTATATACTTCATGGTAGTTTCGTTCCATATAGTCTCCCTGCATGATACTGTAAAACAGTAGAGAAAATAATTATGCAGGGAACTATATGGAACGAAACACTACCATGAAGTATATACCAAAATGCCTTTGTCACATGTCAAGCATTATGAGGCACTGTCAGACTTCTTTGTAATAAAATGTCGACCAACTGATCCAACAGGCTCTGTTGGTGATTATGGAGCGGTTTTCAATTGAGTGTCGTAAAACCAAAACCAGCGAGCCAATCAGGAGCAAGTAAAACATCAATGAACCAATCAGGAGCAAGTAAAACATCAATGAACCAATCAGGAGCAAGTAAAACATCAATGAACCAATCAGGAGCAAGTAAAACATCAATGAACCAATCAGGAGCAAGTAAAACATCAATGAACCAATCACGACCTGGAGTAATTCACGATTAGTTTTAGTTCAACCAATCACGAGGCAAAGTAAACGCAATCATGGAAAACTAGGCAATCAAATTCCAAAGCAACTACTTTTCGACACTCAATAGAAAACCGCTCTATTAAAGGATAATGACATATACCTCGGTGACACGCTGCTAATATCTTGTAGCCGAGACTTGTTCCTTTACAGTTTGACTCCCAGACGTACGGGTAAGAATGAGACACAATGATCCGAGGACAGGCTCCACTGAAACGATCAATACATGCGCTTTGTTTTGTTTCATTTTATTTTGTTCGTTCCGTGTCGTGCTGTTTGACTGTTTTTGTTTTGCTTTCAATTGTCTTATTTCGTTCTCTTTCATTTTGTTTTGCTATAATCGTTTCGTTTCGTTTCATTTCACTATGTTTCGTTCTGTTTCACTTTGTTTTGTTACGTCCCGTATTTCATTACTTGTTTCCCCCAAATTTTCGAAATAAAATTGCGATACAAAACGTGAGCTCGCCTGGAATTTAAGCCCAGTTCCGTTTTCCAGGTTAGAACTCGCCCTTACCAATATACTTACTTGAAACAAGAGGAGTCAAACTTCTGCTGCCCACTTGGAATCTGATCAAAAAACAGATTCGAAGTCAATTTCATAATTTTATGTCCTCGGTATAAGTTTGAAACAGAAGCTGGTCGATCTTTCACGGTACGAAGCATAAAAGAATGGAAGTTAGAACATTGTCATCCGTCAACTCTCTAAATAAAAAAGCTTTAGAAGGCCAGTCTCAGCTAGACGATTTTTAATCCTTGTATATATTATCATTATTGTATCTTATATCTACATGTGTAGTTTCCAGCTTAAATTCTAAATTAGGTTTTATTAATTAGATTTTATTAATTAGATCATTCTACATTTAGCAAATTAGATTATTTTAGTGTATATAATTCTAGGCTCAACTGTTATAATTAGTAGAACTTTAATGTATACTTTTATCGATATGTAATATTTGATATATTTATACTTAGTTAAACCTTCAGAGGGCCACAAGTTTATCAGTTTGTAACTGTTTAGTGTCAGTAAATAAAGCCTTATTATTATATTATTATTCGTAATATGATAGAAAATAGGGTGCGAAGGAATATGAACTCCATTCCAATTAATCCAGTCAATAGTACTTACCTGGTAAAACACATCGTATCGCCTCTGAGGACCGAGTAGATTTACTCTAAATGTCCCTGCAATAAACAGAAATAAAACCACACTGTTAAGTTCCACTGCAGCCGCCGCCAAATGTATTTTAAGCTTAAGTATATCACAAGTATCTGACAAGGGCCTTTCAGTTCGAAAAGAACGTAACGTACACGTATATACCTCATGTACACAACTATAATGATGGCACAGTTATTAAGTCACAATCTTGTTTCTGATCGGCTCGCCAACTTTCATTTAATTACCGAGGGCAACTATACGCATGCGTATAGAACACAAAAAGAATACCAGTCCTTAACTAGCCAAGGCCTGAGAGAGAAAAAGAAACAACTTGAGCTGTTTTCTACGTCAGACTCCGCGAAGGTACAAAGAAAGTCCCCTGCATGGCTTCAGAGCCCGTATTAGCCACATTCATTACAATAAAATAAAATAAAATATATAGAGGAATTCGTATTCTTTGCAAAGTAAAACATTATTTCAGCTCAAAAATAGTAACTTAACTTTAGTACTCATTAATTCATCATTTTCTCACTTCTGGTCTCATTGTTTGGGGTAATACTTATAAAATTCTCTTTGATGCCTCTAAAATAAGTATTACAAAATAAATCTTCTAGTTACATTATGATCATCCAAGCTCTATATTTTAACGTTTTATGTGTGGTTCTCACTTACGTTGGAAGGATAAGCATAAGAACGTTATGCGCGAGTGAAAATCAACGCGACGGAAGCACAAACATAAGCCTCGCTTCCATGCAACTAATGCTACTATTTCCATGGTGACACGATCCAATTATTTCATCATGGCGGATCGGGATGAAGCGGTTCGCCGTCTCCTACTCGTTTTTTTCTGCGTGTTTTACGCGAAAGACGATGTATGAAGCAGAATTTTTGTCGAAAAGAGAAACGATTTTGGGTTAGAGAGATTTTTTTTAGACGTAAGAGTCAAGGGGAATATGAAAACCTTGTGAAAGGGTTACGGCTTGGTGACAGGGAATTCTTCTTCCGGTAAGTCGATACTTTTTAGATGCTTATATTGAATACTTTTCTGTCGGTATAAGCTAAGACGACTGCCATGATATTTTGACTTTTGTTTTACGAATGATGTGTCGTAATCGAAAAGACGTCGAAAAGTGCAGCTTTTCGTTCTTCAACTAGACATTTGGAAATTATATTAAGTACACGTATTTGTGTGAACTTGTCAATGTTACAATGTAGATTTGGCTCCGTACATTCAAAAGCGTTATTTTTTCATCAAAGTCGAAGACGGTCGTCATTTTTCTCTCACGCTTCCCGCATTTCGGTGGCCTAGGGCTAGCATTATGATTGGCTAACTGCTTGTGCTTCTGCTTGTTCTTATGTGGGGGTAGTTTTCACTGGAAACCACGCAACATAAGCAGAAGCAGAAGAAAAAGGAAAGTTTTCATTTTCCTTGTGCTTATGTCAAGCAGTTTTCACTCGCGCGTAACGTCCTTATGCTTGTGCTTCCGTCGCGTTGATTTTCACTCGCGCATAACTTTCTTATTCTTATGCCTGTGCTTATGCTTCCAACGTAAGTAAAAACCACGCTTTAACCTAATCAAATTTAAAGAGTTAATCCTTCTGATCCTTCTTCATACTGCTTTGTTTATGTACCAGGTCCGCAAATAATCTTTACCTACTGTGTTCTCTGAATTCTTTGCCCAAAAGGTATGTATCTAGTAAGCACTTCTAGACTAGGTTAGTCTCACAGTCAGCTGTTTATTTACCAAGAATAAGAACTAATTATGGAAATTTAATATTCCGTATCAAGGTCCAAAAGAGTGGAACTCTACCTAAGCAAACAACATTGTTAACCAAATCTAAATCTAAAATTAACTTTCTTTGAATCTTATTATCATTATTACAACTTTTTAGTTGATCTATCAAATGTTACTTCAGACAAAGCTTAAACGCAATTCTGCAGTCCAGTAAGCCGCCATCTTGGAACCGCACTCTCCTGCTGATCTTGCGCGGGCTCAACAATCGGTCGCAGTCTCTTACATGCTAACAGCCCTCCCCCTTCACGATAAACCTCCAAATATGCAGGAGGTCTCCCTGTTCTCGTTGATCGCCTTAGGATTGTTTTCTCCAACCCCGTAGCCTCCGATTCAGTCTTCGTCCGGTCTCTGAGGTAACAGATCGACGTTTTGAGGTACCTGAATGGCTTTGGGTCGGCCCTCTGGTGGGCTCTGCTTCAGTCAAATAAAGGAAGTCATCTGCCACAAGTCGTCGCGGTCTTACGTAGTGTGGTTTCAGTCGATTGTAGTAGACAATGCTGGACTTCCTTGCTCCCTTCTTCTGGATTCGGTAGTTTACGTCAGACACTATTTCCTTAACCAGGTAAGGGCCCTTCCAATGCTTGGTGACCTTGGGTGATCTGCGAACTTTAGTGACCGGTACAAATAGCCATACATGGTCTCCTTACTGCGTACTTCTTTAGCTGAGTTAATCTTGCTGACCTCTTCTGAACCTTGTTGCGCTCTACCTGCAGTCTTGTTGTGATGAGGTCATGGATGTGGTTCATTCAGCCTTTGCTTATCTCTAGCCTGGTTCACACCTTGCTTCCAACTATGACCATATTCCTCACGTTCTGATAATACTGATTCCTTTGGCAACTGGGGCTGGGTACCATGCAAGACTATAAATGGCGAACCCTTGGTAACTGAGTGCTCAGAAGTGTTATACGTGAACAACACTTTGGGGATCAGATTGTCCCAGTTAGTTTGGTCGTCATCTACCACAGATTGTAGAAGACTCTTTAACTGAAAAGTAGCCTGTTGAATCTTTCAACCTGTCCATTACATTGCGGGTGGTATGGTGAGGTCTGCCTTATCCCTATCAGTTCACAGGTCTCCTTCAGCAACGCCAATGTGAAGTTTCTTCCTTGATCTGTATGAATCGTGGCTGGCGTTCCATTTACCAGTTCTCAAAGTCATCTCGTAGTAACATTTGCAATCGAGGCTGCGTCCTGATGTTGTAATGGAAAACCTTCTACCCATTTGGAATGGACACACGTAACTATAAGAATATGCCTATTCCCAGGGTTACGGGCAGTACAGTGGTCCTGTGATATCTATATAATGACACCCATTATTGCTTGATAGGCTCTGGCATTCTCTGAAGTAGCGCTCAGTTCGGAAAGGCTGGTGGATTGTTCTTCTGGACACACACTTTATACGACCGACACCAGCCAATTGAACCTTGCCATTACTCGCTATAGAGTACGCTCGTTTCCCATTAAATAATGATCACTTCGTTTCCAATAGAGCGGTTTTCAGTTGAGTGTAGAAAACCAAAATAAAGTAATTACATAGCCATTATCGCAGGAGCAAGTGAAATCACAATGAACCAATCACGAACTGAAGTAATTCACGATTGGTTTTACTTGAACCAATCACGAGGCAAAGTAAACGCAATCGTTGATACTGTCGCTAAAACAAAACCTGATTACGTGATTGCGTTTGGTTTTAGTTAGTACTTGATTGGCTGATAATTAGAAAACATTTCTCACAGCCAATAGAAAAGCTAAGCAAACGCAAAACCAAAGCAATCACTTATTATTTTCGACACTCAATTGAAAAGTCCGCTCTAAATTTCATATTAAATCCATTCAAGGTTTAAGTTGAGATAATGTGCCCTTTGACGTTCTGCCGAGGGGTGTAATATTAACCTGGATGCTATATACAACAACCTTTTCAAAATACTAGCTGTATACCGTATATCCTGAATCTTGTAACATCTATGTTCCGTAAGCATACGTATAATTATGTCATAAACTGATGAAGCAATCTATTTCCACTGTTTTTGTTTACGTCATACCTTCAGAAGCAGCCAGCTTGTGTATGTCCTGGTCAGACAACTTTCCTCCTGGAATGATGTCATCAATAAACGGTACGCACAGCGTAGAGTTGAGGCAGTTGTTCTGTGGTTGCTGGAGATGTTTGTTGTCACTGGAGCTGATTGTTACCACTAACGTCCAGCCACCACCTGTATAACAGGTTAAACAGGCTTACACAACAGTATCAAATATCATATTATACAGTGTCACACGGTAATATCCACTAGATGTAACTAAACGTAATAAATCTTACCAAAGTTGTCCATATCACAGTAGACAGTGAGTTGTCTGTCTGTAGCCAGTGTCATGCGGTAATATCCACTAGGGAATGACGGATGCGACTTTTTCAGCTCTGCACACGACTGGAACGTCTCCTAAGAATTGTATCATACTGCTCAGCTTGTTTTAGTGTTCCTTCCAGTCACAAAGTTTAACTCGTGGATGCGCACAAACTAGTTATTGCTGAGAGTAACATTGAAGTTTTTAACATTGATACTAAATAACAAGAAGAGAAGAGAAAATGTTTTTTGAGCACTCCTACTCGAGCTCGAACTCGTAACCCTTTACGTGTAGTGCAGACGTCATGACCAATACACTAAGCCGGTCTACCACCATTCGGAACGTGCCAAATGTTTATATTTATCCTTGACTGGATTTATTATTTGATATTTAAGAATGTCATAAGAATAATGATTATCATTATTTCAAGCGTGTTTTCAATTTAAAGTGCCTATCACCCTTTTGCAATTTTGATAGCTTATGAACCTCCGAAAGGTTTTGAGTACTTCTGTGAAGAAAGTTTTGGTTTAAAGTGAATACTTTTTGTTCTACGCTTGTTTGAAATCGTGTAAATGTGACCTTTCCTGACCCATGACCGCGTAAGTAAAAGTCTGGGTCGAAACCTGGGTAGACGTCATCTTGACGTCATATAATTAATTCGGCTTTGCAATCATTCGAAGAAATACTTAATATGTTGACTAAAATGACTTTTTTCTTTACTAACAACTCGAAAACTGTGTATATTTTCTATGCATCGATGTTGTTGTTATAAAAAGGCGCCATGGAGAATAATGCATTAATGAGATGACGTCTACCCAGGTTTCGACCCAGGTGATAGGGTGATAGGCACTTTAAGGATACTTTTTTAGTTATTAATTCAACGGGGAGATTGTGTTGGCTTATGACTAATACCATGATCACTCCGGTTTTCTTTGTTCCACGAGAAACATTTTTAAATTGACTACTGAAATACCCTCATCAGTATGTATACTTGTTGTAATTTTCCCTCATGCGAGAGGAAACATTATAATTAGAATGGGGCATGCTGATGAGGACTGTCCCTAGCTTAGCACACCGGTTTATGGAAGGCAAAGATCACCAGGAGTTCAAATCTTACCATTTTAACGTTTAATATTTTAACGCACTCAGAATGAATGACAATGTGCAAAGACGTGATCTGTCTTATCTGTCTGTTGTGTTAGTGATCTTAATAAGGCGTTGGCACTGTATTTACAGTCTGCTCTGCATACTGTAATGAAAATGTGCCAGTAACTTACCTCAAGGTATGGTCTGAGATTATCCATATAGATATACCCATCTGACGGTCCGTAGTCCGTTCCATGTGTGTGCCTATCCGATCTTTTCAAAAAGCACATTTTGTCTCTCACCCTGTAGTTTATACTGAGACAATGAAACTCTTTCTGACAGTATATTAGACATTCTTCCATGTCTGTTGTAGTCATCTTTCTGATGGTAGGTCCTCTCAACTCGAAGCCGTACACGGAGTCAGTTGACTGACACTGAAATCCGCTGACCACACGGCCAACCAGTAGCAATGGTAACCACAAATGCAACATTGGACTCCTGTGGGCCACATTTAAGAATATTAATGTCTAGTCTTTTATCTGACCCTAGAAAGGGTATAATAATCAGGGACACAAGGAGCCCATTACCCGGAGTGTACATATGTACTATATCTGACCCTAGAAAGAGTCTACTAATCAGGGACACCAGGAGCCCATTACCCGGAGTGTACATATGTACTATATCTGACCCTAGAAAGAGTCTACTAATCAGGGACACCAGGAGCCCATTACCCGGAGTGTACATATGTACTATATCTGACCCTAGAAAGAGTCTACTAATCAGGGACACCAGGAGCCCATTACCCGGAGTGTACATATGTACTATATCTGACCCTAGAAAGAGTCTACTAATCAGGGACACCAGGAGCCCATTACCAGGAGTGTACATATGTACCATATCTGACCCTAGAAAGAGTCTACTAATCAGGGACACCAGGAGCCCATTACCCGGAGTGTACATATGTACTATATCTGACCCTAAAAGAGTCTACTAATCAGGGACACCAGGAGCCCATTACCAGGAGTGTACATATGTACCATATCTGACCCTAGAAAGAGTCTACTAATCAGGGACACCAGGAGCCCATTACCAGGAGTGTACATATGTACTATATCTGACCCTAGAAAGAGTCTACTAATCAGGGACACCAGGAGCCCATTACCAGGAGTGTACATATGTACTATATCTGACCCTAGAAAGAGTCTACTAATCAGGGACACCAGGAGCCCATTACCAGGAGTGTACATATGTACCATATCTGACCCTAGAAAGAGTCTACTAATCAGGGACACCAGGAGCCCATTACCAGGAGTGTACATATGTACCATATCTGACCCTAGAAAGAGTCTACTAATCAGGGACACCAGGAGCCCATTACCAGGAGTGTACATATGTACTATATCTGACCCTAGAAAGAGTCTACTAATCAGGGACACCAGGAGCCCATTACCCGGAGTGTACATATGTACTATATCTGACCCTAGAAAGAGTCTACTAATCAGGGACACCAGGAGCCCATTACCAGGAGTGTACATATGTACTATATCTGACCCTAGAAAGAGTCTACTAATCAGGGACACCAGGAGCCCATTACCAGGAGTGTACATATGTACTATATCTGACCCTAGAAAGAGTCTACTAATCAGGGACACCAGGAGCCCATTACCAGGAGTGTACATATGTACTATATCTGACCCTAGAAAGAGTCTACTAATCAGGGACACCAGGAGCCCATTACCAGGAGTGTACATATATGTACTATATCTGACCCTAGAAAGAGTCTACTAATCAGGGACACCAGGAGCCCATTACCAGGAGTGTACATATGTACTATATCTGACCCTAGAAAGAGTCTACTAATCAGGGACACCAGGAGCCCATTACCCGGAGTGTACATATATGTACTATATCTGACCCTAGAAAGAGTCTACTAATCAGGGACACCAGGAGCCCATTACCAGGAGTGTACATATGTACCATATCTGACCCTAGAAAGAGTCTACTAATCAGAGACACCAGGAGCCCATTACCCGGAGCGCATATTAATTTTCAGACTACGTTTATACTGAGGAAAAAGGCCTCCTGATTCATATTGGTTTCTATTCCCAGGAGAACGTTGAACAATATGAATCCTGATACTGTTTTACTCTAGATAGTGTAAATAACGACATACAAATGAACTGCACTGGTTCAAGTTATATAAACTGTCTCCTGATTCACATTGGTTTCTATTCTGCAGGAGAACATTTTCTTTGTTTAGACGTAGTCTAAGAAAATGCAAATTTCAGTTAACTGATTGAATGGCAAAAATATCTGTAAAGCTGGAGTGATCAAATCCGTGGGGCGGTACCCTTATAGGGCCTATACGGGTATGTGCCGCGTAATAGGGTATGGTTTTTGAGCTGCCGAGGTCTGGGATAGGGTATCGTTTTTACAGTTTTGGTCTGGGAAAGGGTATGCATTTTGATATACTTGTCTTTGACGCCATGCTTAGCGCTCTATCGATCACACTACAGCTTAAAATACCATATTTATTTAAAACAAAACAACGGCTTTCGTAGTGTAATTGAGTATTAATCTATGGTTTGGGTCTGGGATAGGGTATATATTTTTTGCTTAAAGTCTGGGATAGGGTATATATTTTTTGCTTAAAGTCTGGGATAGGGGATGGTAAACCGCATTTTAGGTCTGTGATAGGGTCAAAACATATTCCGAGTGCTCCCGCCCCGGGGATCAAATACAGCTGGTGAGCACATTTTCTTGGATTGATAAAGTTTCGCATTATTCGTTTATTCTATCTCCGAACATGCCCCTGATGCAGTTTATCAAGGCTGCTGCCTCCATAGTCTCAACTTAGTTATTTACCATGCATGCCAAATCTCATCAGTTCAAAATATGATGGATTCTGTCAGGAACTGTTCACCTAAATGACAACATTTCCTAGAAGCCATAATCGATGCGCTTTCGCCCGAGAAAAAAATGCGCAAGCTGAAAGATTTGTACAAGACGCGTTGGGTTGAAAGGCACTCCACATTTGAACTATATTCGACTTGTGTGAATACATCGTGGTAACCTTAAACGAAATATGTGATCCCATAAAAGATGATCGCTTCTATCCAAACAGCTCGGAGGACTGGAGTTGGGATGCCAACACGAAATCGAAGGCCAATGGATCGGACTGCGCCACATCATGACTAACTTTGGTCACGTCATCAGCTTCGTCTGCGCAAAGGAGATGTTGGAACCAATGAGGCCACTTGTTACTGTGCTTCAAGGCAGACTCGTAGAAGTTTACTTCGGTTTCAAAACAATCGAAGAAGTTAGAATTTGTTATGCAGATATCCGTAATGAGATCGATGCGTGGCCGATCAGCGCATGTAATGAAGCAGACTCTAGCAGAACTGGTAGGTTCAACTGAACAAAGGCCAATAATTTGCAGTAGACAACGTAACAAAAATAACTGCCCTGCAGATACAGTTGCTGTATACTGAGAGGACGGTAGCGATCCCATTTCTGGATGTTATTTGTGAGGAGTCGATTCAGCGAGTCGATTCAGAAGTCGATTCAGCGAAGGAAAGAGAGCTGTGCGCTCTTATCCCTGAAGTTATCGTAAACAAGAGTATAGAAGAGGCAGTGAAACTCGGTCAAGTTCTATTAGATAAGCAGTGATATTTGTTGCCATTGCCATCAGCTTTTGAAAGAGAACCGTTGCGGTGGCTGAACCTCTGGAAGGAGCAGCAAACGCCATTACCTTGCGTCGCCGTGACAAGATGCAGATCACATTTTCCCCGAACGTCAGCCGGGGAGCTTCTTATGATTCTAGCAGTTCTGCCTACACTGTTATTTTCAAGGAGTTATTTTAACTCCAAAAGAGTTATTCTGTACTAAAAAAAATGGTACATAATAACTCTTTTGGAGTTAAAATAACTCCTTGAAAATAACAGTGTAAGGGAAGCACAGAGGCTGAAAGACCATACTCGTGCGTTCTTAGGATTCATACGTGGCTAAGGAGCACTAAGACGGCGGAGAGGATGGCAGATTTGACTGTTATCGCCATGTACGGCCATACTATCCAATTGGACACATTAAAGATCTGCCAGCGTTTTATGGCATTGCATCCGAGGAGGATGGCCTCATCACTGTTTTAACATTCTTAATCATCGTGAACTGTAGAACATTTGAGAAAAAAGAAAAAAAAACAGCGAACTTTGTTTAGATACACCTTAATATTATGAAAAACAAGCCAGGGTGCTGAATACGTTGGTTCCAGGACCGAGAGTTTCGATATCGACGATATCTTGAAGTTCCATCGTTAGTTCTCATCTTAAATCGCACAACGGGGATAATCTCGTGTTAAGTTATTATTGCGGCTAGTATTACTGGAAAGCTAGTCGTAAAACATGATAAGGGAATTCGATAATATTCATATATTTTTTAGAGGGTAGCAGCCACCCCCGTATTAAAATCCTGGATCCGCCCTGAGCTACCAAGTGAACAGAGTGAAGTTTACAGAAACACAGAATAAAGCGAATGTTCAGTATCCAAACACTTATTCCTTACCTTACACGTCGATTTAACTCTTCATCAACCTAAGCCGGCTGGTGTCTCCTTTGGAACTGGTTTGATGTTTTCTCCAGTACGTGACTTGCGCGAGATATCGACTTCTCTAACTCATCCCTAATATTGTGACCCCCGCCGCAAATCTTTGTTCTAACTGGTCAGATTTTCAAACATATACGGAAATACTTTAAGAATGTCCTAGGCAATTATAAGTCACCATTAATAATTTATTTACAAGAGTTTTTAAACAAACTCTTATAAAGATAACCCCAAGTCATAACCGCGGCTAAGGTTTTAGTCATTTTGAAGTAGTTTTCGAAGTGGATTGACATTGCGAAGTTCCCTGATATATTTAATACTCAATCCGTGCTGTGCCTGTGAAACAATTTTAATATTTTATCAACAAAGTAATGAAAGGAACAAATGTTCCTGTCCCATTGCGTTTGTGTATTCAGATGAGAAACAATTCACCTTTCTTTGGGTGTGAAAATAACATTCGTTAATTTAATTAAGATACGGAGAAAAGTGTTCTGTAGGAAACTTCTTAGTGGCACCATGCAGGGTAATCGTGGTTTTCATCGTTGACACGCGATCACAAATTTGGTTTGCATTTATGAAATCAAATAAAACATCTTGGTCCTTGTAGAACTATCAAAAATACACTTATAACCCCAATTTTGGAAAATCAGATTATTTCCTAACGGAGTTGTGGGCCAATGAATGTACGACAATTTTACACAGATGGTGGCCATAAAATAAAAATACAAATAAAGCTTAATTTCCCATCACAATCATTGGCTTTCACTTCAAAATTCTTTGAATGCAACTTTTAAAGATTTATCGAGTAAAAAAAAAAAGGAAATTTACATAATTACATTGATTTTTATGCCTTCCAGAAAACACACGCAAGAAAACATGTATACCTAAAGGGTAGGTGGTAGGAGCGACCTTAGCAATTATTCCGGCATTACTTGATAAAAACTATGAGCAGATAAGGAGTAAAGTGTTATGTAGAAAACCTCTGGAACCAGGGTATATATAGAATCCAGCGAAATATAATAAAATGCTTTGTAAATGATGCCTGCTTCTTTTTGTTTCAATAAAAACAATATTCTCACATTATTGTTTAGCTCAAATTCAATTTTCAGTTCAGTTGATTACCATGCTGGGTTTAGCTACAATACAGGTGTTATAATTATGTTAGTATTCAATCGACTCTTAAGTAGTAGGACACTGTTATGACTTCTTGATTGTGTTTTACTTTTGTATTATTATTAGTTACATACAGTATATCTCAGTGTATCACTGATACAATAAAATAGCAAGCAAAAGTGTCGTTTTGAACTTCCCACGGCCTCTTCCATATTAGGAAAATTCCATATTCCATATTTGGAAGAGCTGCCACGACATTCAAAATGGCGGTTTCTAGGTCCCAGACCACTAAATCGACACTCGTTGTTTGATATGATGTACTGGGCTAAAAACGGTCATTGAGCCGGTATGAACAAACTATAGTCTTAAACAGACTGAGAAGTAACTAGGCAAAATACCAACTTCAACTTTGTTGAAGTCCAGCCTTTTTAGCGTTTTGTCCAATTTTCCTAAATTTTTCATTAGTCATAGATAACAGCCGTTTCTCAAATAACGTGTCGGGGAATTTTGAAATTATTTATCGTTCAGATTTTATGATCTGGTTTGTGTCAAAATGGGATGAAAAACTACTTTTTCAACTTTGAAAAGGGATAACATAAGACGCAACATATCGAAATTCCCCGACACAGTATTTGAGACGATTTAGTTGGGATTCGAAAGGGATAATTAAGAAAAAAATGTTTCAAAACCTGAATGGCTGAACTCCTTCTGGCGGGCGGAGTCATTTCACGTTGAAAAATATACAACATCTACGTTTTTAACTTTTGTTCGAAACGAATTAAATATATACTTTCTTCGATTCAAGACTTTAAAACAGTATATAGTACGGCTATGTGGCTTTAATTCCGACGCTGCAAGAGCGTTTTCCGAAATGACATCTCGAACCTTAATCGAGACCTTAAGCTCGCGCATGTACTTATCCGATTATTGGGTAAATCGGACGGTCGTAAAGCAGTCGGATGGGCATAGGTGTGGCCACTCGAGTCGGTTGGCTTGCGATCATCCGAGCACCTTACGAGCGATGTACGACCCGCTCGGGCCCGATTGAAACTTTCATATCGCAGCTACAACTAGTTGGACGCTCGGAGGCCATTTCTGCTCGGATCGGTCTGGTGTGCATGGTCGCCGCTTCTCTGTTCGGAAACAGAAGTCGTTGCAGCGGACCAATCAGTGGGCAGCATGTGTCACGTGATCCCACCGCCAATCTACAGCTTCAACATAATGTATACGCACAAGTAGGGTTGCAGTACGCTTACCCTAAACTATAAAAAAATATATTTTAGCACCCGGCCGCGAATCGACCCAAACTCTTCCCCTAAACGAAATCCCCTTTACCGTCACTGATCCTGCATACCTCGCCACAAGGGACTTCGCTCCCGATGAACCGCAAACAAAAAGAACTGCATTAGTTGGCGTTACTTTATTCCACTGCGACTAATTACTACTATTCAAAGTCAATCGAATATTCATATCCTGTTTGAATCATGTGAATACTTGATAATCAGCACAATCCTTAGCCCCGTGGTATTGTTTGAATAACGGGCACTTCCTATTGGCTAGCTGAACCTTTATTTAGTCGATTTCCCTCGAAACGAGTACTTCGCAAGAGCCGCCGCGAGAGAGAAGACAACGCGACACACTCCCATCCCTGATTTTCGGGCGGAGTTGCCACTCAAAAGAGCATTTCTTTGGTCCCAGCATAGTTAATAGAGTGGAATGGTTAGGAAACCCGGCAAACTTCAAAGGCGCTGCGATTTAGGTTGGAAGGGGTAAGACAAAAGATTGTGCACGGTTATAGTTCATTAGCGTCCCCTCAACGACTGAACTCACGCGTTTCTATTGGCTGAATGAATAACACACTGGAATTTCTATTGTCTTTTGTGCACGTTCAAGGTTGAAAAAAGCTAACAAAGACCTATAACAAAGGTCGCTGGGTTTCCTAACCATTCCACTCTATTAACTATGGTCCCAGGTGTAAGAAAAGGAAAAAAGGATATGCATTTATATATCAAGTAATAGGCGAATCCTTGCTGACGTCATTGTTTACATTTTTGCCTCATTAGCATAAATTAAACTTCAAGCTACAAACAAACAGACTATATCAGTTGAAAGAGAATTTTAAACTGAGTAACCACCGAAAATTTGAGATAGATATGTTAAATATTTACGGAGAAATTGACTTTTCAAAACTATAAAATGGGCTGGGGGGCAAGAGTTGCTAACAGCCATACATTCATTGTAAATTTTGAGCTTTTTAAACGCTCATTCCTCAAAATATATTTATCATATCACTCTCAAATTTTCGGTGATTATCAAGTGTGACAATCTCTTTCGATTTATGGACTCTGTTTGTTTGTATGGACGTCGCTTGAAGTTTGATGTATGCTAATGAGGAAAAAACGTAAACAAGGATTCGCCTATATTCCGGCTAAGAACGATAGCATGAACGGCAAGGAATGTAAAAGGTGTTAATTTTCTATTCTTCTTTCTCGTAATTTCATTGGTTGATACTCATAAATTCAATAGAAACTCATCGAAACAATGCATTTTCATTCGATAATTTTTGAAGTTTGAATTAATTTTTGATCAAACTAACTATGGTTTAATTCCGAAGAACATCGTATGTGGGGAAAGTTATTAAATTTGAGATTGAAAGATCTTTTGTTTTCTCCCTTTCCGATTGGCTGGATGGTGGCTTCTTTGAATTTTCATAGTAAAAAAAGGACAATACTTTATTTTCGGGCAAACATACACTCCACAAATCCTGTAGTATATACAGTTGGTCAATGCAAATATTGTGACGGAATTAACCGTTGTTCTGTTCTTACATCTGGTTGGCTAAATAAATGCCGTACGCCGCTCCGCGTCTTCCTTTACTTCGACCGGAGTTTTATCTCCATAACTTATCAAAAACAAAGGAGTGAAACAGAAAAAAGTACTGTTAAAATAAGTTGGCTGCGTTATATATATATTGGGGGGGGGGGGGGGGAGCGCTTTAGACAAACAGGGTGTTGTTGGTGTCAGCGCCAAGTTTTATGACATCATCTATTACCAATTAGACTTTGGACGTGAGATATCTCACTATCGTCACAATATCGTGACACGTGAAGCTTGTACTACACTTTGTTACAAGAAACAATTGCTTCTGAAATTAGTTTTATTCAATTTCCAAAGAATAAAAATATGTTCAATATTCTTAAGATATACAACATGTTATCCCACGTTGAGTGAGCGGTAAAACCATTTATAACCCTAAGTCAAGGGGATTATAAACTAACAACAGATACAATATTGCACTTCGCCAATGAGTAAAAATCAGAAATCCCCGATTCCATTCCCACAGTATGGTTTATTTTCACTATTTTGGTCCGTTGGCGGGCGTTCACTGCAATTGCATTGTTTGTTTTGAAGCTGCAATTGTACGCACTTCTTATTCGGCCGTTAATTCTATTAACCACGTATGTAGCTTCTTCTCTGTACGCTGAAGGAGATACGCTATACAACATTCGGCGGTCAGTATTAGGACTCGGTTTATGACCTGTTTTTACGCTTCTCAGCTTGCGCCAACATCCTGAATACTTTCTTTCTCTCTTCTCGCTTCTTCTGCTGTCGTTTGACGTCGATCTTGGCCTGCTCTGCCCGGTGTGTTTTCCGTTTTATTTCCATTTTTTCTTTCCTTTTTCTAATTTTCTCCTTGTTTGCTGTGTAAAGTTGCTGCATCAATGTAAAAACCTGAAATGACCACAAATAACAATTATAATCAACAGTCGTACGATAAACAGTACGAACCGCACACTCTGATTGGTCGAGAGTCATGAGTTATTAGAGAAACGCACGTTCTAATTGGTAGAGAGCCATGTGCATGTTACAAGAGAAACGCACGCTCTGATTGGTCGAGAGTCATGAGTTATTAGAGAAACGCACGTTCTGATTGGTCGAGAGCCATGTGCATGTTATAAGAGAAACGCACACTCTGATTGGTCGAGAGTCATGAGCTATTAGAGAAACGCACGTTCTGATTGGTCGAGAGCCATGAGTTATTAGAGAAACGCACGTTCTGATTGGTCGAGAGTCATGAGTTATTAGAGAAACGCACTCTGATTGGTCGAGAGTCATGAGTTATTAGAGAAACGCACGTTCTGATTGGTCGAGAGTCATGAGTTATTAGAGAAACGCACGTTCTGATTGGTCGAGAGTCAGGAGTTATTAGAGAAACGCACGTTCTGATTGGTCGAGAGCCATGTGCATGTTACAAGAGAAACGCACACTCTGATTGGTCGAGAGTCATGAGTTATTAGAGAAACGCACGTTCTGATTGGTCGAGAGCCATGTGCATGTTATAAGATAAACGCACACTCTGATTGGTCCGCGGAAACGCTACGTGCGAGGTACAGCATTCTCTCAGGCTTTTACATATAATTTCTGCAAATATCCTAAACATATTGAGGCAAAAATGATACAAACTTACCGCAACTGATGAAGACACGAAATACACTAGGTTGAAGTAAACAAACTCATAGATCTGTTCGCGCAGACAAAATCTTAGTTGTAGTTTGTCCGGCCGGCAGAAAGGAACCCAATTTCGATTTTTTTTTCTGGCATACATGACCACAGGTAACCCAACGAAAGATCCGGTCGAGGTCGAACGCAATAAGGTTGATAAAAAAAGAAACAGAGAACTAACCTTTTTCTCTTGTGGCTCCCTGACTACCGCACGCTTGGATTCTAGCGTCGGTCTCGTTCTTTTCTTCATGTCCTTAGGCTTGGACTTGAATGGCAAATCCCTCTGTAATTTGGCTGGTATAAAGAGTGGATTGAAGCGTCTAGTTTGGCGTTCAATTGGCTACAAGACAAACGAAACATCAATACTACAAAAGCTGAAACAGACTGTGAAAACAAGATTTAATCCTCATTAATTATTCATGCGGTAACCAACCAACCATGTGCCGAGAATTCGAACACATGACGATCCTTGAAACCCCGGAAAGTACTCCCAGAACTCCCAGGAGTACATTCAACCATTTTTTTTCCAGTCCAAGGACTGAATTAATTTTGTTCCAGTCTTGGGGGTTTCAAGGATCGTCATGTGATCGAATTCTCGGCACATCTCAACATCAAGGTTTTCTATGCTTTCTAGGGGTATGTTCAAGCTGGTGGACTCCAAAGCGGCAACTTTGTTCTCTCTTGTCTGCCTCCATTCTTGAAATATATTCACTTCCCAGTTGTTCTTGTAACGGGTTGACAAGGGCACAGCATTTGCTAACACTTCTTCTTCTTCTTCCCCGCTGCTTTTCACTTTCCTGAAACGTTTTAGAGGTCGGAAGTCTTCCTCGTCGCTCTCACGACAAGCCATGCTGACTTCCCGGCGTTGTCTTGCAACTGTACAAACTAAATTCTGAAATTTGATATTATAATTCACGTACTCCAGTCTCAACAAATCCCAAAGGGCGAGAAACAAAAGCTACTTCATTACTAGAAATAGTAGAATGGATCAATCTTCAGTGACAAACAAGTTGCCTCCCAAATAATTAATGAGGATGAGATGTCATTTCAAAGCCTCCAATTCGGACTGGACGGGATTACAAGTCCTTGCAATTAGTTCCAGTCTTCGGCTGCGCCTCAGACTGGAACTAATTGCGCGGACTTGAAATACCGTCCAGTCCGCATTGTCGGCTTTGAAACATTACTAGACTATTTGCATTTTAGGCCGTCTCTGTTTATTCGCTACCCTACCAACGTCTACACAAGTTTTGAGCAATAAAACGTTCTTTCTTTCTTGCCCTTGCCACAAACCCTCCCCATCCGTAGCCTTTTCTTCCCTATCCCTTCCCCTGCGAGTCTGATACTCAAGTTAATGCTAACTAACCATACTCACTGTAGCCACTCACATACCTTGTAAATGGAGTCTTGTTTGACGGGTGCCTTCAGGTCCTGTTCCTTTCGTAGCTGTCCAACAGTCTTCATGCCCTGCCACCCAGCTTTCTGCTCACTGGGTAACAGTAGTGACGTCACTGGGTTGTAGTATTTGGGTACACTGACTGGGTACCAGGTTCTCACAAACACGATATCTATAACACATCAGGTCCTTGTCAGTTCGACAGTCCCGACACAGCACACTGGATCCCAATTCTATTTACAGAGATGCTTACATATTCTATTATCAAGGCTATATGACGAAATTCAAGAACTTTCTCCGGGTTCTCCGGTTTTCCTCCCTCCTCCAAAACCCACACGCTAAATCTCAATTCGATATGTTGATTAGCCGGGTCCTGGCTTTGATAAGCCTCTATGGCTGTTTCAGGTCACTTTAGAAATTCAGAGGAATTCACAGAGGTTTAAAAGGATTCTTTTTTATTCAAGGACTTTTCCAGACTCTCTAAAATTCAAGTACTCTTCAGGACTGTGCGAACTTTGCGATAACCGCTCAAAGCGAGATGGCGGTTATCAGTACCTAACCACCATGTGCGCATGGTGCACGCAAAAAGTCCATGTAATCGAAAATATTTTAATACCTCTTATTAAACGAGCGGAAAGTCCGTACCGTAAGTTATGGACCACGCTTTTTGGGATAATCCAGACTATATCGCAACCCCGCCGTCGCAGTGCACTCTGGGATGGATATCTCAGTTTTCCATTGTTGTTGTTGGGCGGCCATCTTGGATTTAACAATGGCAACTGAGATATCCATCCCAGAGTGCACTGCGACGGCGGGGTTGCGATATAGTCCATTCGCGAAGCTAAAATGTTTAATGTGCTACAAGTCAAAAAAGTGTGCTGTTTAATGATCTAATTTTGGGATTTTATAGTGATAGGGCAATATGTACTAATTAGGACCTTTTATTATTATATGACAAAGTTAATTAATCCCTTTTAAAATGGTATGTATTTATTTCCGTTTTATCCCCGCGCCAATAGTGAATGGTTACCTCGGTTAAAGTGTATATTAAACATTACATTCATCTCATATATGATTTTTGATTTATTCTGTTTTACCACTAGAAGGTGGACGGAGAACCTCAACAGGCTTAAAGCCCTTCTATGGAGGTCTCCGAGAGCCTACGATTTATCATCCTTATCCGAGAAGACGTGAAGGTCTAACCATTTGAGTAGAAGGTCTAACCTTCTACTCAGTTATTTTAAGACCCTGAGTGTTGGACCAGGGGCCATCCTGTACCGCTCGAAACAGACCGGAGCTTAACCACTGAGCTAACCGGGAGGCGATTATGTCATTTTCCGTTTGTCGACATCTCATCTCGTTTCAGTGTTTTTGTTTCCGTGTTTTTGCAATAATTATGCAAATGAGTTGATCTATGACGTCAGTTGATTTGAAAAACCTTGAGAGAAATCGCAAAATGAAGAACATCTCGGTAAATAGTTGGTAAAACTAATTGAAATTTTGCACATGTATGGAAATAAGGATAGACTTCTATATAAGCATGGCTGAACATGGTTCAAGATAGTTGGGTTTAGAGCGGTAAGTTCTAAACGCAGCCATGTCGAACCATGTTATCCCATCTTTAGCCATCTTAAGCCATGTTTAAACATGCTTCAACTGCAACATGGATAGCAATGTTTATAGAAATTAGAAAAGGGACTTGCCAGCAGTCTAAAATAAGGAAGACACAAATCATGCAGGTTGTTGTTGCCATGGTAACACTCAAGGTGGTTCAAATCAACTGACATCATAATCATGTCCTTTGCATATTTGAAAAACTTAAAAAAAAAAATCTCTGCAACGAGACGAGTTACTGACGTACGAAAACTGCCATCCAGAATCAATTCGAAAGGGCTTTCAAATGAGATCAACTTAATTTTTAATTCATATGCACTTTAAATAACATTAGTATAATTAGTATAAGTATAATTTCTAAAACTGAATAGCCTACCACTGATGAGTAGTTTATCTTCGAATGTTGCCCTGAAAGCTCCATCTGGTGACTGCAAAGAAAACGCCTTCAGATTAGCCACACGCGATACATAAAAACATACCTCATGAAAATCGCAAGATTGCAGATCGTACGCAAAGAAAACGCCTTCAGATTAGCCACACGCGATACATAAAAACATACCTCATGAAAATCGCAAGATTGCAGATCGTACGCTGTGCTCACTGTGCTCCTTTACAACCAGAGTAAAAAAACTGTATTCTGTTTATTTTATACGTACCGACATCTTCTTGCAGATCAGAAAAACTATTGACCACAAAACAAATTACTTTCTATCTCGAAAAAAGCAAGAAACAAGATTCAAAAATGAAATTTCAAAGTTCAAAAATTGCTCAACTTGTCTGCATCAGAGTCGTGAATCCTGTGTTTTCTTCACTTCTCTTCAGTGTGTTACCGAAAACCTTTTTTCGTTCATGTTTTGGCTTTGTGGCTTTTAAACTCAAAGGCGAACCAAACAGCCGCCAGTTGAAAGTGAACGATTTTTATCACAAGTGAAGGAAAGTCGCATGCTGCTTCTCATTGGACGTATCGTTTTTCTCGCGTGATTAACCGAGAGTTATTACGGTCGAGAGTTATATATAACGAACATTCTTTTAAAAAACCTGGTTTCACAGAGTAAATATAGGCAAACAGCCTTTATTCACGAGACGTGCGTTCTTTGTACTCTTATAGGTTTTATGCTATTACCCTTTTTCTAGACCTTTTCATATTCTTGTGCTTGTACTTCTCATCTACCGACTCATATCAATTTATGGTACATTCTCGTTCCCCTGCCTCCTCAACTAACTGAAAAATCGGAGGCTATAGACATACCTTCAGCGCGCGCTTGATTTGTCCTCTTAAACCGCTGACACTCCTTATCGTGGCTCCCTCAAACTTGGCAACTTCCAGGGCAGAGTTGAACATGCCCTAAAACGTAGACAAAGCCAAAACGAACGTTCTGTCAGTCTTTGCCAATCTTAGCATTTCGCTCACGCCTTTAATCGGTAAAAGAGCGCATTTCGTATGAGTGGGACAAAAAATACGGCATGTCCGTAACCGCCCTGTAACCATGCCGTATCCCTGTAATTTGATTGGATAAGAAAGACCAAAACAATGGGAAACCATTTCAATGTCACGGCATAACAACTTACGAGGGGTTACTATCTAGTTCTACACAGGGTTCCCACAAATTTGCAGGGGGAAAAATCCCCTACTTTTCACTGCCCAAGAAGCATTTTTCACTGACCTCCAGCGCACGCTCGTATTTCTTTCCAAAGTATTCAATAATCGCCATTTTGGGACAGCAACATTGAACAGGACAGCTCAAAACAGCCAAAATAGGTAAGTAATGTGAAGCCTGAAAATAAAAATTCCCTGACTTTTCATTGAAATTTGGGATTTCCCTGACCAAATCCTAAATTCCCGGACAAATCCCTGACCTTGAAAAAAAAGACGTTTTTCCCTGATCGTGGTAATCCGTACACACCATGGATGTTCGTTAGCGCACACACTGTACCTTGATAAACGCGGTGTTCTTGAATACTTTGTAAGGTGCTCCAGTAAGCTTGAGTTTCTTCATCAGCTCTACTGACTTGTCCAGCTCGAGCACGGTACCCGTCGCCGAGATACGGAAGTCAGGCTGACAAAGAGAACACATGTTGGTAATGAATACACACATCGTGACCACAAAAATACAACAGGGATACCGCCCGAGAGTCAGAAGGATCTTCTGCGAAGAGAGCTAAATAACGTGACGGGCGGGGACTAAGCGGACAGCAGCGTATATAAAAATGGCGGGAAATGTTAAAAACTTGCGTGTACCGTCAAGGTTTCTGCGAATAAGAGATTTGTGGCAAATTTAAAGCTTCAAATACTCACACTATTTCATTCGGAAACTAAAACTAAAAGCCATATATTTTGAACAGTGTTTTGAACACTGGGAACCACTTACTACAAACACGCGACATTGCCTGCCACAAGTGTTTACTGTAAAATTCCCACCGATTTTCGCGTCAGATCGCGCATGCGCACTAGTTACCCAGCTGTCTCTTCTGCGTGGTTTATCGTGTTTTCTGTGGCACGCGGACAAGGAGATAGGGATTGGAACGAGAGGAAAGAAAGGAGCAAGAGGGTGGCCATAAAAAAAAAAATCACAAGAGCCGCTAGTAGGCTGCGAGGCTGCTGTGAAGCTGCGCAACACACAAAAACATGTATTAGCTTTTAGTATTAAGATAACTTTTTCCAATTAGAAGTAGGGAAAACATTTATTTAATTTTTAATACTGTTTAACAATTTATATAATTTGCGAGTCATGATTCCTGATGACTTCAAAATAATTTATCATGAATGTTTTCATTAGCTTTGCCTAGCTGTTAAACAGGATTCCCCTTTCTCGAGAATTATGGAAGGGATAAGGAACCTCTGCACTCAACTGTCCGCCGCCGTCCACAGCCGTGGAAAAATAAATCAAAAAGGAAACTGGTTTTATGAATGTCACAGAGTTCAAAAGCTGGTCGTTTACGAGTCAGCTGATCAATATCCGCTGGTCCACTGTGCGTCCGCGATCTATTGGCGCACTGATGAAATGGCGCCCACCACGATTTTGCTCGGAGGAGTTTGAATAATCAAATACAGAAGGTGAAATCAGGTCTAGAAAGTGCCGGAATTCGAAAGTCATTCATCCAGCAAAGTCAAGCTCTGCAACCGGGCACGAGTTTGAACATCAACATTGTTCTTATAAGCTACTAAATAAGGAAGCTCTGAACAGATCCGTCGCTCCTGTGAGTGCAGCAGTTCTCATCTTCTTTTCTAATTGATCTTGTGGACTTTCTTTTGAGCCGCTTCGATGTACTGAGAGGATGTGACGTATATGCATGAAAGGAAGTGATGTCCAGTGCATGACGTAACTGGCGCATGCTCGATAGGAAATCGAACGGTTGGTAAGGGATCAACGAAAAGCTCTGACGTCACACACGAGGTCATGTTTTTATTAATACAGCAGATTTCGGGTCGGGAACGAGCGACAGTATTGGCCTACCCAACAATAGAAAACACCCTAACCTTTAGAAAGTGCAGTACAAAAACAATAGAAGTATAGTATTATGGGTGCAATCAGAATACAGGTCTCGAGAGGTTCCGTGCTACTCCAGATTTCGTAAGAGTGGGACAAACTACAGCACTAACTATGGTACTGTATTGTTTTTCTCTTTCTGATCTAATCAAATTACAGAGTTACGGAACAGTAAGTTACAGTACGGTTACGGTAAGACTACGGACCTACCGTATTTTTGTCCCACTCATACGAAATCTGCTCTATCAAGGTTGCAATCATAGGGGTTTGTCATATTTGCTTGTGAAATCTCTTATCTCCCGATTTGTTAAACATTTCTTTTACACAAAGCAAACAAGACATCAAGTCATTTGTCTTACCGTGGATCCGGCCACGCCCTGTACCGCTAATAGACCTGTCCCAGGAGGTGTAATGGGCCCTGCAACATGAAAAACTGACTGAACTACACATGATATTCCTGTGAATACCTCAACTAGCAATGGCTTGTTAGCCGATTAAAGTATATTCATCTTGAAATCACTGGGGCGCTTAATCGAGGGGGGGGGGGGGGGGGGAGCGCTTAATCGAGGAGAGGCACTTAATTACTATCTAATTGGTTAAAACAGTGCGATTACATTTAAAATCTCAACTGACTGCAACAGTAATCGCGTCATTTTGCTGAACCAATCAAATAGCAGGAACCTTGCAGACCAGCCAATCAAATCACAGGATTTGAGAACCAAATGGATAGCACATCTTACCGTACATAGTGGCAACACAGTGCAGGTGTTCTGGTGTGTATTTTAGCAGGCGGTATCGCCCATTGTGATCTGCCATCGAGTACATGACTATAGACTGGAATCGCCGCCATCCAATGGACACCACCAGAGGATCACGTGTCTTGAGAATGCGCTTGAACCAACGATGCTTCTTCACACGAACCTGGAACAATGACGTCACACAGTCAGTAAAGGCACTTTATTATATGACAGGAGCTACTTCCGGTCAAATGGCGCGCGCTGATTGGCCGTTTAGCGGGCGGAATTCTCCCGTAATGCCCACGGGCAATACGGATTTTCCCGCTGCAGTGTTTGTGTACACGAACCGGTCGAATTAAAACTTAAAAAGTTAAAACAAATATGCCATATAATAAACAACTTATTAACCTCGCTTGCTCGGTCTGTACAGAGAAATATCAGACCTTGGTTTTTCTGTACAGACCTCGCAAAGCCTCTGTCTGTACAGAAAAACCGCGGTCTGATATTTCTCTGTACAGACCTCACGCTCGGTTAATAAGTAGTTATTATTTATAGAGGGTAACACGTTTACCGATGACATGAACTTGGTAATCTTCCACATGGCCTTCTGTTGACTTAGTCCTACGGTTTTAAGTCCTTATCCGAGAAGACGTGAAGGTCTAACCGTTTGGCTGAGCTGCTAACCAGAAAGCCACTCTTAAATGACAAGTTGAGATACGCGGACGCGGCGCCACATGTGAGTTGAGTTTGTTGGTATCTCGCCTTGCTCCGAGGGTTTTTCTCCGAGTCCTCCGATTTTCCTTCTTCCACAAAAATCAACACACTAAATTCCAATTCGATCTGTGGTTTAGCCGGGTCCTGGCTTTGACCAGCTCCTATGGTTGTTTCAGGTCCCGTTAGAAATTGAGATATAAACCTGTTGACAGGTATTAGACACACTGTCCACTGTACCGCGAACAGGTAAATATTATTCATTCATTACTCACTTGCATATACCCCATACTGTCTTCATTAGGCAACAGGCCGCCAAGGATGACTGGATAGCGGGCATCAAAGTTCGTCACAAACTCACTTGGCATGTTATTTAACTGAAATAGAGAAAAAACTAAGCACGCAAGACACAAGACGCACGACGAAAACCTACTTTGAGAACAGATTAAACAAGGGCCCGCACTATAAAAGGGCCTCTGCCAGGCACATTCGCATCTTCAGTTGTCACTCAGCCTTTGTCAAGTGAACATCTCTATTCAATGCTCTGCAACATGCGATGTTCCGCTGGAGTGATCTCTGACTTTTGTTATCACGCGAAATTCAAAACAAACTCTTGAATGTTTAATGTCTAAAACAACACTAAAGAGTTTGTAAAGGCTTCTAAAACACTATTGATAGGCATAACTGAGCAACTAGCTTCCTACGGTTTACTTTCTTTGGCTTAATTTAGTTTTGAGCGTCAGCAATTTAGTATAATTGTAACAGGAGAAAACTTAAAACCTGCTTACTTTCTTTACTGTTCTGAATTTGAATTTCAAATTTTGAATCCCAACGGGAGAGAAAGGGGAGGAGCATTCCCTTTTATAGTGCAGGTCCTTGTTTAAGACGTTTTGGTTATATGTAGCATTATAGTACTAGAGACAAAGTTTTCTACTTGACAAATACATGTTATTCTGCAGTGGGTCTCCTCATATAGCTGAATATATGACGTCACAGCGTAACGAGAACACAGAAGTGCGCCACGAGACGCAGTCGAGGGGTATAACTGTTATTCTCGTCACGCTGTAACGTCATCTATAATAGGACAGATTCACGGCAAAATTACATCTATTTGTTCATACGCTTATTAGCGAATAAAGGAAGATAAACAATGATTTAACATCGTCTTTTCATCTGTACTCTAACAACAACATTTACTCATAGCAGAAAAGAGAAACAAACTACATTTATAGCGTTAGGAAAAGAAAATACGTTATGAAGGTATAGGTTACCTAGGAAAAACTTAAAAGCTAATCAAGCCAGCTAACGCAATTAGTTCGACTTAATTCCCGGTTTGCAATAATACATCAGTTAAATACAACTACCAGAATCCTTTTCGAATTCCTGTTTTAACAATGGTCCAAATTAGAAGAACAACAGACTCAGCGCAAAGGATCCTGGTAGTTGTATTAAACTGACGTACTAGTGGAAACTGCCTATTGGGGCAACGGTCAGTTAACAGATACAAATTATATTTGAACACAAAAATATACAATAGACAATAAAAAAGGTAAGGTATTCATTTATATAGCGCAAATTCTATATGGACATATTCAAATGCGCTTCACAAGGTTATTTTTGTGATACGGACTTCTATTGTGGCGCAATGTGCTACCATGCATGCAGTTAAACAATCATAAGTGATTGTTAGTACCTCAGAATACCAGGCTGTTGTGTCGGGAGGCAATCCCCTATTCTTTCTCGAAATAACGCAACAGGTTCGTTCAAGTGCCCCTCGTATAGATTAGAAGAGGAAGGAGACAAGGCCAACGACTTATACGTCCCTGCCCAAGGACGCGGCCGGGGTTTGAACCCGCGACCTCCCGCACTCTAGACCGTGCTCTACCAACTGAGCTAACCAGTGAACCCCAGACCTCCCGCACTCTAGACCGTGCTCTACCAACTGAGCTAACCAGTGATAACAAACACACAGCTAGGACAGCAAGTACCCGGCGACAATCACACGAGCTGGCTTTTACCTCTATCCTCACATACAGTACAATATATAATTAATACACAGCTAGGACAGCAAGTACCCGGCAACATTCACACGTGCTGGCTCTTACCTCTATCCTCACATACATGCCGGGTTGAAAGCCTTCATACTGCACTCGAGTCTCGTCATCCATATCCTCAAACTCGCGCTGGTTCAACTGTTGATCAAACAAGGACATACATCAACAAACCAAGCACACTAACAGCGATGTTTGGGGCTACACTAACATGACGATGTTTTATTATCTACGAGCTACTAGAAAAGAGTGATTGCTGAATCTTTGAGTTTGAGTTAAATTTTAGAGCAGATTTCGTAGAGTGGGAAAGAAGTACGAGAAGACTGTAGCCTTACTGTAACCGTAGTGTAACCGTACTGGAACTTTACTGTACCGTAACTCTGCCATTTGATTGGATCAGAAGGACAGATACAATAGGGAAACTATTTCACAGGGTTCACACAGGAAAGTTATAAGAAATTCCATGTCTTTTCCATGACTAAATTAAAGGACCCATATTAGGTTCTGGAGACAAGAACTAGAAAACATCATTTAACTGGGCCTGTCCACCCACTTTAATATTGCTTGAAAACTTTTACAAAGGAAGGAATACTACCAATGGAGCACATCCTTATTTCAACGTAACATATTATCTTTAGCATGTAGCCAGGACTCCGCTGGTTTTAAAACAACCAAGTCAAAATCATGAAGTTGCAGATGGATAATGATGAAGAATGCTGAAAGAGAACCTACTAATCTATCTAGAATTCTGCAAGGAAAGTCAAGCATCAAAACATTCCAATGCTCGATGATAAAATTCCATGACTTTTCCATGACTTTTGACATTCTTGCAAATGTCCAATGATGACTTTTCCAGAAATGGAAAATTATTTTTGAAATTCCATGACTTTCCATGACTGTGTGAACCCTGTTTCAATGTCACGGCATGTCGTACCGCAACCGTGCCGTAAGTTGTTACCATAACCTGCCACTCATATTAAATCCATTCTAATGCAGCAGCAACAACAACATAATCTTCTGTATTGTATGTCGTCGTCATTATTATTAATAGCGAATTTAAGATACAGCGACTACGAACTACGACTACGGCTGGACGTGCCTAGCGGTCGGCTAGAGTACTGGGCCGATTACGCAACAAATAGCGCGAAAATTTCAACATTTTAGCGAGACTGAACTGAAGCCATCGCGTTGCCCACCGAATTCACCAAAACTTCCCACATAAGTTATGCCAAGAAACGCTGTAAACTCGAACAGAAAGCAATTTATTGTGTAATTTAAAGGTTAGCTATTGAAATGTCCAAAAGAGTGGTGACTTTCTTACATTAAATCCGACTAACGTACTCTGTTGGGGTGACTACGAAAAACACGCAGACTTCTCACCGTCGTGGACTAGCTACCGTGCAATGAAACCGACACGAGTGTCTCGTTCCAGTCCTTTATTGGCACGAATTACGACACAAGATCCGTTGATATACTTGCTAAATTAGAATGGAAAACCCTCCAAGCCATGCAGACGTAATCAAATGAAATCTATTTTAATCTATAAAATCTTAAATGAACAATCCGCACCATATTTGAGAAACTCTTTTATTAAAACAAGTGACTGCGATAAACGCTATCAGCTAAGAAACTCTGAAACTGATCTAGCACTTCCAAGACCGCGTACAAATTTCCTCAAGCGAGCTTCAAATACAGTGGTGCTATGCTATGGAATAACCTGCCAGATGAGGCTAAAAGAGCCAAATATTTACGGCAATTAAGAGGAGTGTCTGTTCCTGTTACTGAGTTATGCTGATAGCAGATTTTTACTGATTTTTATCAATATATGTTTTTAATCTGTACATATATTTATTGTTACGCCCCGCGTGGAAACCAGCTTACTGTTGTAGTGGCTAGCGTACGGAAATAAAGTTGTATGTATGTATGTATGTATGTATGCATCCGTAGTCATACACCGTAGTCGTCGTACAGTATCTTCAAGTCCCTATTATCAATCAGTTGTTAGACATGTCAGGCGCGTGCAGTATTTCCGTTGTCCGTCGTAGTAAGAGCAGTACCTGTGTTTGTTCACTCATCTGAGCCTTGAGTTCGTCGTAGAAAGAGGTTTCATCTCCTTCATCGTATCTGATAACAGTTAACGAGGCCTAACAACTGAGAGCAGCGTGAATCTACTATTACAAACAAACATACCTTTATCATGCATTTCATATTTCCCTTCATAACAAATGTTAATGCATAGACCAAACAAACATCTTATTCGCAGACGCAAGTGTAAAGGATACTGAGCATCAAATGACGCCTTCAGTTTCTTCTTCTTGTCAATTCTTGCCTGCCCCTCTTCTTTGTCTCTCTCTTCCTTGTTGTCATCATCGTCTTGGTTTCCCTCGTCACCAGACCCCTCTTCCCCCTTGTGGACCTCGCCTGTTTCCAGATCTTCAAAGTCTCCAAATATTTCTTCATCTGATACTAAGAGGAGGAGAAGAATGGCATAAGTGAACGACTGTTTTGCTAACCTTGCTAGCCTGCGTAGCAAGTGTAGGGGGGAGGGGGAATGAGTCCTGAGAGAGTCCCATCCTCTTCCTTCATTCCACCTCCCCTCCCCTCCCTAGCTTAGTTTAGCTTTTATAGTTAGAGCGGATTTCGTATGAGTGGGTCAAAAACACTGCATGTCCGTAGCCTTACCGTATTGTAACTTACTGTACTGTAACTGTGATTTGATTGGATCAGAAAGACAAAACAACAGAGAAACCAATTCAACGTCACGGTTCATGCCGTACAGTAACAGCGTTGTAGGTAATTGCCGTAACCTGTCCACTAATACAAAATTTGCTCTATTCTAGGCCACCCAGCACCGTATCTAAGTACCGATTATCCTATTTCCTATACTGTATATATAATCTTTACATGTTGGTACAAATAAAACGATAAAGTCCAACGCATTTCTACGCTATATCCCACTTACACTGATCATCCTGACTTAGTAACCTTTCCGCATCCTCCCCTTCTTTCCACTTCCCAGTCACGAAACAGTCCCGGATGGTCTGAAACAACTCTTCTTGGTCCCAGCCCTTCTCGGACACCGGCGCTAGTGAGCAGTCCCTCCCGTGCATGACGTCACTCGTAGTCTTCTGACGTGTGGATTTAACCTTAAAGAATCCGCCAATCGTGGCCTCGTCATCAGTGTCATCGTCGTCATCTTTCTTTGACAGGGTTTCGTGAGAAGCTAAAGATACACAGGTAGCCCACATAAACACTGAGGATAAACATGTGTGACCAGGGTACTGGGAACAAGTCAAGGTTAATTAAAACTGCTTGAAATGACAAAATGTGTACGTTTGAGCAAGAGATCATAACTGTATAAGAGGGAATCTCGTAGCGCGCGGTTGTGCGATGATGATGCCTAATAAAATATATATTTTAGTAACTGGACGCAGCTGAAAATATTTTGCCAACATGCATTAGATCGTTGTCGCGCGTTCATGCACTTGTTTCAGCTCAGCTGCTTCCGATTAACGAGTGTAATTGCGGCACAATGTGCTACCATGCTGAGAATACAGACTGTTGTGCTAGTAGACAATCCCAAATCTTTCACGAAATACAAATGTAACACAACAGGTTCTTTTACGTCCCCTCATATACATGTAGATTAGAAGAGCAAGGAGACATGGCCAACGGCTTGACGTCCCTCCCGCTCACAAGACTGAAACTGAGCTAACCAGGATATTGATAATTGCATGATAACAGCTACTGATTGTTGAACTGGAAACCTTATCACTTCACGTAATAAGGCAATGTATGTTTTTTTTCTTCAAGTACGTTAACGTATTTCCCAGCTATTAAGCTCCTATGACGTTCCTCAGAACCCCGCAGTGTTTTGGTACACTTGATTTCACATAGCACAGGGTACATAGCATGACTGGGTACATCTCATTACTGACCATTACAGGGTACATATAATTACTGGGTACACCTCGTTACCTGGTATATACCATCACTGGGTTTATATCATCACCGGGTACATATCATTACCGGGTACACACCATCACTGGGTACACCTCCTTACTTCGTACATACATTGTACCATCACTGGGTACACCTCTTTACTTGGTACATACCATAACTGGGTACACCCCATCACCAGGTACATAATATTACTGGGTACATGGTATACTGGGTACATAACATTGCTGGGTACACCTCATTACTGGGTACATACCATTACCATACACAAGCCTTCGTAGGTTGGGTGTCAATTGTTGACGTCTATAGAATGAGTCGCTGGCTTTTTGGAACATATTTTCTTTCCATTTTAAATGACTCTCTAAAAGGAAAACGAACAAGACATATTTAAGATCAATCACCTTCACATTCATATGACCCCAAAGGGAGTTGTTTTATCAAAACTAAAAACAATTTTATCCAATAAAATACAGCAGTAGCAGCTAAAACGGCACCAAGAAAACCTTCAAACATATTATGATGAATCAGCAATAGTGAATACGACAATGTATTGGGTTCTTCTGGGAGTTAATTGAGAGAGCTTATGTTTAACATGAATAAAATTACTAATAAACAACTCAAACAGCTTCACCCTTGCTTACAATTAATTCGGTTTTCAATATCACAATGATTGAAAATTCAGCCATGGTGAAAATCATTGCTCCACTACTGTCATTATAAATTATCCTCTTCTACACTGTAACTTGGGACTTGCTTAGTTAACAGAATGGTGTTAAAGGGGAGGTTGTTTTAGTTACTCTACATGTAGTGTTTTAATATTCCACGGTACACAATCCAAGCAGGTGATTGGCTAATGACAATGCTTTATTGGTGACTACAGCATGCTGTGCACTCAGTTGGTGTTTTACTGACAAATACAGGCACTCGCTGACTGTACGATGAGCTCAATATTTCCTCATACTGCTTTGGATTATTTTTCGTTCATTGTACAGTCAGTGCATGCCTGTATTTGTCAACAAAACATGCAGACCAGTCTCTAGCCCTCAAATAATGCTGCTGAAATAATCTTCACCTTCTGCTGCAGCATCCACTTTCGAAACACTTTCCTCATTCTCATTGCCGTCATCATCATCATCATCACCATCGTTGTCGTCATTGTCATCATTGTTTTCGTCGTCACTGTCATCATTGTTGTCGTCGTCACTGTCATCATCATCATTGTCGTTATCTACATGCATTGCCATTATCTCGCTGCTGTCATCATTGCTGTCACCTTCCATTTCAATAGAAACATTATCATCATCACTTTCATAATTGTTTTCATCCAATTCTTCCTCTGATGAATCAGATTCGTCTGTTCCCACTTCCCTGTTCTCCTTGGATCTAATACCCTTACTATCCTTCTCTGTTCTAGTCCTCAGGCTCCCTTCCTTTTGATCTTTCCATTTCTTGTGCTTGAGCTTTCCTTTACTCAATAACTCACACTTCACGCTTTTGCAAAGTTCCTCTTTCTTTCCCTTCTCTTTCCTCTGAGATTGTTGATCTCTTTTTGTAAATTCAGTTTCCTCATTTACTTTGTCTTTCTTCTTCTTCTTACTTTGAACAGCTTCTTCAGTTCTGTCCACGATTTTGTTGCCTCCTTTATCAGACTTTGCACTTCTTTTTCTATGCTTCCTCATCTCATCCAAGTCATTCAGATTAGCCTTGGCACTATCATTACTCTCATCATCTATGTCACTATTATCATCTCCTAATTGCAGTCCATAATCATTCTGAGAAATAATATTAAACATAAACTACATATATATTAGTAATCTCAAAGTGCATGGAGTATTAGGCTGTACAAAATGCAGGTCTGGAGTGAATGCTGGGTCTGATGCCTAAAGGCAGAAATTGTTGATTTGGATGCAGTTTTCAATCTTGTTCAACCATTCTTGTGTGTGCTGCTTTACATGCATCACAAATACTATTTAATGCATTTAACATGAATTGAGTCACAGTTCATAGTTTTTGTGTTTTTTAGTTGTTTTTCAGGTGTGTCAGACATTAATTTTGATCCTTGCAATCTTATTGAAATATCTTAAATTTCTAGATTGGCTTGTCATTGAAATATATTTATGCTTGTCATTGAAATTTGATTCCTTAGTAAATGAAAATGGCAGACGTTACTCTTTTATTTTTCCCTGTCTGTCATCAATGATAACTGGCTTAAGGGTTCATATGCACATTAAATTAGAGTCATTGACACAGTTACAATAATTCATGTCCATACTGTATACTTTAAAATGTATATGTTAATACAAAATCAAATGTGAGTCCTTCCAAGAAACAAGACACCCACATGCATAATTTAAAGAAAAGGTATCTAAAGCTCTAATCACTCACCATAGTCTTTCTTTGCAAGTCTGCTGGAAAATAGAAAATATGTTTAATTGGAAGTCATCATCAGTACAAGCAAAACTTGTTTAGAATGAATTAAAGCTGGGGCAGATCCAGGATTTTGTGAAAGGTGGGGTTTGCAAAAGGATTTTTTTTGAAATCTAGAGATATTAAAATTGTATTTACAGTGATTTACAGGAATCATAGTGGGGGTTGCAACCCCTAAAACCCCTCCCCCTGGATGCGCTAGTGAACTACATGTACTAAATGAACAAACTCATACCAATACACTGGCCGCACATGTATTATTGTGTAGTTATATCATTAAATAGAAAAGCATTATTTCTCTCTCTTGGGTGCAATGCATTTCACCTTATTCATATCTTATACTCGTACAGGACAAGGTCTGGTAACAATCAGGCGGGTACCAAAGTGAGGCCAGTTGTCAAAGATCGCAAAATTGGATCCGGTAAGAAATGTACATGTATGTATTAATTTCTATCTACTACATGTACATGTACAGCAGTTGTTGTGTGCTTTTGTGTCATAAGAAATTAACATTATTTTCCACCATTGAGTGTAGATTATTTTCTCTTCCTGTGACAAGCTAGGACAACAGGACAAGCTCTGATGCCTTTATGAAATCAATAAGGTCACTACAATGTAATTATTGTCAATGTACATGTATGTAATTATTGACAAACTGGACACTAAGATCAAATTGTATTCATTTGTAAGTTGTCAACCGATTAACAAGTGAACAGTTCAGACTTGTACATCTATTTGTCTTAATTGTACAATGTAATATTATACCTGTAGTTCATGTTATTTGTTCTTGTTATAATGCAAATGGTTACATGCAGTGTACAGTGTTAATTTATTCACAAAATGCAGCCAAAGACATCATTGTGAGACATTTAAAATTGTTACCAACCTCTCTGTTGACCTGCAGTTACTTTACATGTGATGCCATCTTCATCAATGTCATCATTATTGACATCGCTGTCATCATCCTGCGATTCCTCATCAATTACATCACTGTCAACGTCATCATCCTCTTCATCACTGGAGCCATTTTCTTCCCCACCCTCCCCCTCTACATCTTCACTGTCACCAAACACTGCTCTCCTTCTCATTCGACCACTTGAGTCATTAACAATGTCCTGCATAGGGTGTACTCTATTCCTATGCAAACAGAAAAAGTTAGATTGTCAGGAATTATCATTCTGCATAACTTAACTTCAAAATCCACTAGTAAATATCTGCTAGTAGGATTATTTCCACTATCAAAAATCTGGATGGTATACTGGCAAAATAAAAGGGCACATGTACTCATACTCTATACATACAGTATCACTTTAATCTATTAGAAGTAAATTAATACAAGAACATATTTTATATAATTTCTACCGCTACTACACTTTGTACTTTTAATTGTGCACCAGGTAAGAATTATGCTTGTAAACTCTTGTAAAATAATATGCCACATCTGCTCAAGCTTTTCAGACTTCAAGTTACTCGAACCTTAATGGAAGAGCAACTTGCAGAAATTTGCTAGTGGAAATGTTTTTCACTCGGAAATAAAATAAAATTGCTAGTTTAAATTTATGCGAGTTTGTAAGCATTAATTTTGAACCATGTACTGAGTTTCTACATTAAATATTTTGCACAGTCTGTATTTTCATTTGCACGGTGCATACTAATTATTAAATAATGTACACTCATTTTAACTTACTCAGTGATTTCTTCCACTCCAACTGGATTGCCATCCTGTAAGTAGTAATGAAGATTTGCCAAAAAAAACATGATAGCAAAGAGAAGGCTTTTAAAACAGACAGGAATAACGTCCTCGACATTGTTACATACATTGTATTAGGGCCAAACAAAATATATGTTGTTTCCCACAACAATCAAAAAAAAAAACAGGCAGGTATTAGGTCGGAAAATAATTATATCTACATGTATTTATAACCCATCACATATTTTCTCTTGTGCGTGATTGGTTGAATGCGTCACATGACCCTATATGTTCTCTCCGCGAGCAGGAAATATCAGTGAATATACCCCTCGTGAGCGTATATTAGCGTGCGCCAAAGAAAATATTTGAAGGATGATAACAACAATAACCTATATTATCAAACTCATTAATAATTCATGAAGCAAAAACAAAGGAAATCACCGACCGATAAGTGATCTTTAAATCTGATACAGATTTTGTCCCGATTTACTTGTACATAAACTTTGGCTTCGATTTTCTCGGCCAAAATAAGTCGTATTGCCAAAATAACTGAAAACATGACTCTCTACATCTAGACGTTTGATAAGATAAAGAATTTGTGTCTGATCTTTATCCGATTTACAAACTCTCGCTTTCAGCTCGAGTTTGTAAATCTGATAAAGATTGGCCCTCACTATTTATCTATTACTTGAGGCATCGAAATATGCCCTGATATTTGTTCTTGGACATTATCTGATCCTTCAAGCTCTTGGGAACTGAGTTCTCTTCTCAGATCAGATAATGTCCATGGACGAAATATCAGGGCATATTTCAATGCCACAAATAGGTTATAATTGTATTTATATTTTTTGTTGCAGTTAACCGTGTTTACGTTGTTGTCATGTTCATGCGATCGCGCTGAAGACACACTGTAGTGAGAAGTTGTTGCTTATTCAGAATACATACTTCTCGTTGTTTTAATGTTTTATGTTTTTTATGTTTATTTTATCTGTTTCAAGTCTTGGAAGGTAACAATCACGTCATTGCTCTTATTGGTTTACTCAATGTCACATCATTGATGGGTAACAAAAACACATGGCTAACGAGACAGAGCAGGCAACATTATATGGATGATATCAGAGGGTATTAAACAGTACATTGTTGCCCACTAGCACACATGATCACGGCATGACAGAAGATGGCATGATGAATTGTTGTGCATTTTGGTTCACCTGACCAGTCTTTCAAAACCTATTGCTTTATTGCCTAATTAGCAGAACTACTCAACATGAAATATTTTGCATTTTCTTATCGTAATAATGAACTCAATAATGACCAATTAGCTGTTCTAAAGTATTACATGTAAGTTACAGTAGAATCCCAATAACTCGAACTGTCAGGGGAGACGTAAAACAGTTTGAGATTTTGGGAGTTCAAGTCATTTAAGGTGGGTCCAAATTTCAGAAAATTGCCAGAACTGTGTGCAAGAACACTACGTGATCATTCAAGTGGATTGAAGAGCAGGAATGTGGACATCAATTTGCCAATACATAATGAATAAACCTTTCACTAATGCATATACATGTATTTACTTTACCTTCATTCATGAATTATTACAGTGACAGTGATTTGAAAACTTGATCTGGCATTGCATTTCGATTTATCCGAGTTTGAGTTATCCAGGGTTAAATTACTGTAACAGAGTGAATTAACTTCTCAAATTTGTGGTTCAAAGATCTTTCCAGTTCCCCCTTTCCTATTGATTGGATGGTGTTTTCTTTAAGTTTTCCACAGTAAAAATGGCCAACAGCATAAAGTTCCTTCATTTTCTGCTTGTACATGGTGTACATGTAACTCTGACCATCGACATCTCAGATAGGATTAATTTACTTACTTTTAAGGCTTTACATAATTTAGCACCTAAGTATTTGCAGGAGTTGCTAGAGTTATATAGACCATGTAGACAACTCCGTTCATCCAATGCTGTATTACACCTTAATAAGCCTATTTACAATTTGAAGACCTATGGACATAGATCCTTTTCCATAGCTGCTCCTGAACTGTGGAATGCATTGCCACTAAATGTTAAGTTGAGTGAGAATGTAATTATGTTTAAGTCTAGGCTGAAGACACATCTTTTTAAAGCTGCTTACAATTTGTAATTAGTTAAATTAACGGTGCTGTTTTTATATCCCTTTTAGTCATATTTTTATATAAGCATTATTAGTATTTATTATTAAATAAATCTGATTTTTAATATGCAATATAGTATTTTGTAATTATTCAGTATTTTTTAGTATTATTATTTATTAGGTCTATTCCAATGATTGTAAAGCGCCTAGAACAGCAATGTATAGGCGCTATATAAATTGCATTATTATTATTATTATTATTACTTAATACTTATAGGCACATTCAAGCAAACCCATATGACTGAGGATAAGCTCATTGCCACAGCCTCCAGTACATGATTGTATAGTCTTTTGCTACAGTGCTTAAGCAAATCATTACTTAATTAAGGGATTTGATTATTATTACCTTGAACAGTGTCAACTGACTTGATGCCATCTTTGTGTCAATAGTGTGTTTGGTGTCAATCAAAGATGACACAAGTTCACTGCCAGGTCTAACATCAACCTATGATCAGATTATCACAGTTATTACTACATGTATGTATCAACAATATTATTTACTGTATAAGAAATAAAATACTAATTAACCTAAATCAAGGAAATTGCTGACCTGATTGGGGGTCTCATTTGTTGATTGCTGTGTTCTTGCAGAGTGACTGCCACCAAGATCAATATAGACAGCATCCTGTAACAAACACAATATTATGGCAGCAGAATATTTACATGTGCATCCACTTTCAGTATTTGCTTCACTTGTGAAAGATACAATAATAGTTTTACCATGTGTAGCCCTGCACTGAGCAGTTTCAGAACGAGTTTACGTGGGGAAAACAAAGATTTTTATTCTCCTGGGATTAAACATGGCTGTCGTGAGAATAAGGTCCATATGTGACTCCAGGGTAAATTAAATAATTATATTCTTTCCTTGGAGAATAGAATAAATTTAATTTATCCCAGAGCCTCATGTATATTGAAAGTGGGCTATTATCAGTAACATACTCACTGACAATAATAACACAAGGTTATAAATTTCATTCTAAAATTTCATGCATAATTCATGAGCATGTTGTCCAATCAGATGAAGAAAATCAGTCAGGTGCAATTTGTTGATTTATACCCAGTAAAAACACTAGAGCCCGGGGGGGGGTTACTTTAAGGTAAAAAGGGTAGGGGTTACCATCGGAAAACCGTGAAAAATACCCTAAAAAATACTAAACTGTGAAAAATGTCCCACCCTAAAATGTACCTCATGGTCTAAAAATCACCCTGAAAAATGGATTTTGCTTGGACAACCCCTAAAAAATACTAAATCCCTGATTTCAAACCCTAAAAAATATGACGATCACCCCTACCAGCCGAATATAGGAAGTACCCCCCCCCCCCCCCCCCCCCCCAGGCACTAGAGTCTTTATATACATGTTGACTACACTAGAGAGAGTGAGGGTCTATATATATACAGTGTATGAAGGGCTGTGTGCAAAATGCCCAATCGGCATATTAAAGTAACACTAATTTTGTCTTGTACTGTTAGTGACACTCTTTGCTGTTATTTATACATTTGCTTTTCATTTTATGACGTTAAATTTTAAGTAGATTGTGACGATTCTTGTATGATTGTGAAAATGACAAATACATGTAGAAAAAAAATCATGATTTGGAAACAATTTTTTTTCGTCTAAATTCTCTCAGGGGTTATCATGGACCCTGAAGCCATTGATCCCTGGTTCAATTTCCGGCTGCTGCATCACATTTTGTTTTTGTTTCTCTGCTCGAAATATCCTGTTTACCACTTTCGGTAAAATGAATGTGGCGAAATGTGGCGAAGCGAAATCGGTAACTGAACCACTTTCGTTAAAACACAATCGGTGACCGAACCACTTTCGTTAAAACACAATCGGTGACCGAACCACTTTCGTTAAAACACAATCGGTGACCGAACCACTTTCAGTAAAACGAAATCGGTGACTCTACCACCTTCAGTAAAACGAATTCGGTGACCCTACCACCTTCGGTAAAACGAATTCGGTGATTCGACCACCTTCGGTAAAATGAATTCGGATAGTCATCATGTTATGTAAATATGGCGCTACGTACGTGATCAATTCTAGTTTAGTTGTAGTAAAGTTCGGCGTTTTTTTTCATCTGATAAACTTTACAGACTTCTGTACTTTCATACTTTAATCTATCCCTCAATCCCTTCACGATTCTTTAAAAGTCGTTGCGTACGCTGTATGTTTTCAATTCAACAGATTCAAGAGATTTTCGGTCCTTACATGTGCTTTCAGCCGTGGAAACTAATTGTCTGGTTTTTGACACAACAAGAATGTCGCGAACTTCGCGGAACATGTGATCTTATTGCAGAATGCAGAGTTAAATAATGCGGGAAAGTTTCTCAACTTTTAATACTAGCAAGTGATAAACGTCTACCAAATAGAATATTCTGGAATTCTTTTTATTTAACGTGGGATCCGTCATTTTGCTCAAATTGCTCGAACAGAAGTGTGACATTTTTGAATAATCAATGAGCTCTGACAGCAGTGTTTGTTTTGCTTTGAGATCACACCACACCAAAAATTATCTTGATATCTTCCTACTGAATCAAATGCTTTCAAAGTTTTGTATTTTATTTACGGTCTGAACAGTTTTCACCTAATGCGAAAACTGGTTTGAGTCCATTCTGTCAAATAAAAACACCCAGGTGAATACATTTTGGATATTTTAATTCGTTATTGGTTATTTTGCCGTGAGATCGGACCGAATCTTCTGGAGTTTCAATTTCAGCTTTTTTTCTTCATCACTTCGTCAATTTGTGATTGGCATTGCGGTTTATAATTGCTGTGAGACCGGACTGCAGCGATTGGTCTGATGTCAGATGTGAAACAAACAAGTCTCAGGTCCTCGATCGATCAAACATAGGACCTGTCAAAACTCAGACTGACAGGTTCACGCGTGACTGATTGCAATTGCACAATCTTGATATTTTAATTTCGAAAACATGCCTTTCCAGAATCCGCAAACATTTGCAATGCTTTTGGTCGGAACCTTGAACAACGCAGGAATCTCTCGTAAATGTTAAACTACGGAAGCTAAAGTTCGTTTGTTGATTATTGCTTACTGGCGGGGCCCGCTTTAAAAGTTTGCCGCTAGATTATGAACGAACGGCGGTTGTTAGTTTGTGGCGTAAGTTTAAGGTTATATATTCACAGCAGTTCCTTTTTTTCCAGTACAGTTTATCAGTGAGGTTATCAGAAGAAATAGGAAGGAGAGAAATGCTCTTAGCCACTTCGCGGCTTTCTCGGTACAAATCACGATCAAAACAAATAAGTTTTTCGATGATCGCACCAGGTCACCGACCTGACGCTTCGCCGACAATTTGATATATCGTTTCAAAGAAGACAAAACGAGATATCATTTTTGAAATCTAAACTTCAGCATTTTCAGTTTTAACGTTGTAAAAATCACTTTAGTCGCAAGCAGTGAATTACATGTACAAGTAACAACTTGTAGACTGTCTTGACCTGCAATGTTTGGTGAAGCGAAATCGGTGACTGAACCACTTTCGGTAAAACGAAATTGGTGACTGAACCACTTTCGTTAAAACACAATCGGTGACCGAACCACTTTCGTTAAAACACAATCGGTGACCGAACCACTTTCGTTAAAACACAATCGGTGACCGAACCACTTTCGTTAAAACACAATCGGTGACCGAACCACTTTCAGTAAAACGAAATCGGTGACTCTACCACTTTCAGTAAAACGAATTCGGTCTTAAAACGAATGGAGTTTACCGAACGAAATCTACCACATGTGGTTACCGAATCTTCGTTTTACCGAAGCACATACGGTACCGTATACGGTTGAAAAACTTTTGACAGGGACTGTAGCACCATATCACCACAGTCTCATGGCACTTTACAATTACTGACATCCTGTCAGTGAGGTTACAGACTGCTTATATGGCGCTGATAGCAGTGCCATACAGTTTACAATTTTTTAGTGTGTGGTTAGTACAATGGCCAGGCTGCTGTACCAGGTGACAATCCCCTGCTCTTTTTTGAGTAGAACAGCAGGTTCTTTCACGTCCCCTTCAAATACTGATTAGAAGTAGAAAGAGACAAGGCCAACAGCTTATACATGTATATGTCCCTGCCCAAGGACGCAGCCGGGATTCGAACCCCTGACCTCCCGCATTCTACCAACTGAGCTAACCATATATATGTTGCAGGTCAAAATAAATTTCAGGTCAAATTGTTTTCAACCTAGATTGAAATTTTTAACCTAGGTTGAACTTTTTTAACCTACATGTACCAGAGCTTTATCAACTGCGCCACAGAGACTTGCATTGGAGCTCCAGTCACGTTTTCGGAATAATATACCTTTTCTTGTGAATATTAGTTACTAGTCCCCTCTCTGGCACTTGCACAATACTAACAAAGTCGGACTTAGCCTGCGTAGCAAGCGTTTCCGTAGGTTTTTTTGAAGTGTAGGAAGACTTTTCGCTATTTGGCCACGCGCAAAATGGGCGCAGCCTCCCCCCTCCTTCTATTTTTTGGTCTCGCCCATTTTTCGCGTGGCCAAATAGCGACAAAGTCTTCCTACGCTTCAAAAAAAAATCTACGGGAACGCTTGCTACGCAGGCTAAGTCGGACTTAAAATATCGCTGGGTTGCAGATTTGTAGAAGCGGTAAACTGTGAACCGAACAGACTTTTATAGAGTTTTAACAGAACTAAAAGAAAACTAGATAATAGGATTTCACCTCTCACTTTATATTTAGAAGAAAATTTCTATGGAAGAGTGAAGCGATATGTGTAAAAGCGATGAAAGAGAATCTGACTTGACAAGAAAATTATGGAAGTAACCAGCCTCTAACCTTAACCTGACATGCCCAAAGCCAAAGGAATGGTTCTCCTGTCATCAGATCTGGAGAATTATATAGCGCAGGCAGGACAACATAAAAGTGCCAAAAATGGCCGTGAATGAAATCAGTCTCAGGCAGGTATCACATGTAAATTCAAAAGTTATCAACTGTCAGTGTCAGTCAGTTTTGTTGCATTAATTGTGCCATTTCTCATGAGTCATGTACAACAAAAACAGATTACAAGCATAGTAAAACCAGTTCACCGGCAAGCACCGTTATCCTTAACATTGATAAAAGTGGATCTTACGGATTAATATTTGTCAGCATTGTCTGTATAATTACTTGAACAAAAATATGAGTGAACTGTACACCTACTACACGATTATTTCAAGACTTATATTTTTCATTAAGACTTAAGTAGAGTAACAAAAATATTGGGGCAACTGCAGAATACTAGTACCCAAGCACTGCATATTCATTTGTTAATTATAGAATACCCACCATTTGGATCATTAATAATTATTCATTTTCTTAAATTTTCATACAAACCTTCTACAAACGTAACCCACAAAAAAACAAATCCAAAAATCATTCATATAACTACTCTACATACACCTGCACTATTATAATAATGGAGAATTTAGCACAGTTTTCAAGTAATCTTTTCAAGTCAGTGGTCCGTGTATTCTATAATTATACCTATTTATTTGATGATCCTGTGAACTAATCCAAACCCTACCCCTACATTTAAATACACCCTAACCGTCCACAATGGGTGCTCACTAACTTAGAGCTAATTAGTCACTAACACAGACTATAATCCTCCTTTAATAATCATGTTAACTAATCTAAACCCTACCTCCACATTTAAAAACACCCTAACCGTCCACAACGGGTGCTCACTAATTTGGGTGATTAGAGCTACAAAATGTAGTCATTAAAACTCATACATAGTTAGCAGAACTAGTTTGAAAAAAATAACCTACTGCAGGTTAAAAAATTTCAACCTAGATTAAAAATTATAGCCTTGGTTAAAAAATTTCAACCTAGTTTAAAAATGTCAACCTACATGTACAAATTTCAACCTGAAATAAAATTTACCTGCAACATATACATGTACATGTAGACCCTCCCAGTAATTCCTTATAAAGGCAATTACAGACTTCACCATGAATCTTTATAAATATCCTCACTCATAAGACAGTGAAAATTGGTATAAAGACCCATGTGGACAACGTCAGCTCAATATTAAAGGTAAGATTCTCGGTTGTGCTCCCAAAATGACAGTCATGTACAATAACCCCAATATGGAGGCTCAAACACTTTTGAAGGCTCCAAAGATGATGGTTATTCTGACAACAAATTGTATGTGATTGGACCATCAATGTCGGACCCAATTTTTTTTTCTGTCATGCATGCCATACATTGTAAATGTAGCTACATGTACATGTATAAACAAGTAATTTCATCATAGTTTTTTTTTACATTGTATCTTTTAATTATTTATAAACTTTTAGAAGTCATTTATATTATAAAATTTGTCTGTGTTAAATATCAGATCTAAAGATCCTCGCCTGTGGCTCAAACCTTTATTAATACATTGTACATGTATGCTGATATAACAAAGCCACTCATTTGATAAATGTCTTGTCAAATGTATCTTTTAATATATACAGGGCAATGACAGATAACTGGCAGCTTTCCACTGACAAATCCTGATATCTTAACTTGCTGCAATGCATGTAATAATTGAAGAGCTGTATACAATAAGGCTGTAAGTAACTCCTGATCATGTTCTAAATTCTCCCTAAAAACAGAATCTGAAGGAGAATTTAGAATGTGATCAGGAATCACTTACACCTTTGTTGCACACAGCCCTTCAATTGCAATGGTGTTGTGAGTCATACCTTATCATACACAATGCCTCCCACACCAGACATTGGGGCATAAAGAAGCTTCTCCTTCTCGCTTAGTGTTCTCTTTTTCTCCTTGTCAGGCAGAGGGCATGGATCTCTTAAAAGGCTGATGTCCTCCAGCTGGAAGTCACCACAGCCTTTGCACACAATAAATGCAATCATCATAACCATAAGTTCACAACCAGAAGTCTTGATATCTCATACTGGATCTTAATTGTCCCATCAGTTTATGGTGAGCCCGTCTAAGCTAGTTTTAGAAAACGATTCTTATTAAATCGATAGCCAAGCATACATGTAATTGCACCTACAGTGCATGGTCCAAAACATGAAATCCTTTGTTCTAATGAGAGAACCAATTTTGTGTTTATAAAAGAAACATATGCATGGATGCCATTGTTTTCCCCATGAAAGTAGTTTGAGCACCATTCTAAAAATATATTGTACTTTATAATATAGATACGATAGTACGCACGCTCTGATTGGCTAAGAAGCCATGTTTTATCAGAGTATATAACATGGTTAGCCGTGTTATATAGTTTTCAACTGGCGGTTTCCTTTCATCGCGCGCGTAAATCTATATTATAAAACAGATAAAGAAGCCTTAAATCCATGTTTTATACTATCATAAAACACTCTGGTCATTTGAGAACACTCGAGAAATGTTGAAAGAATGCGCCTTCGGCTTGTGCTTTAACATTTCTCTCATGTTCTCAAATGCCCATCGTGTTTTATGATAGTATAAAACATGGCTAAGGCTTCTTTATTTGTTAAGTATTAAACTTATGGGCTCAATGTCTATCCAGACTTGAATCTGGTTAATAATAGACTTTTGTCATTATAACTAATCAACACATACTTACATGTACCAGGGCTCGAAATTGCGCCCGATACAGGCGTAAATACGCCTAGATTTTTTCGTTTTACGCCTAACGTTTTCCACTTAGGCGTAAAATTACCAATAGACTTCTGACCACTCAGCTACTAATGCACAATTATATTTACGCCTAAATCTTGGAGAATTACGCCTACAAAATTAAGCTGGGCGTAAAATTACGCCTCGTTTTTTTTCTTAATTTCGAGCCCTGCTTACTTTCCATGCACAAAGTATACCCAATCAGGCTGAACAAAAATTTAGAGCATCTGCATATCAATAACGTATTTCTCTAAACAAAATCAAAATATATACGATTCTATTGGATGAAACTTGTATTATTATTATAATAAAAAAATATAGTGAACAGCAAAAACAGTAAAATAGAATGTACATACATGTACATACAATGTAGATGACAACAGCCCAAATCCATTGAGAACAAGAGCCTGCATGCAGGCTGAACTCTGTCTTTTTATAATATAATTAAAATAAATTGGACTTTTCTCAAAAGTCGAATAAAAATTGTTTTATTTTTACATTAAAATGTTTCAAAATTTTAAAGTGTTTTAAAACAGTTCTTGAAAAAAATTTCTGATCCTCTCCCTTCTTGCTCTTTGGGATTCGAAATTTTAAATAAAAATTCAGAACAGTCCAGCAAGTAAGCAAGTGATCAGCCTTCTCCTGTTAGAATACTAAATTGCTGAACTAAAATTAAAATAAGCCAAGAAAAAGTAAACAGGAGGAAGCTACATTGTGTAGTTGCTTACAGTAGTTTTACCTGTCAATAGCATTTTTAGCCTGGGAAACCAGCCGACTCTTATCGCTCCTCACTCGCGAAAGAGATGTACCTTTTTGATCACTTACTTGTAAATGTTTTGACAGTACGACATATAGCCACTGAAAGAACTCAGCCGGCCGTGCAAAGGAGTCAACAACAGCACTGGCACACACTAAATAGGCTTGAATTTCATGGTTGTTCATGATGGTGATCCACTGCCAAGCAAACGAGCAGCCTCAGTACCGTAGTTATATTTCTTGAAAAGAACTCTGTTGTTCGCATTCGGCTTCTGAGAATTGCAACTAATTTATGCATCGTGAAATGGCTATCTGCTACGTCATCAGTATGGAATTTTCTGCCTCGCTCCCCAGACGTCTCTTTCGCGAGTGGGGAGCGATAAGAGATGGCTGGTTTCCCAGGCTATAGCATTTTAGAACCGTTTACAAACTCTTTAGCATGTTTTTAGACATTGAAGTTTTCAATTTTAATTTCACACGATACCAATATCAGAGATCACTCTGAAAGTGGAACATCACATGTTGCAGAGTTTTGAAAAGAGATGTTCACTTGACAAAGGCTGAGTGACAACTGAAGATATGAGAGTGCCTGGCAGAGGCCCTTTTATAGCCTGCGTCACATCCGAACTGAACCCTGGTTAAGTCCGTCTGCGAATTAACGAACGAAAGCTTGTTTAGGACCCCCAGCAGAGTGGCACAATTATATGTACCCTCCTTTGATTGGTTTTTACCAATGCTCATTCTTAACACGTCTTCTGAATCCATTCAACTGTCACCAGTACGACTTACGGCTAATTTACATTTCAAAATATGTCAGATCACGTTGAGAAAAGCAATGGCATCTGTACAATATCAGTTTGACATCAAGATTTGTTTGTTAGAACAAGAGTAGTTGACCATAGTTGAGTTCAGATGTGGCACATACTAGATCTTTCCAAGTTGCATGGGAGATTTCTTTGTGTTCCTCGAACGAGCATTTTGTCGTGACAGATTCTATTTAATGTGTTCGGCAAGTTTCCTTTCATGTGGAACTAAACCACAGCCAGCCATCTATTCTGCGATAGTAAAACACAGGGAAATGACGACTGAACTAGTCTAGGGCGAGAAATCCCAAGTAAACAGTGGACTCAGATGCAAACGAACAGTTTCAACCAAGCGGCCTCTGATATGACTGCCCATCATAACAATCTCCGAGGCTGGTGACAGTTGAATGGCCATTCAGAAGACGTGTAAGAATGAGCATTAGTAAAAACCAATCAGAGGAGGGTACATATAATCGTGCTACTCCGCTGGGGGTCCAAAACAAGCTTTCGTTCGTTAATTCACAGACGGACTTAACCGGGGTTCAGTTCGGATGGGATGCAGGCATGTTTAAGCTAGCTTTCACCTTGGTACATGTGGATGAATTTTGAAGAAGGAATGCAAGTGTGAGCTCACTAATAAAAAAAACATGGTGATTTTTTCACCATACACTGTACCTATTAGATGGGCTTTGGTGTTGTACTTGAGGTGTGTACCTCTGACATAACCATATAAGGACACCTTCCTGTCACATTTGGAGTTCTGACGTATTTCCTCAGGAGCTGTCAGGTCTTCCATCCTAACAACACAAGTATTAAATGTCAAGGACCTATTGATATACTTATATAATTCATCATAGTTTAGTCATAAAGAGAAATTTCACAGAGGCTGCACGTCTAATGCAAAAAAGCCTGTGTATTATTTTTACACATTCTTTCAATAATATTGATACACACTTTGCTGATAAGTGTACTGTATTTTATCACAACTTTAAGCTGCAGGTTTTTGACTATTAGATTTTGAAAGTAACAAATGAAGGGTTCCGTGCAATAATGACTTTGATCAAATGTGAACTTCTCCCTACTCAAGTATAAGGAAGTAAGTAAATGTGCTTGGGAGAAATTTTATGTTGATCAAAGTCACTTACGTTGTTCTTGCATGGAGCCCTTCAAATATTGCCTCAAAGTTGGGGGGTGCGGCTTATACATGGATTAAGTGGTGTTTTTTTAAAACGATTTTTGTAATGACTGTAAACAAAGCCACATACCGTATTTGACCGCGTATAAGCCGCGGAGTATTTTCGTTTTCATTTTGGAAAAAAGTAAAAAATTCCTCCATGAAGTCCGGGTGCGGCTTATAAGCGGGCTTTTTCAGATTTAAGTTCGAGTAAAATAAAATAATTAGCCAAAATTTCCCATCAAATGAATCATGTTATTACAGTCTTTAAGTTTTGATCCGAACGCTTCACTGCCTTCTAAAGACCTGTTCCCTAAGATGGAAAACCATGTTAATCCGTAAGGACATTGTTCATATTTCTTTGAGTTTGTTTGATTTGACTTGTGATCAATAAATCCGATACTCTGACATTTTTATGTTCCAGAGAAATTTTCCCACGAGACTACGCAGTACCGGGAGACAGAAACCGACATGACTCGCAAGAAAGGTGCAATCTCGTCGACCTCGGGTGTTTTAATTGCTTTACAGTAGAATAGTTTTAAGATCCTAACAATCTAAAAAACATAACTTTTAAAACATTTTATAAAACTTGTTCAACAGAGACATGTTTTGAATATTCTACCAAGCTTAACTGAGCAGGATCGAGTGAGAATTCTGAATCTACGTCAATTCACGACGTCAACAAATGCACAAGATATGTAAATTAGCATATTACGATCGGCTCACATAGCCAAACATTCCATAGAAATGTTTTTGAAACTTCCCCAAGCCTTTTTTGGACCATGTATATCTATCTTAAACCAAGTATAAAACCGACAAAAATGATTATTATAGTATAACAGGTAAGCATTTTCCTTGAACATTCTTTGTGAATTTAGATAGTTTGAATTACACTTTAGCAAAAAGTCACATAGAATTTCACATGTCGAACTGAAGTCGCACTTTATACTATAAATCAACTTGATACCACAGCAGGGATAACTGTTACAGTGATAACTGTTACAAATCTAAAGTGTCAGAATAAACTTTGTTTTGAATTTGACACGGCGATATCACAAAGTTTGAAACGGGCCTTAGATCACACGAATGGCAGCTGCATTCGATGAAGACAAAGTGTGATTGCAGTACAGTCGGGCCAAGTTTCAAAGAGTTTATTTTAACAACATTTGTATTTTAGATAAAAAGAATCAGTTGTTTGAAGTTTTGAGAGAAACTCAGATAATATTTTTTGCTGTGATGTTCTAAACTCGGGGTGCGCCTTATACGCGGTATATTTCATTTAAGTTTTCAATTTGAACTTGAGGTTAGATTGAAACCAAAAAGTGGGGGTGCGGCTTATACGCAGGGTGCGGCTTGTACGCAGTCAAATACGGTAATTAAACAATAGTAATGGCACATTTATTGATACAGCATAGTGTCAACAAGCTTTTCTACTCAAGCGTCTCTCCTTTGCATTCCAAAGAAAACTAGCTGTCCCGTTGCTTAATTGTCATCTTCTCCTGCTTATGCCTCATATACAGTGTAGTTCCTAGTATTGTTAAAGCCCATCAAGGGTCTTGGAAGGCCCTCTAATTTCAAAAATCCTTGAAAATCCAAGATGGTGGATCCCTACCTGTCTGCTAAGACATATGGGTGCGAGGTGCGCCAAGTCAACGGTCTAAACCTCATAACTGAAATAAACCTGCCAAGATTGTGTACTTCCACTTTAGGGTAGGAGCCATGCACCAGACCAGATAAATTGAAAAGTTTGGCACCCTAGAACCATAAACAAACAATTATTGTAGTGTACACCTTGCCTGTACCAACATTATAATCTGACAGTATGAAACAATATAATTAATATTTTTTACAAATCTTAGAATTTACAATTAACCAACCCAGATAAACGTGTAGTACTGATGTAACAAATGTATATTAATTTTAAAATTATGCCGCTGTGCACAAAAATGAGTTAATGCAGAGCCGTGTCACTCTGTTAGTGTCAAACGATAATGGTGTTATTATTAGCACAATCAATAAAACTCTGGCCAAATTATCAAACAATGTTGGATAATTTGCTCGATCCAACATAATGTTTGACAGTTTGTCATTCCATGCTGGACCGGATGTTGGACCAACATTTTTTGCTTGATCAAATCTTGAATGAAGTTTGCAAATCCTGAAGTGGTTGGTAAATGAGATTTAATAATCATAGTTAACTGGGAGATTGGCCAGCATATTGTTCTCATAATTGCATGCTTAATGGGGTCGTCTTGTGTGACGAATTTGCCCCCATGGTGAGTTATTTTGGGATCGCTTTGCAAATAGCTATTGGCCAGCGGACAGTGCTCATTTGGCGCATGTGCAACAAGGTTGTCAAATGTTCTCAGTTCTAGCTTGCTTGCTGGATTGCTCCACCCACCCATCCCTACTATGGAAGGTCTAAGACCTACATGTAGGTAAGTATCTTTTTCCACTGTAAACCAGTGTGACAGGTGGCGGGGGTTGATCTGTGGCTTGGTTGCCATGGTTCTCTCCTTAGTTGTGCATTGCTTGCCTGTTGCTAGTACTTGCATTGCAAATGGCACCTAATATACCCTCCATCCTTATTGACAAGTTAAGTGGTCACTGGTAAGTGGTCGGTAAGTGGTCAGCCAACCACTTTTTTTACGGTGCAGATTGTTCACTTTAGCCATTTATTTTTGTTCAATCAAATAATGTTTGACAGCATTTTGCCGCCATCCCAACATTTTCATTCAACAAAGTTGGATCATGCAATCCAATAATATTCAGAAGTTTAACCAGGGCTTATTAAATCAATATCAAATTTTATTTCTTTTTGGTCCGCTATCCACTGAAATTGTGCCTGTGAATAATTGAAGTGGTGTGTGCAAAAAGGGCGGAAGTGACTCTTGATCACAATCTAAATTCTCCTTCAATTTCTTTGTTTTCTAAGGGAGAATTTAGAATGTGATCAAGATCAATCACTTATGCCCTTTTTGCACACAGCCCTTCAATTGATTGGCTGCTGAGTGGTCCAGTTTTTCACAGTATGGACTGTGCGAACTCGACTGCTCATGCGAGGCTTAATATCCCGCTTCAAAACAAATTTTAGATTTTGTAAATGTTTTTACCAAGATTCTGACATAAATGTACCCTAGCAATTAACTCCTTGTATTTCTCACCTAATTATTGACAATGAGAGCCTAGGAAAAAGGCCGGGAAAACAGCAGAAAAATGTATGTGATTTGAATGAAAAACACTGCTTACACCACCAATCAATGTCATTTTCAAACAAAGGGTTCATGATGACATGTACACATGTATCACTTCTGTATGAGCATGCAACGTAATTAACGAGTAAATAATTAATAAAAATTGAGAAGGAAAACTAAAAAATACATTTTAATACCAGACGAGCTTAGGATTAATGGTCTGCACATTCAAGACCACAGTTTTACTGACAGTAGTATATGGATTTCCCAGCAAGTATAATTAACACATTGTATATTTTGTGTACATGTACGTGCATGTACGATATTTTGGGCACAAGAAAGGAATGGGGGGAGACCAAACAATCACCTTAATGCTGGGTGGCAACAGGAGTCATAGAACCCAGTGTTTTAGGAAAAGCTCAAGGCGAAGTTCAAGGAAAGATAAACATTCTTTGAAATTACCTGGTAGACTTCAGTCCAAAACCTGTCCTTCAGTTTCTTCTTGATCTTTTTGAGTGACTTGTTGTTCCTCAGAAGGTCTAGATGTGTCAGTACACCTATGATCTTTGGGAAACCATGCACTTGGCAAATGTTGAGGAACTCAAAAACCTCCATCTCGAAACCAAAACTTGCATCTATCAATAAAAGCACCTGGGGAAGACAACAATTATGGCAAGTGTCACACATAATAATTATTCATTATCCAGAGCTCGACACTAACTTTAACATTTGAAGGGGTCCGTGTAAGAACAACGTAAGTGACTTTTGATCAAGTTCTAAATTCTCTCTTAGAAAACAAAGAATATCAAGAAGAATTTGGAATTTGATCAAATGTGGCAAGGTGAACTGAGTAAATATTGAAAATATAAATTATTTAAAATATACTATACATGTACAAACCAAACTTTTTTCTTAATTTCCGTGCATGAACATGTTACTTTCCACTGGTGACAGGGTAACTGTTAGTGTCTTGAGCCCTGGTTAATAATTCATAAGGGCACTACATGTACAGTACTTTTCGAAACTACTACAACAGGGGAAGCGAAATTTCACCAGTGAGAATATTTAGTGAAATTTCCTCCATCAAACATAAATCTCAGCACCTTTGAAGTTTGCCTGGTTTCATAACCATTCCACTCTATTAACTACGGTTAAATTAACTCAGAGTCAATTTGACCCGAAGTGTCAATTTGACCTGCAATATATATATATATTAAAAATGTACATTATTCTATTAATTTATTACATTGTAAATACAGTCTGAAATACTCTACTAATTTATTACATATAGAGTATTGACCTACCTCGGTGGTAGAAATATAAATAGATTCAACCAGACAATTTTCCTTAACTTTTTCATTCAACCACATATTTCTCTATTGTAATACTGTACAAATTATCTGAAATATTTCTGAGATCTACATTATTTTGTATTACTAACAACTAAATAACTGTAACTTACCAAATCTGCCACTTTTGCAACATCAATCATGGAATTTATATCATTAGCACATTCAATCAATGTAAGTCTTCTTTTCTTACCTAATTGGAAAGAAAGCCGTCAGTTTATTAGAAAAATGATATGTCATCATGAAGAATAGGATGAAATATTCATTACTGACAATACTTTATTTAAACTTGACGAATGTCAGGTTTACATGTATTAGGCTTCTATAGCTACATGTATATAGCTAATGGATTGATATAACAAAAACGACCTTCTATTTTAATAGAGGTAAGAAATATTTTTTTTACCTGCGTGCGGTGTTGCAGTTTTACAGGACTAAGCGGTTCACGGTTATTATAAATTTTAGGACACAGTAATTGGTATGGTATGGCGTATAACATGATATGCATCTAAAAATGACAAATATAAATATACGACCATCTACATGTTGTACAAAGTATGGTATTGCGTTTTTTTTTAGGGTTTTCTGTGCGGTTTTTGGACCCCCCTTATCCAGGGCCGGGTTGTTCAAAGCCCGGTTAGTGTTAATAATGGCTTAATTATGCACAGAACTTATTGGTTGTCATGGAAATTAACCCTGGATTAGCACTAATCGGGCTTTGAACAACCCGGCCCAGGTCAGGTATACATTTACATATTTGGGAGTAACTGCAGAATACCCCCTCCGAATAACGAATCTCACAACCAATGATACTGATACCCTTGACACGTCTGACACCCGGGACACCCCTGACACGTCTGATAAACGTGACACCCCTGACACCGATAAACGCGACACCCGTGACACGTCTGATACACCTGATACGCTTGATACGTCTGATACCCCTGATACAGGTACTCTTGATATGAGTGATACACATGATACGAGTGATACACATGATACGAGTGATAAACATGATACGTCTGATACACCTGATACGTCTGATACACCTGATACGCTTGATACGTCTGATACCCCTGATACAGGTACTCCTGATACGAGTGATACACATGATACGAGTGATAAACCTGATACACCTGATACGTCTGATGCACCTGATACCCCTGATATAGGTACTCCTGAAATGACTATATAAACTAAAATCTTACCCTGAAAAATAAAAAAAACCTAACCGGTCAGTAAACAAGATCTTACCCACCTAGAGCTAGAGTTCTCAAGAAAAACTTCTCAAGAAAAACTTCTCAAGAAAATGGTGATGTAAAAAAAAATTTCAGAGATTTTGTGGAACTCTAACCCTGCTCCTGCCTACTCGTAAGGCAAACGTCGCAACCACTACACTAAACAACCATCGTTGCTCAATTGCTCTCAAATTTGTACATTTTAAAACCACTGCTAATTTATGTTAGTTTATATGGTCATTTCATGAATTAATTAAGTGAGCGATTCCTCTCCTTAGGAACTCTAGGTATTCTGCAACTAAGCCGTGAAAAATGTCCATACAAATATTCTGAGTGATACGTACGCAGGAACGACTGCAGAATACCCCACCACAGCAAGTAGACTTTATTCATGTCAACGCGTCATTGCGTCAACGAGTAGACTGCGGTTGCTTGTAGAACGAAGGTAGTAATATATAGAGAACACTTTATTCATGTCAACGTGTCAACGAGTAGACTGCGGTTGATTGTAGAACGAAGGTAGTAATATATAGAGAACACTATTCATGTCAACGCATCATCGCGTCAACGAGTAGACTGCGGTTGCTTGTAGAACGAAGGTAGTAATATATAGAGAACACTTTATTCATGTCAACGCGTCATCGCGTCAACGAGTAGACTGCGGTTGATTAACATATAGAGAACACTTTATTCATGTCAACGCGTCAACGAGTAGACTGCGGTTGATTGTAGAACGAAGGTAGTAATATATAGAGAACACTATTCATGTCAACGCGTCATCGTGTCAACGAGTAGACTGCGGTTGATTGTAGAACGAAGGTAGTAATATATAGAGATAATAGCAAGATTGATAATAGACGTTATGTCAATTTACAATTTTATTTCATTATTTCATTTCATTTTCAATTTCATTTATATGTTTGACCGTGACAACGCGTCAACACGCGTTGACTGTCAACGTGTAAAGTAGATTACGTGGTAGGGTATTCTGCAGTCTAGCCCGTACGCATATCTCGTTATTATTCTTACGTAAATAATGTAAATTCTATTCAAATTGAAACTGAAATAATCCTGATGTACAATTATACCGAGTGATACGCCTGATACGCGTATCTTGATACCCGTAACACACATCTGGGAGGGGGTATTCTGCAGTTGTGCCCATATTTGGGTTAAACTACAAAATACAGGGCCACTTCAAAAGTACACTTGAAAACTGTGCTAAATTCATTAATAATGAATTATTAATTAACCAAATGGCCCTGCATTCTGTAGTTGCTCCCATATTTGTAGGTATCCTGTAGTTGCTCCAATAATGACCGCCAATCGCGTATCAAACGTCTATATTTACATGTATTGTGTCTATCGAGTCTCATACAAAGCTTTTACAGCATAGACTTCATTAAATGTTTAATGACGGTCAGCTAAATGAATTTTTTCAAGCGAAACTTCAAACTTTCAGGGGGGGGGGTACATTTTTTTAATGGCATAGCCCAATTATATAAACACGGTCGGACTGAAATGAATTAAAATAGCCACTGCTTAACAACTCACCAGACACTAGTGTTACAGGACCCTGGATATCTGACAAGTGTTGGCGTGTGAAGTTCTTCAACAACGAGTTTATCAGTGTGGTCTTGCCGACCTTAGGAGGGCCAACAACAGCCACTATAACTGGCGGTGGTTCTAAAGGAGTCCTATCCACCACTGGGACGTGATGGCGCTTCGTTTCTACATCTTGTTTACGGCGGAACTGTCTTGCCGCTCGTACGACAGACTGAAAAGTAAACGCTTTGACATTACGCTGAGTATTTGTGCTTCCTTTTGTGTCACTCCTTTTCTTCTTTCTCTCCGCTTTAGGCCCAGATTGTTTCTTTCTATGCACTTTCGAAGTTTCGTCCTCGTCCGCCATGTTGTCTTTGGAGTGCACGTGTGCAGAAAAGTTCCAGGCCTTCCTCGTTGAGTATAATTTTAACCGGGGAGGGGTGAAAACCTTTTATTCCAAACTCCAATTAAGACAAAACGTAACTTTTGTTTCCATTACAAAAATAACAGTGAAGGATCTATTTCGATATTTCACGTGAAGTAATCGCGTGAAGTAATCGCTATGTTAATACTACTACATATGGTTTGCACTCTGTTTCTTACTATGGCAGTAAGCTATGGAACTCCCTCCCTAACACTATCAGGACACTTCCTACTGTTAGGGCTTTCAGATCTGCTATCAGCGACCTTGAATTTGATACTGACTGCTGTTCTTTCTGTAGATAGTTAATGATAGATTCATATAATTAATGGTATTTTTATTATAGCATTCGATACAAATTGTAAATTATTTTACTCTATTCTATTTTATACATATATTTATTATTGTTATTATTTTCTCTCTCGAAGATATTAGCACCCTGTGCTACCTTAAATTCGAGTCGAAATAAAGGTTATTGTATTGTATTGTATCTATTAATGTCAAAACAGCAGTACTCATGGGGCGGTTCCATGGGGCATGTTCCACCTACCCCTCCCCTGGTATACTGCGTTGTAAATTGGAGTCCAGTACACAGCGCGCGAGCGTGGTTACCAAACACGTGTAGAAATCCAAGATGGCGGGTGTTTTGTTTGAGGACATTTTCGACGTAAAAGACATCGATCCAGAGGGAAAGAAATTTGAGAGAGGTACGGATTAGCATTCGCAACTGCGGTGTTTTTATTATTGCTTTGAAGACATTAACTTAATCAGCGTAAAAGCGTCTTGAACAAGATTATTACCGGTCCGTTAACAAATTATGCTGTCAGATGTACTACTACTACCCGGGTACTACTAGTACTAGTAGTAGTAAAGTAGTTGATCATTTCTTTTTGCACCTTTTTCGCGCCCAAAATACCAAGTTATGCTCTAGAGTCTAGTTGTGAGGATATTTACGATAAACAAACACGGAAGTAACTTCAAACCAGGTGATGATTTCTTCAGGAAACCGGAAGAGCATAGACCCTATGCATAAGTCCTGGTAACTAGCATGTCAACGAGGCCGGTAGGTCCTCTGGAATGTTGAAATTGAAGCGCCCGGGGAGATTGTAAAATGCACTGAACGAATGTTCAGTGAAATAATGCCGTTAATTTGCTATGTGCCTGGCTGATTGTACTATAAACAATCACGTTCAACACGTTTCACACCTCCTGCTAGTATTTCAACTTCTTCAACATTCCAGAGGACCTACCGGCCTCTTTTTCGTGTTGTGACCGTGCAAGTTATGCATAGTGTGTATAACTTGGTATTTTTGGAGCGAAAGTTAATCTAGCATGCCTTCAAACTTCGAAAGTTTTATGACAAATTACATTACGTTTGATACCCAATTGGAACATGTTTTCACCTACCACTTGCCTGCGATTTTCAACCAGTGGTTTGCTGTTGTGACGTGATTTTCTAATTTTTCAGTCTTCATGCAAACTTATCAATATAATCAGCAATAAAAAAAATTCACAAAGAAAAAAATGAAGTTTTGAATAGAAATATGCCTTTAAAGGAGCGACACAAAAAAAACAGGTAACCCCCCCTGGGGCAGCATAATGTCAAATTCCTCACCCTCAGTTTAGCCCTGGCTGTCCAATCTCCAACTCCTTGGGCTTAGCATTCATTTGATACTGGTGCATAATAAGGGAGCGTCACATATTGATTTTTCCATGAGAAACGTCCAGCAAAGTTTCTTTTTCAACCCCCCCACCCCCTGTAAGAAACCTCAGAGCGATTTATTGATGTTTTTCAAAAGTCATACACTACCTCTTTCCATTCATGTCCGCCTTTCACTTCCAACTTAAACAACTTCAGTATCACAACCTTTGGGTCCCATTTGGTGGGAATGGAATGTTGAATTCATCGTGAAACCTTTGAATTCACTGCTATATCTATGTCGGTGAGTTCTCAAAAACGTAGCCGGCTGTGGGACAACCGCAATCTGCTATTTCTCTTCAGGAATCTTTACATATCACCGCAGAGATATGTGAGGTGATGTTTATGAAAACTATAGATTTTTCCACGGAGAAACGTCACAGGTCAAAACCCCCAAACTTCGCTGGACGTTTCTCATGAAAAAAATCGATATGTGACGCTTCCCTAAAACTCAAGATTCATAGATTTAAACAAAGGTTCACAGAATTTTAAAATTCTAGCAACTTATATAAATTTTAAAATACTTTTAAAATATGCAAAAAACATCACTATCTCAAAACGTGATCATAGTAGCACTTTAAGCAATAGTTTAATCATGCATGTTGGAATTGAGAATGATACATAGTCTCACCAGTGCAAGAGGTTGTTCATAGTGAAACACCCAATCCAATCCAAACATGTAGATTTATGCACATGAACAATATACATGTACATTGTATGTAGCCTCTAACCTCTCTCTCAAGTACTCAGATACCGGTACATTACAATGTACACATACTTAATTGTAGTTCTTCTGCAAGCAGTGAGTCAGTGACTAAAAGTAACTAAAGTTCTTATTTCTGTTTGAATTTCTTTTTCTCAGTTTCTAGACTTCACTGTGAAAGTGAAAGTTTTAAGATGGACTTGATTCTAGACATAAACTCTCAGATTTACCCAGTCGAGTTTGGTGATAAGTTCCGCTTAGTGTTGGCATGCACGTTAAAGGAAGATGGTACTCCAGATGACGGTGAATACAACCCTACTGATTCTACACCCTCAAGAGCTGACCAATTTGAGTACGTTATGTATGGCAAAGTGTATAGGATAGAGGGGGATGAAGGACCAGAGCCTGCAACAAGACTGTAAGTATGACTACTGTATAATCTTTCTTTAATCATGTCTAATTGCCAATTAATACACAGGGTTCACACAGTCATGGAAAGTCATGGAATTTCAAAAAAAAAAATCCAGGTCTGGAAAAGTCATGGAAATTTGCAAAAATGTCAAAAGTCATGGAAAAGTCATGGAATTTTATCATTGACCATTGGAATGTTTTGATGCTTGACTTCCCTTGCAGAATTCTAGATAGATTAGTAGGTTCTCTTTCAGCACTCTTCATCATTATCCATCTTCTACTTGATGATTTTGACTTGGTTGTTTTAAAACCGGCAGAGTCCTGGCTACATGTTAAAGATAATATGTTACATGTTTTTCTTGTCTCTTCCAGAACCTAATTTGAGTCCTTGATTTTTTTAATTTAGTCATGGAAAAGTCATGGAAAAGTCATAGAATTTCATTATAACTTTCCTGTGTGAACCCTGATACACATAGCAAGCTAATCCAGGCAATGATATATTTACAATATACACATAGAGTGATGTATCACTTGTGTCACAAATTGTTTATTATTATTACTCGGGCCAGTGGTGATTTTTTTAGCTGTTGGAATGATTCATAAAATAATGCTTCTTCATAAAGTGTTTCTTTTTGTTGTGTTTTGATTTTTTGCACATAAATGAACTCTGGTGATGTCATTGAACCCATGCAAGCCCTAGCTGTCATCATCAACCAATCAGATTGCACTCACCACATGAATACCTGCACACATGTACATGTATTGCCTGCATGACTGCAGTCCCGGCCCAAGCCAGTGGTATCGATGGGATTGAGTGAATATAAAGGCTGACAATAACTGTTCCTTGTATGTTTCCAATTTGTGTCTACATGTAGTTGCATGTCCAGGGGCAACTACAGAACATGGTTTAGTTGCCACAAAAATATTTACATGACATATTGTACACATAGATTGCCTAGCTTGCCCTGTTATGCACAAAACAAACAAAAAACATGCTACGATTACAATGTAAGTGAAATAACAAAGAAAAAAGTAGTCTGAAATGTACAAATGTTTTCAATGTTATTTATTTATCATGTTTATCATAATTTTGAGCTGGCATCTGTCTGTCATTCTATTTAGAACAAGTTTAGAAAATGTGTAATAAAACAGTTATTCTCAAGTAATTTATTTTGTTCCCTAGGGCTGCTTATGTTTCATTTGGAGGTCTACTAATGAGATTACAAGGGGATGCCAACAACTTGCATGGAATTGAGGCTGATGATCATGTCTACCTTCTACTTAAGAAACTAGCATTCTGATCAGCGAACAGTTGATTGAACTTCATGTTACAACACTGGGTACAGACTGTATACCCGAGAGACCTGTTTCCTGTATTCCTGAGCTCACCAGAGAATGCTTCTATTTTTGTGATCTTTTGGAAAGATTTGGGTCCAGTTCTTCAAACTTCAAATGATGGATAATGCTATCCTCCAGGTCCTGGTTGTTTGAAGCAAGGGTATAAGCACTACCCCAGGGTTAAGTTGCTAACCCAAGGGTAAACTACAGATTCAGCACGATCCTAGGGATAAATTTATCCTCACATCGGACAATGGGAACCAGATAAATCCCTATCCAGTGGATATAAGTATAAATCTAAACAGCTTATTGTATCAACTGGATAGGAATTTATCTGCTAGATAGCACAGTATCCACCCTTTGGACAACTGAGCCTTACATGTAATTGGTGCATACAACAATGGACTATTTGGGAAGCAGTGTTATATTTAAACAAGAGAAGAATGGGGTAAGGACAACTTCCCTCCCCCTCCCCCTCCCCCTCATTTTTCCTTTTCCCCTCCTTCCTTTTTTGCCCTTGCCCCATTCTTCCCTCGTTCCAGTATAGCGCTGATCCACAAGTAGAACACCTGCATTGCAGGCTACTTTACATATGTACTATTGTTCTATAGATTTATTTAGCCAATTAGAGCTCAGAATTTCTATGTAATACAGGCCAGTGTTTGTGCTATTTCTTTTTCAGTCAATCAGAATCTAGAAATGTGAATACATAATTAGTCTTGAGATGCAGGTCCCACTCACGTCTGTCGCTTAGGCTTAATTCAAATAAAGTTTTTCGTAATTGCTTCATTCTGAAACAAAATAGTTTTACCCATTCTTATTTATAGGATAATATGGTTGTCCTTTGAAATACTGGCAACAATTTTACTCAAAATTTAATAAAGGCTCGTATACCAAATAAAATCAATTTCTCTTGAAATATTTGCTCTTGTTACGTAGCCATAAGTTTTCCAGACAACGGACTCATTGGTTGAACCGAGGTCACGTGGCAGTTATCAAAATCCAAAGTATCCCGTGTGGAATACAATTCAAATGTATCCCACTACGTGATCCCATCGTGAATAAGCTGGTGTGATGTATCGCGCGCACCACTGGTTAGCTAAAGGTGTTAAAATGAATATTTGTGTACCAAAACTCGGGGAAAAGGAATTTTATAATTGTTGCTATATAACAATGACTTAGTTTAAGATTTGCTCTGATAGAGGGCTAGTGTCTACAACGTCCTCACTTGCCACCATGTTTAGCATAGTGCTATCAACTTTTAGTTACTCTTGGTTTGCAAGGGTAAAAAGGTTTTGTGTTTTGTTGCATTCTAAAGTAAAGGGAAAGAATAGTCGAACAAGTGAAACTCAGATTTCCCAGCATACTATGTCATCAGTTCCCTGCTGCTCTCAAAATGATAGAAACCCGGACTGGGCTGTGTACGGATCCCAATAAACGTACTGGGCTGTGTACGGATCCCAATAAGCGCACTGGGCTGTGTACGGATCCCAATAAACGCACTGGGCTGTGTACGGATCCAAATAAACTCACTGGGCTGTGTACGGGTCCCAATAAGCGCACTGAGCTGTGTACGGATCCAAATAAACGTACTGGGCTGTGTACGGGTCCCATAAGCGTACTGGGCTGTGTGCGGGTCCCGCGGTGAATAAACGCACAGGGCTGTGTACGTGTCCCAATAAACGCAGTGGGCTGTGTACGAATCCCAATAAACGTACTGGGCTGTGTACGGGTGCCAATAAACGTAGTGGGCTGTGTTCGGGCCCCAATAAGCGCACTGGGCTGTGTACGGGTCCCAATAAACGTACTGGGCTGTGTACGGGCCCCAATAAGCGCAATGGGATGTGTACGGGTGCCAGTAAACGCAGTGGGCTGTGTACGGGTCCCAATAAACGCACTGGGCCGTGTACGGGTCCCAATAAACGCACTGGGTTGTGTACGGGTCCCAATAAAGATGTATATGTTATTTGTGGTGGTTGCATTGTGCGGCCATGCGGTCCAGAACCAGACACTGTTTTACGAGAAAACGTAGCTCGAAAATCCGGATTTTCAAGTTATTGTGATTTCCGTCTGTCCAGAATATTAAGTATTCCGTACTGCCGCACATATAATACGTCATAAGCCCCCTCCCCTTCGACTTCAGTATTGAACAGTACAGTATCAAGAAAACCTGTGAAAAAGTAGTAAAGTAACCAAAGTTTGGGTGATTTGGTCTTCGAATTTGCCGATTGATATTCTGAGTCGGCGGTTGAATAGCCAACCAGATAGCAAGTTTGGCGGTGTCTGACTTATGCTAAAGCCTACGCAAACGAGAAAACTTTTGTTTCGGAAACATTGATGCTGATGATGAAACGAGCGGGAAGCAAGTAAAATGTTTTGCTGCCTGGCTGGACAGAACAAACCAAGAAACATTTCACGAGAAAGAAATGCAGGCGCGTTCGCAACATATGTAGCGCAGCCCTGGTGTTGCTTCGGCGAGCAAACGATTTCCTCCTCGGAAGCAAAAATGGTTCCGAAATTTGCTTCCGAAACAACTGTTTCGCGCACGCAAACGAGGACACATTTTGGGAAACACTGAAATTCACAAATGCTTCCACAACAATGTCTACTCGTTTGTCTTACATGCCGTTATTATATAAATAATCACGTAATATAATGTAGCCCTCGACATTAAAAAATATCCTTGATCGCCATTTTGCGGCTACCAGTCTGTTCTAGTCGCCAGGCAGCAAATGTTAGTCGCCAAAGTATTGTGACAAGGTTTACTGGTCAATACCTGTTGCTAATCCGCGACTGTTTTAGGGTGGTCCCTTCATGTAGGCAACACATGAATTGCTATCAAAATACAATCGAATTAACATAATACAAAACAATAGAACGAAATACACAATACAATAGAACACAATACAATTGGGTAGTAATTCATGTCTGCCTACATTGGAGAACCATGTTTGGTGTTTTAGTCACTTTGCGACGGTCGCAATCATGAGCCCTGAAATGTGCGCGCGCTTGAATGTTAGTCACACGGAATCCTTCATTTCATAACCGTTGAATCCACAAACCACACCAGTGCTTAGCCAAGCTTGCTATAAAATAACACTATTTAGATACACTATTTTAATGATAGACTTATATTTATCAGTGAAAAAAATAGTGTCTTCTATGACAACCACGTAAACTTAAAGAAAATCTCATTCACTGAAGTGCGCATGCGTCAGGTTGTTTACATTTGTTTACCTGCGTTCCTTGGCACCATTCACGTCGTACTGCGCGTGCATACTCTCTGCGTTTTGATTGGTTTAACGCAAAAAAGGTCATAATGGGCTCTGCACGCGCAAAGTACTGGGTATAAAAGGCAGGTCGACGCGCGGAAATCCAAATTCACCCAACCATTTTTCCATTGAACTTATAGAGCTATTAACGAGAACAAATAATTGTTGAACTGTCCTTTTCTTCTTTGACTACAATGGGAGGAAGTTTCAGTTCATTTAGTGACTCTAGCTACAAGCCAAAGATTACCAAGAGGTGAATACACATGCGCAATAGAGTTCAGTGTTCATTTGTAATGTGTATGTCTTTAGGATATAAGTTCTGCATGTGCTTTGCTCCTCACCATTGTAAGGCGAGCCTGCTACTTCTGTTTTCTCTGCCGCCGCACTGATACGATATTTCTGCGTTGGCTTTGGTTGATTCATGATCTTCGTTTTTCTTAATATTCAACGTTTTCTGTATTTTAGTATAAGGCGTCGAAGGGAGTATTGCAGTGCGTTGAACTACATTGTTGAACAGGAGGACAAGTTTATCGACGCCTGGTAAGTGTTGTACCACACAAACTCCTACTTCTGTAAAAATATGACGAATGTGACTAAAATATCCCGGGGGTACTCCTGGTTAGGACGTATGTGGGATGTGCGGCAGCACTAGGTCCGGTTCCGCCGGAGTTAGATGTGATTTCACAGGAGGCCAACAAAGTGTCATGTCTTTCTCCTTGTGAATGAAACTTCTGATTTATAAAATTTGTTTTGGTAAATTCAGTGATATTAGGCCCAAATATAACATGGATGTGTCGAACAAAATATTTATCTCGAGCTCTGCCTGCCGACATCACATAATTACTAAATTAGCATACTGGAAATATAAATCTATATCATTCTCATAGACCCAACACTCAAATCAAGAAATGTTTTACTTTTCACCTATTTGCTAGATGTAGAATTCGTATTTAATGATTAAAAAATTGGGCTTGAAGGAACTTTAACGAGTTTTCCACCAAGACGATAGGCGACGCACTCAGCAGCTCAGAACGGAAAACGAAGGATCAATTCTTCGAACGGAGTAAAAATGCAGTTGTTGGAGCCATGATACCGATAAAATGTCGTTGGTTTTAAACACGAAATTAATAGTTATGGTCTCTATTGTTAATTTCAGTGTAGCAATAGAACGCCAGGAACAACTCCATGGCGAGAAAGTACGACAGAGAGTGCGTAAGGTGCTCAAGAAAAAGAGAGCGACAACGCGTGCCAAGCTACAGCAGCTTCTCAAGACTCGCAAGGAACTGCTGATCAAAGTCATGTAAGTATTTGCATTATCAAATACATTTAGTAGTAAGATTTATGATATAATAAGCTGGACTCGCGGCGAATAGAGAAATCTGATTGGTTCTTCAACGGTCTGGTAAATCGCCGTACGACCGGTCGGTATAGTTTTGGAGTTCGCGATTAATTCCGACATTTTCAATGATGTGGGGAATCCGATGCCAAATAATTTCCGTAAAATCGAATTTCTGAAATCTTCACTGTCTGCAAACTTAACATACTAGGCAAAAGATTAACGGATCAAAATTTGAGGGATGTAGCTGTGCAGGGAAGTTTTCCATACATTAGTTTGTAAAATTTCCCGAGGACTTTGACTCGTTTAAGGTTACAGACAAATGCATGGAAAACTGAAAACACGGTTGCACGCATTTCAGCACAGCTACATCCCTCAAATTTTGATCAGTTAGTCTTTTACCTGGTATCTTATAAGTGTATACAGACTGTGAATATTTCATAAATTCGATTTTACGGAAATAATTATTTCTAATTGGATTCCCATACAAACTCTGTATTTCGCGCCATGTTTGCGGCATCTATAGATTGTTTCCACGAAAAAATATGTTTTTAACGTAAGGTAGAATACAAAAAGTAATGTCAGAAGATAAATAACTTTGCGAAAGCTTTTGCCAAAAAGCAATGAATTACATGAATAAACTATGAAGCAACACAGAGAAAGGCATAACAAAGTCAAAGGCAGTCGAGTCAGAGTTGTATTTTCCAAATTTCTGAACGCCAGTCAAAACACACCAAAGCCAAGACCAATTTCAACTAAAAACGTTAACCGTTCCAGAATTAAAACAAACTGAGAAAACATACCTGAAATTTAGCTGAATCCGCTACTTTGTCGGTTCTTCAAAAAATAATTTGAAGAGAAACGGCGAAGCAAAGAAGTTTATTCCAGCAAAGAATTCATGCCAGTGAGCATTTACAGACATTTCACGAACCAAGGCTTCACAGCAAATATCATGAAAGGAGGCAAATTCCACTGAATCTCTTTAGAAGTCTTTAGAACTCCAAACGACGGGAGCTTTCCGTTCAGCAAGGCAAAGAAGTCGACTAAATTTGAAAACCGTCCGTTCAGCATTTCAACTGGACCAAAAGGCAAAAGGCAAAATTAGGCAAAAGGCAAAACCATATTTCCCACTTCACACCAAATGGTGCCAGATAAGCGATGACGATGACAAGTAACCAATTCCTGGTACATGTATCACTGCATTGGACGAGTTGAAGAGTTTTGGTACGCATTTAGCCGGATTTTCTTTGCTGTTTTTCGGATAATTCGAGGTGAACTCCGATCCCGTAACTGAATTTCACCTTCTCACACCAATACCTAACATTGAAAGGGGTTCAATCTTATACTCACCCAATCAGAAATGATCGACCTCTCATTCAGCTGACCAATCAGATACAATGCTACTGTAGCACTGCAGTGGTACATGTATTTAGCACAGCTATGATTGTTTTAATCGCTATATAAATCCTGGATCAAATATTTATTGACCAAGCTTGTTCGGACCGGATGGGGGATATTGGTCGAGTACTTTTTTGTATGTGTGTAGACCTCGGCCTTCGGGTTCGGTCCATACACACACAAAAAAGAACTCGACCAATATCCCCCATCCGGACAGAACAAGCTTACCCTGCGTGAGATGGAAAACCTCTACTCGCAGGGTAAACAAGCTTGGTCAATATATATATATCGAGTATGTCAGCAAAATTATAAAACATTTCAGTATCGACTGGCTTGATCTAATCCAATTGAAAATGTTTTAAAATTTTAAGCATATTATTTATTTTTAATAGCAAATCATTATCAAAGAAGGAATATCTATTCAAGTTATTGTCGCTTTGTTTGCGTGATTCTGGGACGTTTTCAGGGGTCTTTTTAAAGCGCATAATCCAAGATGGCGTCTTTCGACGGATTTCGCCTAATCTTGGATTAGGCGCCTAAAGACCCCTGGGAAGGTGAGCGTGCGGCAACTTACAGTCTCACTCTTCCCTTTTTCTTACGCCCTTCCCTACTGTCTGAGAGCCTGGAACAGGCTAATCTCTTTGTAGCCCGAAATACAATATATTACACAAGTGAAAGATCCTCAGATTAGTTAAAAAAGCCATTAACAAGTGAATTCCTCTCGCACGAGACCGAAAACAGTGCATAGTTAACAATTATTCCCCAAAGAGGAGATTACTAGTGGTCGATCAGTTTACCAAATGGCGAAGCGCCGAGGTAAATATCCACCGCTTGTCACCGACACTCAGGGGAATAATTGTTTAGTAGTCACCGACACTGAGAGGAATACTTGTTTTAGTATATACCACGCAAATGAAATAGGCAGCCTTAGGAGCCCTTGACCAGGAGCGTCCACCCCGCATACTAGGCCTATGTCACAGCGTTTTCACAAGTTAGGTTATTTTTAGAATGGGTTCCCTCGATCCTTGGGTTGCAATCATTCCTAATTAGGGAGTAAAATCGAAAAAGCGTAGCAGCCATGTTGTTGGTATAACAAAAGTAGCTAATGGTGCATCTTTTGTTCCGCCACTGGTGTAACCCACTAATTGGCGGGAAAGTGTTGTAAAATAGTAAAAACACTGCGACAGATATATAGGAGATATGGACGCTCCTGATTTAATATGGGCGCCTTTTTAAATTAGTTCAAAGAGCCATTAACAAGTGAATTCTTCTCACGCGAGACCAAGATCAGCCATTTGTCTCTACGCCGGGAGGTAAATAGTGCGGGAAATTCCGAGTTCGAGTAGCCAATCAGAGCGCGCGAAAATCACTATTCACTTGCGTGGTGTAATCACAATGATTTGCCCGTGATCTTAGGTGGCTTACTAATAACACATAAGAAATAAGAGAAAGGTTCTGGGGTCCTGGATGACTAATAAAGAGATTTTTAAAGTTCCAAGAAACATGACGCTTTACGTCGGTGACTAGCGGTGGATATATTTACGCCACTCGGTAAATATTCACCACTTTTCACAAACAGTGAGGATCTTTGATACTTAGTTTTTTCTGTTTTGTTTTTTCTACAGTGCCGCTGGCATTCAAGTGCAAGACTTAGAGGAAAAACTAGCCAAAAGTCAACGCAAGCTCGACACATTCTGGTCACTAACATTCGAGGACGATCCCGAGGAGAAGTTAAAGGAATGGCGCGAAAACTTGCGCCGCACGCGCTCATGCAGTGACGTCAATAAGGCAGAGCCCAGACCTCCTTTGGTTCGCGAGGATGACGATCGCGCGATTTACCTGGGAGCTGGTAACGGCGCGAAAGAAGTCGAGCTTGAGAATGTGGCTATATCACCGAGTATGGAATGGCTAATGAACCAATCCTTTGAATAGGAAGTCGCTTTTTTTCTAAATTATCAATCAAATTGATGCACTCAAGGCACGCGAATTTACTCTGTCGTGACCGTCCACTCAAGTATCTCCTAATTTAAACTAATCACGAACATTGACATGAAAGACTCTGTAAATATCCGACCGAGTGGGTGAGTGTTGTAATGTGTTCGTTTGTTGGTAAATAGAATCAATGTGTGAATTGTAATTAGTCGTTTGTATTTGCGGCGAGAGAGATTTGTACTTGTAAATAAATAAATAAATCACTGTTGTTTTATAATGATTGAAGTGTGATTTTTATGACAATATCGAAGTCGGTTGATTTTTAGACTGCGAGTAGTCCGGAAAGCATGCAGACTACAAATGCCTGGCATGGGGTGAGGGGATCATCTGTACCACGAGTCCATGACACGTTATTTTTATCAGTATAGCAGCGCAACATGTTTCGTCTCTTTCCATTTGATTTCTAGTTTGCGATAGACAATTCGCTATCATGTCGAACTCGCTATCATTTTGACAAATACCACACTGCCTGGCTGACCTCAGCTGGCAAATGCCCCACTCACGGAACTGATAAGTTGTCAAATGGCCCACGTATGCCCACCCCGTCCCCCCCCCCCCTCAGGCCGAGTGGGAATAGGCAGTTGCCTAATACATATATTATTTCCCTATCAGCCTCCATATGAAACTTTTGTTCTAAAGCATCAGTGCATAATTTCGTAAATCGTGGGAGACTACCGCATCACCGAATTCCAGTCCTCTGGATGTATTATTTTGGAAAGAGCGTTTTAGAGTTTGGGTTACCTGTATTGGAGTTCCTGGCCAAGTAGGGGACTGTGCTTCGCACTCGCGTGATAGCAAATTGAGCAAATCAGCCGCTACATTGTTAGCCTCCTTCGCATACGTTCTTTTGGCTCGTCACACATTCCTCCCAACAACTAGCGCGACGAGCTAAAAGAATGTCTACGAAGGAGGCTACTACATTGTAGCCTGTTACGCGGTTCCAACCAAAGAGCGAGATAGCAACATCAAAGGCCCATGGGAACTGAAGTGGTCTATAGTCTTTTTGTTTCTTCTTTTGTGTGTGTCGGGGATAGGGTGAGGGCACAGCTGTTTCCAGAGGACTCGATCGGGAAACTTAGTTCACACATGTCAAATTAAACATTAGCGTTGATAACGGCTGACCAGCTATGATAACGGCTCAAATCATAGGAAAGTATCACCGCTTAGTACAAAAAGTGAATGTGCACTTCTGATATATCTCGTTAATATGTGCGCGACATATTAAATTAGTCGTCTCCTACAATAATTATAGGTCTTGGATAAGGTCATTGGCGTCAATGAAAACTAAAGTCCAAAAAGATAGTGGCGCTTATCTTAATGAAGGCGGTAAGACTTTTCATTGTGAAACATCCGTGAGAGGATCATCTCCCGGGGGGGGGGGGGGGTACTCCTGTTTGTGACGTATTATATATGTGCCGCGGGGGTGGGTCAGGGTTTTGAGCTCAGTTTGGGCAGGTAGGGTCAGGGTTTTGACCTGATTTGGGCAGATAAGGGTCAGGATTTGAGTTTCATGTGGGTGCAGTCAGGGTCGGGGTTCAGTATTTTTTAGGCATCAGGGTTTTTCCCCCCAAAAAGGGGGCAATCAGGGTTTTGGAGCTCGGATTTTGGGTCAAACAGAGTCAGGGCTTGAGCCTCTTGGCCTCACATACATACCCATTTTTCATGTAAGTATCACGGGTATCACGAGTATTCACCTATTGGTATTCACCTTCCGATATTAGTGTATGCTATCAAAGGAAGTAAAAATCTAAGATCTAAATGAGGGTCAACTCCAGCCTCCATGAAAGACTAAGGCTTGGTTACCTTTCAACGACTACGAGCTTGGACTATTATATATCTTAAGATGAAGAGATATATGGTTTTTTAATTATTTATTACGCGAGAATTGGTGAACTGAACGAACACGAGAAAGCCGAATTGTAAATCAAAACAAAAATGTAAACTCGCACAGCACTGGAAGACCTGAGACTTTACTGGGTAAATTAGTATACATAATCTTATAAGTACGAGTACAATTAATGATTTATATAATACCTCGAAGGATTTTGAAGCGAACGAGCCAATTAAAATCGAGTTATTGGAGTAATAGCCAATGCAATTTTTACTTGCACGTTCGGGACGCGACAGATTTACAGAAGTCGCATCGCCTGTGCAAGTTTAATATCGCTCGTGTAGCCGTGGCTTCACAGTCATGTCAGTTCATCGACGTAACACAGCCACGTCGGGCGGTTGGTGCCGTGGCGGTGGCCTGGGGACGAGCCTAGTCTGGTAGCTTCTCTGACACTGCTATGGTCGTCTTGTTGTCACAGAAGGTGTCACTACACGAATGCAAGGCCTTTATCCACACGAGTTTCCCATCTACTCGTACCAGTAACTTGCCATCTTTTATGGCAACAGCAAATCCTTGAACGATAGCACTGAAATCCACTCGAGGCGCGGTAGTGTTTGTCAGATTGAGGGCTTTCTTGTCTGCAAGGATGATGACGAAGTTAAAGTGATCTGCGTCGATTGTACTGTCGTCTGAATAAGCAAACCAATCCATGACTTCTTTGTTCCACTTCAGGACTTTTGCCGCAGCTGATGTGATACGATCTGCAAACCTTTGCCTTGCATCCGACTCCGGGATAACTTCAGTAGTGCGTCCTAATTGGTTCCTTCTCACGATCTTAGTTCCAACTCTGATGACCTTGATCAGCTTGGCTTTAGAAGAGGTGATAATTCGGGCTCCAGGTCTAACAGGGCATGTAGCTATCTTAGCAAGCCAGAGGAAGCCGCAATTTTTTCCAACGTTCCACATCCCTTTAATAGACTCGCCTGCGGTATCCAAGTCGACAAACGAACCCTTGATGACCCAGAAGATCGCAAGGTACTCATAACACTTTAGATCACAGATAGACGGTACCCCAGCATCTGGTTTCACGTAGCAGGGAGTATGAGATGCAAAGGCTTTTTTGCGTATGTCTTTACACGTTGGCTTGTTCAATGGACGAAGTAAGTCCACTAAAGCTAATTGTAAACACTTCCTCACTCCGTCTATCCATTTCCTGCCATTCGCAGCAAACCACGAATAATACTTCCCGTACAGATTGCAGAACTTCTCTGCATATTTGATAGCGTAGGCGTTTGTTGTGGGTTCACAGGGGTATTTCTTTTCCAGACACTGGCGATACCAGCCACAGGAATCCCCCGATGGACTGTAGCACTCGGATGGTAATGAGGTGGTTGCAGTAAGGCTACGATCATATTGAGTCCAAGCTGAGTCAACCAGGAACAGGAGAATAATTATCGACAACATACTCCTGGAAAATATATAGGATATTTAAGTTAGCCTGTGAGTACTACATACAGTTCGTTTAAAGGGTAGTAAATACGCGTACGTACGTAAAACTACAAATACGGGTGACTAAAAGGGGCATTGCCAACTTCCAAATTATAAACTTTCTCATTACGAAAGACAAAAATAACTACTCAGATTAGCAGGGTATGCTTTCCAGGTGTACTGGATAAAAATTGAGACAATTTTGATGACGGATGGCAAAGATTCGAGTGGATGAAAAATACTGCTTTTAAAAGAAATTTCGGATCGGAGGAACTTGAAATCGGGTCACTGTAAACGGAAATCAAGTTTCTAGAATAAGCTTTTGTAATCCATTTTAATCTTTGCCATCCTCTATCGTAAAAGTTTGAAAAGCATATCAGAACATTCACATGGTATTTCTCTTATATCTCAGGTGTTATTTATGTAGTTTTGTTTCAAAGAAGTTTGAAGGTTCAATTTGATTGAGAGTGACCTTTATTGGTTTTGATTGCTTGCATGTTTCTATCATGGACCTTATTCATAAGGGCATCATAGCGAGGCTAGTTGTTCCAGATTGTCACAGGAATTGTATACGAAATCTACAGTCGATGACGAAAAATAACGTTAAATTCCTTATTACGCAAAAGAACACAACAATTAGGTCATTTGTATATTGTGCTCGCAACTTTTGAGCAACTTTTGGAGTTTCGAGCAACTTTTTGTGGTACGAGCAACCTCAAGCGACTTTTGCCTTCCGGACGGCAACTTTTGAGCAACAATCGAGCTTATCATAGATATCAAACACGCATAAGTTGACACTTAGTTGAAAATTTACAATTGATCGAATTTAATTATATACATTGGCCGTATTTACCTAGGACGACGAAGTCTTCGTCTAAACGAAGACAATTTTTTCGTTAACAGCGGCATGCCCAGGATTTTTGTTAAAATGGTTGATATTTGCGAGCAGCTTTTCAAATTTTAGGAGCTTGGTATATTTTAGGAGCTTGGTATATTTTAGGAGCTTGGTATATTTTAGGAGCTTGGTATATTTTAGGAGCTTGGTATATTTTAGGAGCTTGGTATATTTTAGGCGCTTGGTATATTTTAGGAGCTTGGTATATTTTTGGCAACATTAGAGAAACTTTTGAGCACTTTGCCGAGCATAATTTCAATTTTCACAATTTACTAGCACCTAACAACAATGCGGTACGACTGAAACTAAGGGCGCTTTCCATTTACGCGAACTGACTGGTCTGCATGATCGACGGCCAGTTCTTAAATGGAACGTGTCAGTTCTGAGAACTGGCCCATCAGACCAGTCAGTTCGCGTAAATTTCTGACCGACTCCAATTTTGTGAACTTTGTGACAACTGGCCTCTCTCTGATACCATTGTTACCAGACTTCTTCCCGCGCGGGCATGACGGTGAGATACGAATATGATACACGATTTCTTAACTTTCTCTTTATTAAACAACAGATAGGAGATCGTAACGAATTCGTACAACAAACGAGAAGTGTGAATTTGGGTTACCTGTGCTGGATTTTGTAACTACATGTAGCTCAGTACCAAAACACAGCGCGTGCAAACGCGGTGAGAATGGACATGCAACGAGTACAGTGTATTATAATTACAATAGTCGTCAGATATTCGGTAAATTCAATCGGAAATTGTCAGCAGATAAGTGCATTTCGTTTTGCATTAGCAGAAAACTATTGTAAATCTCGTAGTGATTTTTAGGGTACAATCTGCACACGGTTCAATACCATTTACAATTCTATTCCAACTCCCCCTATTCCCTTAACTAAATCTAACTTAGGGACTGGTCAGAAATTAGCAGGGGAGGGGGGTGGGGAGATTGGATTGGATAACTTTATCAGTTTTGTCACGTTGTTCCATCAGGTAATTTACAAATTTTAAAATGAATAATCTAAAATTATGCCTAAATAAAAAATCTATAACTTACAATTATACTACATGATATAATATTTACATAAATAATAAAACAAATCCTGCTTTACGTGGATGCCGTGAATTAGTAATTTCAGAAGTCATATAGCAGCGTAATTTGTCTTTTAGCGAGTTAAGGGATTCCGATTGGCGAATATCAAGGGGCAGGCTGTTCCACAATTGTGCGCCGCTATAGCTAAAACTTCTTTTAAGATAGTCAGTGCGCGGATGTAGAATAGCCAGCTTATTAGTAAGATCGCGTAGTGAATAATTAACTAGCTCATTCCTAAAGATAAATTTCGAGCAAAGATAATCTGGAGCTAAATTATTTAGTGACTTGTACACCATAACTGCAGAATCTAGTAAATGTTGGTGTTTTATGTTTTTCCAGGTAAGAGTTTCACGCAGTGTCTAAGTATTTGAATCAAATGGCGCGTTCAATAAAACACGAGCAGCACGATTCTTCAATTTCTGTAGCTTGTCACATAAACCCTTGCCACAGTTACCCCACACTTCGCTACAGTAAGCAAAGTGCACGTGTGGATGGACTAGTGCATTGAAGATAGTCAAAAGAGTCGAGAAAGGGACAAAAGGCTTCACTCTTTTTATCGCGCCAATACCAGCAGATATCTTTTTAGATATATGATGAATGTGGGTATCTATCCCAAGAGAGATTTTCATCAATGAATACTCCTAAAGATTTGGCTGTCTGGACCTGTTTAATAGCAACGTTATTTATTGATGGTGTTGGGATGTGGGGAATGTTAATGCGTTTTTGATTTGAAGCAATTAACATATATTCTGTTTTCTTAAGATTAAGGGTTAATTTGTTTGCGTTAAGCAATGTATTAACACAATTGAGATCAGAAGCTAGTTGGCCATCGAGCTCAGAAATGTTATCGTTCGTAAACGTGAGACTTGTATCATCCGCGTACATTCTAAGGACTGAGTGTGTCAAACAATTTGGAAGATCATTGATCATGATGTACATTAAAAACATTATTGGTCCAAGGATAGTCCCTTGGGGAATACCACATTTTAAAGAGATGGCTGAGACAACGAGCCGTTTACGAAACACCTCTGGTCGCGATTAGTCAAATAAGATTTGAGAGAAATTGAAATGAAATCAAACTGAAGTCTAAAATATATAACGGCCTCCCCGGACAATAAGTATGAAATAGTTTGACCCTACCCCTCTTTCCCCCTATAATCAACCTTTTTCAGTTGCCCTTTTTTATTACCTTCCATTTTTTGGGGGTCAAAAAATTATGACCTTCCTCCTTTCTCTACTCCACTTCCACCTGCTGTTTCTTGACCAGTCCCATGCTTAAAATCTCAACATAAGAATTATAAAGAGAGGACAGTTTCTGGTGACTCTACAGGTAGCCCAAGCTCTATAAAAGGAAATATTTGTTATACTATTCGTGTGTGATTCTTCGGTCTTCTACTTTCAACGTAAATGTTGAATAATACTCGACAATACTTACAGGTTGCCTCAGTCTCATGTTCCTTAGCTATATTTGGGCCACACCGCAGCAAAACGGTATGCTCCGCTGGCCGAAAGAACGAAGGCTCTGCTATTAAATACAAATTACCGAGGGCTTCAACTTTTTTTAGTAAATAATGTTATAAATGTATTTTTGTTGGGCATTCATAATTAGCACCTCGTGCTCTTCCCTAAGGACTTGGAGTTGTTATTTAAGATGATATTTACAAATAGTTTTCACCTGACGCCAACCAGTTTACACGCTTGGTTATCCGGCCCAAAATTTTCTAGACATTCCTCTGTAATCCGGGCTTAAATTAACAGCGTTTGTACATGTAAGTTTTTTCTTTTGACGACCCTTAACCTCCAGGGGTCTCGGCGAGGTTTTAACCTGGTTTTCCGTATCCGGCGATTCGTCATTAGTTTAACATTACTATGTAATGTTTGTATGGCAATAAACTTGACATAACTGGTCGACACCTCCTAACATGTACACGCCTTGCTTGATGTGTATGTAAATTATACAACCTAAATATTTTCTATGCGGCGGAGCGCAGTGACAGGGCATAGAACTTAGTAAACTCACAGTGAATTACAAATTAAGAAAACTTCAACCTGTTAAAGTCTTTGGCTTATCTTTTAAGTAGTTTTCTTATTTATCGCGAAACATTTCACGTAAATACGCATACGTACTTAAAAGTAGAAACAGGGGTGACTTGTCTCTGTTTTCTTTTAGTTTCGGCGGGAAATTGGGTGGACGCGCGCGCGCTGGGTCATCTAAGACACATGCGCGTGACGTTTTGCCGTGGTATGTGTTTGGGAACATGTTCAGCATGTACAGAGTAGCGGGACGTGAGGTAAAACGCCCGAGTGAGAGGGGGTGTGGAGGGGAGAGGAGAGGTACTTCGGTGAAAATATACGAGAAAGCTGGAAAAATACCCCCCAAAAATTAAATAGTTCAGCTAAAAAGAGCACTGCCCTAAAAATACCAAATACAAAATATCGTTTCCTACCATGCGGATTTCCCCCGGGGATTTCCCGATCCCACTAAATAATATACTTTCTAACTAACATTCCAACTGTGTTCAGTTTAGTTACGAGTTTATATTGTTTTAAGAGCGTATTTACCCCTTAACAGACCAGATTTATTTTGCCTAAACGACCACCCAAAAAACCGGATCGCCAAATTAAACCCCTTAAACACAGGACAAAATCGACGGAGTTGAACATCGCGAACTTTAAATGAGAGAAAAGCAACAAAACTTACAGGAACCATTTCTGGTTATCACGGTGATTTTCAAGCGCATTTTATGTCACATCCACGCCAGTTAAGAGACGCTGTGACTTTCTCTAATTACGTAACACTCTTGGTTCTTCTCATAGCCTTCTCATATCGTGTCTTACGTACCTTAATATAGTCTCCTTCGCAGAAGCTCAAGTGAATTCAGCAACGCGATGGTTTACCTTTTAGCCTATACGAAATCCCGCTCCTGAATTGAGAATTATCCAAGCCGTGACTGACCCTCAAGTTAATTAGCGAATGTGCTTCTTCCAGCCGGATCGAATCTCGCAGCCGTAACTTATGATGGCCCATATATAGGGACAAAACGATCAACACAGTTGCACACACTCCGCGATAAACACATTGAACTCACTGACTCTGCGATAAACACTACAATAAACACAGTTGTACACACACTGCGATAAACACAATTGCATACACACACACTGCGATAAACACAATTGCATACACACACACTGCGATAAACACAGTTGCACACATACTGCGATAAACACAATTGCACATGTATATACTACGATAAAGTTTGCACAAGCACATGATCGCACTCACTCGGCGATAAACACAGTTGCACACAGTTAAAATTCGATTTAAAATCTGTAATGCGAGAATTATTTTGTGTTTGAATGAAAAATAGAGGAAGATAAAATAAGTATTAGAGCGCTCGTGTTCTCTAAATGATGTCACATGAAGTGAAATTTCACATTTCAGGCAGCCTAAAAACGGCAAAGAAAAGTCGCATAAAAAAACACGTTTCCCCCGTTTACATCGGGATTTCATGTAGATTCGAAGTAGCAAAAAAAAATCCAACAAGTTGTGAGGAAGTCTGCCTGAATCTTTTAGTGACGTATGACAAGGTTCCCTTTGATGGAATTAAAATAACGTTTCATATAGGACAGTTACTAAAGAAAAGTCATGCATGGTACCAATAACATAACGGCACAAGGAGCGGCAACTGAGGAATCAAGTCTGTTTGTCATGGAACACCCTCGGCTGTTACAGGGATGTCTCAGTGATCAGGACGTTGATGTATAGATTTAGCCGTAGCGCCGTAGATGCAAGCCTCTGGGGGAGCATGCACCTCCGAATTTTATTTTAAATGTGATTTAAAATAGCCGGCCCGGCGTGACAATGTAAAAGGCTGGCAAATGCACCGAGGTCTCTACATCCGATTATTGGCCACCCCTTCATGTAGGTAGACACGAATTGCTACCAAATTGTATTATATTGTATTGTATTGTGTTGCGTTCTATTGTTGTATTGAATTGTATTGTGTTGTATTCTATTGTACTTTTGGTAAAAATTCGTGTCGTCCTACATAAAGGGATTGCCCGATTATTGAATTATTTTTGTAATTACCTATTCATTTTTTCACGTTGCTTTATATCTATTATATTCGTCAGAAGAGCTTGCTTTCTTTGGATTTGCGAAACCCCCATCAGTAATTTAATGGTCATCCCTTCGGGGTTGATCATTAGAATCCGGGGAAGGGGGGAGGGGGATATTTTTGTTGGTAATTTTTTTGTGCACGAATTATTTTCAGGTGTGTGAGCTCTGCACGATTGTTTTAGCTGTGTGAACTCTGCATGATGTTTTTTACTGTAATATTAATGACCATAAAGATCGGACGCGAATATTTTATCGTGCTTGTGAAGTGAAACAATAATTGGAATGCACATTATTGTTATGTGATTCTGTGTTATTCTAATTATGGAACTTGAAATGACCATGTATGTCTCATAGGAGTTACAGATCTTTATCAAAAGTTATGAATACTTATTAGCTGAGTACGAAATCTTTATAAAAAGTTAATTTACTCAGTAATTTTATTGGGGTTTACAGTACTGTGCATGTGATCTGAATACTGAGCTGGGATTGGTTTTCTCCCTCGTTAATTATTCATGTTTTACAAGACAATTTCAAAAAATTATGCATGTATGTCAAAAGATAAGGCACCTGTACAAATATAGCATGTCTTTGAATAATTATTTGACTTCAGTGACCAAAAATATAGTAATTATGTCAAGTAACGCCCTGGTTTGAGGGTGCGAATACCTGTCTTTGCAAAACAAATATAAATGGTACTGAAACTTTATGATAAAATGATCGATGGTCTTCAACAAAATTTTGGTCAACTGATAAAACTAACTTTTAGCAGTGATGAGAGTGTGTGTGGAACTTCAATGGTGATGGTTCCTCAGGAAAAAAAAATGAACTTGTAATTTGGCGCATTTCAAGTGACTTTAGTCACCTTTCAAATGAATTATTTTAGAAAAACTTTTCACATACTGGTAATTTAAAAAGGAACCTTCATGTATCAGTTCCCTTGCACGACGTTTTTTGCCGCCTTATACCACCCCTTCCCTACCCTTGGCGCCAGAGGCCCTACTCGCTATAAAGTTTACCTAAGAGCGCCGAAGACGCGATCAGCGAGACGGAACGCCAGTTCTCTGATGTAGCCGAGCGAATAGAAGACCGATAATTCCGGACGCAAATGCTGATTGGACAAAGGGATTAGCTGTTTCTAACGGTGTACCTGATTGGTTGACAAAATACTCCGCATTGTGATCATCACGTGTACAGAACGTGACGGCACAACATGTGTCTTGCTTATTTCAAAATATCACAATGTTTCCATTGCTTTTCCAAGGTGTTGAAACAGTAGTATTTAAAAAAAGTGTATGCTGCTATATCAAGGGCACCCAACGAGTACTTTTTGAAATTCGTTTGAAACCAGTTGTATGCAGCTCCTCTAGCCATTTTAAGGCGCCTACTATGTCTTTTGGCGTATTCTAGAAAGCTATTAGCTGTTCGGATTTTCTAGGTGGAAATCGCGTCAACCGAAAATACTATGGCAAAATATTCCCGGCCTACGAATTTGTTAGTAGTCTAGAACATAAACAAGATTTTTCTAGCTCAAGTAACTTCATGTTGCAAAGTTTTGTGGAGGTACGAATTTTTTAGGGGTTCTTTTTTCCTTTAGGCAATTATTTTAGGTGACCTCCATTTGCTAAAGGTTTATTCTTTCGGAGTTTAGATGTCAGAATTTCTTAGAGAATGAAAATGTGTTCTCGAAAACTTTAGGTGGCCGCTTCACTAAATGATTTGTGATAATATGTGGGTTTTTCCATTCCAACCAATGTTTTTCCCCGGATCGTTCTGATTCTATTGATCAGACAAAAACGTACGAATATTTTAGGGGAAACCTTTTAGTCTCCCTTTTCTTCTATAATTTTCTAGGGATTGAAAACAAATTTTCTAGCCAGTATTTCAGAAAACAATTTTCTAGGGACAATTTTTTCAAATCCGAAAGTTTTAGGCTAACTTACTCTCCCGAACAGCTTTTTAACCGAAAACTTCATTGGGTGCCCTTGCTATATTAATCCAGCTAGTTTTATATTTTCCAATCATGAGATTCGATAAAACGTGCTGTGTGACTGGCTTAGGATATAGTCACACCGTACAGCGAGTTTCAGGGCAATCGGATGTAACGCTACGACGCTAGATGTTTTTTACTTTCGATATTTGCAGGGACGAACGGCTAATTTATCTGTTTGCAATATGTAGCATTAGATAAATTTTGTTGCCTTCTACACTGTATAACAAGTCGGCACTGGCTTACCCTACCCCGAGGTCTGGAATAGGGTATCCTTTTTACTGTTTTGGTCTGGGAAAGGGTACTATGGATTTCAGTGATATACTGGTCGTTGACGCCATGCTTAGCGCTCTATCGACCACACTACGGCTTAAAATACCATATTAAAACAAAAAAACGGCATTCGTAGTGTAATTGAGTATGAATCTATCATGGTTTGGGTCTGGGATAGGCTAGATTTTTTGCTTCAAGTCTGGGAAACCGGTATGGTAAACGGCATTTTTAGGTCTGGGATAGGGTCAGGCGTTTTGAGGTCCCGCGGCACACCCCTACCCAAAAATCTTCTGAGTACATGTGTCTACTGCTGATATGTTATGAGGTTTGAGGCACCGAGTTAAAAGTACACCGCTTTGAGTGAAACGTTTTCAGAAGAGTTTATTCTCACCCCCTGAATTCAGTCTCAATCAGACCCAGCCCAGACTGGTTGGGCATTTGATTATAGGACCAATGCTGCTAAATGGCTTTTAGTAAACTATAATCTTGTAAATAATATATTGTTAATATGGCATATTTGTTCTTGATCTAAATTTCTATACCGGCCATGAATTCAGCTGGAAAAAAGACTATGTACCGGTAACTAGGCGAATTATTGGCCCGAGGGGGGGGGGGGGACTCCCTTATGTGAGGGGTACATGGATGCTCGTCGTACCTCTTAGGGGTCAAAATCAGGAGTTTGCAATTGGTACCACTTAGGGTATCCACCATCAAACACAGACATTTCTATGTAAAGCGGTACCTTTTAGGGGTCGGGTGTCAATTGAACAAAAAAGCTGTTATCAATTTACATTTTTATTATCTTTTAGGGGTCAAAATAAGCTTGAGCCACGCCCAGTTTAGTACCTCTTAGGGGTCAAATCGAAAATGACCGACGAGCATCCCTACCCCTTTTATATGGGAGTCCCCCCCCACCCGGGATTATTGGTCTCCAAAGTCCCAGGCATTTTGTTTCACGACCGCGCAGTTTGAGGTCTCGGTCGAGTGACGTAAGATCAAGAAAAAGCCATTGTTTCACCAGCACTTGTTGTAAGTTATATTGTTATGGATTCTTAATATTACCACAGGCTAACCATCCTCCCATTTGTGTATTTGTCCATTATTTCTTAGCAAATTGTGAAATAAAATACCTTTTGACTTGATTCTGCTGTGTATGTGTTGATTTAGCGCGCGCTCATAATACAGCTCGGGTTTCCTGTGGCTCAGGTTTGTTTACATATAGCTCGTGCTTCCTGTGGCTCATCTCGCCAACTACATAAAATTACACAAGGCAGGCAACTAAATTCATGGCCGACAAGCGAGACGCGCGAGAATTTTGCCGAAAAACGAAAACTTCCAGGTTCCTGCTCCCTCTCTAATATTCAAAATGTTGAAGAACAGTAAATGAGCTAAGTTTTTACAGGAGCCCATTACCAGGAGCGTCCGTCTCCCATACTAGGTCTGTGAGTCAGCGTATGACCGGATTGAGCTATACTTAGAACAGATCTCACGGGAGTTCACGTGCTCACACTTTGGGAATCCAATCAAACCATAGTCAGGACAATGCAGCGTTAGTAAAATCACCTCAAAGAACAATTATTTATAGGTCATTCTCAATCTCGATAATTACGGCAAGCATATGCACGATCGCAGCAGAGTCAGAAGGCAGTTACCCGGGAAACATGTTCTAAAAATAACTCAAGCCGGTCATACGCTGACTCACGGGTATAGTATATATGGACACTCCTGGTAATGGGCTCCTGGTTTTTTGTTGTAATTCACGGCGATATCGAGTGGTACACACTCGCAAAAGCTTCCTAGAAACCGTCACACTGGTCCAGATTTTCGACGATTTTTTTTCTCCCTATGATTGGGACAGATATGAGCCATCATCACATTCAAATTTTTAAAATCAAACTGTCGAATAATCTCCCGTCTAGAGTCCCCAGCGAAGAAATGGACAGCTGACATATTTCCCCTAATCTCCCTCGTATAGGCTGTTTTGCAACTTGACGACACCACCCCGATGAAGTAGTTTTTGGCAGCTTCCGATAAACGAACCGGAAGAAAAATATATTGAAGACTATCGCGGGAAGTTTGTTTACAAAAATATATGTCGCACGACCGTTAATTAAACTCTCGTACTATGATTTCAGACCAAATTTTACTCCACTCTCAGTAGTATTACCACCAGTAAATTCTCAAATTTCAAATCATAAAAAAATATTTAACTAGCAACTTACCGTGTTTGTAGTGAGCTTGCTCGTTCCAATAGTGCCAGGATCTTTGAAATTTCTAGTCGAGAGTGTGAAGAAGAAGAAGTTCCACTTTCTTCCGATTTGAACTCCGAAAGACAGAAGTCGTTTTGTCGAAGGCAAAAATATTGTGTTTCAGCGGCTCAGAAGTCTCAGCTGGTCTCTTGCATTTTTACCAGCATTAGGGTTCCCTTTTTGCTTGTATTTTACGGTTCAAGTACTAGCTGATTTTGCTTCCAAATATATGAGTATTTGAACACTTTTTGCAACGTTGTCTAGTAGCTAACCCTGGGCGCTTTCCATTCAACCAAAAAAAAACGAATATTCCGGTCAGAAATCAAATGGAACAGTCAAATTTCCGGTTCGAAGTTTCGGAATTTGTGGACCACCTCGCGAGGTGGCCCTCGGCGAAACTTCTTTTATGAGAGCTGGTTTGCATTTTGCATCTGAGATCTACTCATGTCCTCCTGAATCTCGCCCGAGAATGTTTTGCCTCCGACAAACTTCTAGGCCGCTTTCTACACAACGGCGCTGTGCAATGTTTAGCAGGATTTGTTTCTTTCGGCCTTCGACAAACGACGAGGAAATAATGTTGGACATTTCAGTGCTGGAACTGTTAGACAAGGTATAAAGTGATGGCCAGATGGACGGACTAACTCTTTGGCTTTGGACTTCGTCTTCGGTTCGCGAATTCGCTTCAACTTCTCAATGTTTGTGCCAATTTGTGGTGGAAAAATCGACTACCATCTGCCAGCAGGGAACAAATACGGTAATTTGTTAGTTAAATATTTTTTATGATGTGATAAACTGTATTTGTGCTGAATTTACTGATGGTAAAATTTGGTCTGAAATCATAGTATGAGAGTTTAATTTAGCGGTCGTCGTGCGACATATATATTTTTGTAAACAAACTTCCCGCGATAGTCTTCAAGATATTTTTCTTCCGGTTCGTTTATCGGAAGCTGCCAAAAACTACTTCATCGGGGTTGGTGTGTCAAGTTGCAAAACAGCCTATACGAGGGAGATTAGGGGAAATATGTCAGCTGTCCATTTCTTCGCTGGGGACTCTAGACGGGAGATCATTCGACAGTTTGATTAAAAAAAATTGAATGTGATGACCGTTATAAATCCTTATGATGGCTCATATCTGTCCCGATCATAGGGAGAAAAAAAAAATGTCGAAAATCTGGACTAGGCTTCTCCGCAGGCAACTCTTATATATTTCAGATCCGGATTCCAGCAAAGCCGGAAGCCGGATCCGAGCGTCTCTCTTATACCATTACATATAATCCAGCACTACCTAACATCTCATCATAATTCATAAACACTCTAACATTCTCTCAGTCATCTAAACGTTCCGAAATAATTTTCAAAAATCTTTCCTTAGGGTCCATCGCCGCTGTAACAACATAAGTGACATTTTAGTAAGAGCTCAGTTACCGAACACTACTAACACCTCTCCACTGCCACCCGGCTCTTATCGCTGCGGTAAAAACTGCATTACCTGCCCTTACATCGAACATGGCCTCAATCAATACACTTTTTCCTCCACTGGCGATACTCACCATATCAAATCTCACATTACATGTAATACTAAAAACGTAATTTACATGGTTCAATGTCACTACTGTAATTCACAATACATCGGAGAAACAAAACGATGCCTCAAAGACCGTTTTAATGCATCAATCAGCGGCTTCCCCCTGTGGCCGACCCCCGGGGAACCCACGGGAACTCAGGGGCATTTGTCACGATTTGTCAGCTCCATGTTGCCCGAGGGTGTGTTGGAAAACAACTGACTTTTGCTACCGGTGATTTAACCCAGGGGACGGACCCTGGGGATTTGTAATATCAGGTCAGCGGTTTACCCAATCCGTTATTCCCGGATGTCACTCTTCGAGCTTCGCCCCTTTTAATTTTCAACGCGTGGAGCACCGACAGAGGGAAGAGAAAAGCCATCTTGGCAAATTTTCTAGAGGAATTTATCAGCAAAGGTATGTTTAGTTTATATATTTCGTTGTGAATTTATACCCTTGCATTTGGCCTTTTGGGGTTGTGTACGGAGTGGTTCCTTTAGGCTTTAATCAGTTAAAGGTACGGTACATTATATTTGCCCCAGAGGGAGGGGATTTGTCAAAATTCTCCTGCCCCATACCCAGGGGGATTAGATGAGGTTTGAATGGGCGTTTGGACAAATCCCCCAGGGTCCCCGGGGGTCGGCCCCAGGGGGAAGCCGCTGATTGATGCATAACGAACACAGACGACTTGTAGATAAATCTAATATCAAATCTAAACCTACAGCCGTTTCTGAACATTTTCTCAGCCCTAACCATTCTAGTATTATTCCTTTAGAAGTCATCTATTCTAAACGCGATTCCGTGAGAAAAGCACGTGAATCATATCTCATCTATATAAAAGCTAAAACCCTCGAACCACTCGGAATGAATAGACGTGATGAAATGTAATTTCACCGTTTGACCTTTATTGTCGGCTGTTACTCGTATCTGCACTATCTTTTCAAACTATTTCGTAATTTCCTTTTATGTGTTACTATTGTATAAAACATATGTAATCGATTTTGTAATTTCCGCTCATAGTTACGTAATTAACAATTTATATAAGCCCTGTATCCATTTGTGACCTCCACTGTAAAATAAACCTGAAGAAGGCTGGTACTGGCCAGCCGAAACATCGTATAAACCTCGACAAGCGTTGTATTTGATCAGCATTGCAGTAGTCTTCGGACACTTTATCATTATATTTTCTTCTTCTTGCTGATCAAGATCTGTTTTTTGATCCAACGTCTGGCAGGATTGGTTGTACACCGTTCTAACCTTATTTATATCTCTTATACCACAGGAAGCCCGGTTTCACATCTTTCTCTCTCGATTTTTTCGATTTTAATTAGGAGTTGCCTGCGGAGGAGGCTAAATCTGGACCAGTTTGACGGTTTCTAGGAAGCTTTTGCGAGTGTGTACCACTCGATATCGCCGTGAATTACCACCGAAGACTTAGCTCATTTACTGTTCTTCAACATTTTGAATATTAATAGAGAGGGAACAGGCAGGGGCGTAGCTTCCTGTACGCATATACGCACGTGCGTACACTTTGAGACGAAAATTCCCTGTTTGGCCTTGTATTTTTTTACGAGAGGGGGCCATAAAACCGGTAGCTACTGCACTTGTGCGTACACTGACTTGAAATTGCCTAGCTACGCCCCTGACAGGAACCTGGAAGTTTTCGTTTTTCGGCAAAATTCTCGCGCGTCTCGCTTGTCGGCCATGAATTTAGTTGCCTGCCTTGTGTATTTTTATGTAGTTGGCGAGATGAGCCACAGGAAGCCCGAGCTATATGTAAACAAACCTGAGCCACAGGAAACCCGAGCTGTATTATGAGCGCGCGCTAAATCAACACATACATAGCAGAATCAAGTCAAAATCAGCCGCTCCCTCCTCTGGTTCATTCCTCCCGAGAGAGACGTCTGAATCCAATAGCCGATAATGGCGTCCAGTGACGTCAAGGCGGATTAACAATTTAATTTATGCAAATAAAACTGTCACGGCGGTAGTAAGAGTTCTGAGAAATATTTATTTGAGATTATGCCGACCATAATAAAAGCCTTACCTATATTATATATCTCCATCCATTTACTTCTCAAGTGCCTCTTATGTTGTGAAAGCCTTTCCGAAGCAACAAATCGTTATATTATATTTGGAGGCAAAGTACAGTTGATCTTTGTCTTTCCGTTGATCTTTGTACCAGTGTCTCGCGATCTGCCGTTCTAATCGACACAGCTACGAGATATTACCTATGTAAATGATGAAACAGAAAAGTAGAAAAACATGAAAGGATAATGGCGAATTTTCGAAGTAATACGAAGACTCTTTTACGGGAAAGAACAGTTTCTTGAAGAGAGTAGCGACATTCTTTGACCACTGCGAGTGTGAACAAATAATCGATTGTCAACAACCCCGCGGACGCGACGCGATAAAATGTACATGTTTACAGGACAGTCGGCCGGTTATTGTGCAGGACACTTTCAATCCATTTCCAGATGTTTTCCTTACTAATTCAAGGTCTTTGCCAAAGACAATCACTCCACCGAAACTCAACGATCAACAATCACGAGTCCAAAGTGAATCCTGCCGTCTTCTCGGCTGATAATTATGATAATAATGCGAAATTATAGAATATGAACCAATCAAAAATCACTACCAGGTTTTCTGGTAGTGACGTCACTGGACGGCATTATCGGCTATTGGATAATAATAATAGTCTTTATTATACAACTATGACGTAATTTTACCATATTAGGTCACAAAAATGGACTGATATGCCAGCGTATTACCCACTAGATTGTCGTATTACCCGCTAGTAAACCAGTATTGACCGGTTTAGTACACGACCGTATACTGAGTTCAAAGCAAAAATGGCCGATGAGAATTGTTACGAACTCAACGCGGACTACCCAAACTTTGACTTAACAGGACTTTTCGACGACATTGACTTTGATACAGAACTTATTAACGCTGTCGAGTTGCTTGAGGAAACTGAAACGACTGACAGTTCCAGTGGCAATGTAAGAAGCGAGAAAAAAGGAGACAAAACTTGACAATGACGAAGTTACAAAATTTATCGAGGATACTGACAGAAACAAAAACACAACAAAAAAGACACGAAGCGACCTTAACGTGTTTTATAAATGGGCAAAAACTGTTAACGAAACGAGAACTATTGACAATATACTGCCTACTGAACTTGACAGTGTACTTTCACACTTTGTAGTGAAAGTACGAAAACAAGATGGTGACGAATTTGAGCCAGATACACTTAGCTCATACTTTCGTAGTTTTGACCGCTTTTTGCGAGAACAAGGCAAAACATACAGCATACTCCTTGACAGACAATTCTCAAAGGCCAGAGAAGCTTTGCCTTGCAAAAGAAAAGAACTTCGTCGCTCTGGTAAAGGTCAAAGGCCGAATAAAGCCCTTGGACTAAACGACACACAGATCCAACAGTTATGGCAACAAAAACAGCTTGGAAACTGTTCTTCTCAAACCCTTCTACGTACAGTCTGGTTCAATAATACCATCTATTTTGGCTGGAGGGCTCGGGATGAACACCATCGTGTAAGGTTTGGTGACTTCCATGTAAAGAAAGAGGATGGGCCAGAGGGAAAAATGTATGTCGAGTGGGTCATTGAGCGTGGCAGTAAAACTCGTACCGGCGAGAACGAGTTTGTTCCTGACCGGCCATTTAATCCCGGGGGGGTACTCCTGTTTGTGACGTATTATGTATGTGCCGCCCGGGTGGGTCAGGGTTTTGAGCTTGGTTTGGGCAGGTAGGGTCAGGGTTTTGACCTGATTTGGGCAGATCAGGGTCAGGATTTGAGTATAATTTGGGTTCAGTCAGGGTCGGGGTTCAGGTTTTTCTAGGCAGTTAGGGTTCAGTTTTTTTTAGCTACTATGTCAAAAAAAGACATTCTGTTGCCGCATTTTGATCGCCTGCCCACCTGCAAACACTGAGGTTCCCATACATCGTGACGCCGCTAATTCGTACTTCAGTACTTATCTATGTACTTCATCTGTTGATTTGTTTACCCATTGACACGTCCCGACTTGAAATGTTCCGTATTTTGCGTGCAATCCCGGTACGCGGTATACCAGCCGGGGTATATATCCGACCGTGTTTTGAAAACAAATTAAAGAAGGGGCAATCAGGTTTTTATTTCTTCCCAAAAGCGGGCAATCAGGGTTTTGGAGCTCGGATTGGGTCAAACAGGGTCAGGGTTTGAGCCTCTTGGCCTCACATACATACCCATTTTTCATGTAAGTACCCCCCCCGGGCATTTAATCCCAAAATGTACGCCACCGATGGACCATGTTGATTGTTGTCCTGTTCGTATTTTCACGGAGTACATATCCCGAAGACCAGCAGATATGAACTACCCAGATGCTCCTTTTTACCTGGCATCAATTCCAAGGCCAGCATCACAGACTTGGTTCAAGAAACAGCCCCTTGGTAAACACTCACTTGGCTCTTTCATGAAAGAAATGAGCAAAGCCGCGGGATTGAATGGCCGATACACTAATCATTCTGTACGAAGAACCATGATTTCAACCTTACGACAAGAGAATGTTGAGCCTCTCAATATTATTGGTCTGGCAGGTCAAAGAAATCTCAAATCCTTGGACAGTTATTCTGAAGCCTCAGAACAACAACAGAAAGACATGTCCAGCAAAATCAGTCAACACATTCAAGGCCAAGGGACGCGCGATACGTCGAAGGAATCTTCGGAGCCAGAGAAGAAAATCCTCAAACCACTGATGACCAATCCAAATATGATGTCTGCCGAACAAGACTTAAAACCAGCAATGTTCTGTGGTGCCGTATTCAACAACTGTTCATTGAACTTCGGTGGAAATGCTGGTTATGATCCTTGTGGCGGGTTAAAAACACCAACCAGAAGATTCAAGATAATTTTGCCGCTTCTTGATAGTGACGATGAACTTTAGACTGAACACTGTTTCTTAAAGAGAATGTTAAGAGCCTCTTTGTCAAGTTCAAAAGTATATTAGACGTTTTTGGCTTGAATTTCTCGCTTTATGTTCTCTTTGAAACACTTTTCCTTGTTGAACTAATTCGAGAACGTTTGTCACATGCACAGCTAATAAAAACAAGCTGGTTTTACGAGATTCATATCACATGTCATACTTTTAGTTTATTATCCAATGAAATTAAAGGCACTTTTCTGGCTTTCCATCGCTCACGTCATTGATCTAAAAGACGCACGGATTTCTTGATATCGTGGATATTTTGTTTTCGAACTGAAAAGGAAATCTGAATCACAAAGAAATTCGAGTGTTGTATAATAAATCTCTTATTAGATAATTTTTCGGGTAATACGGGCTGACATTTTACTCGTTGCTTGTATTTTTCCTCGCCCCTGCGGGGCTCGGAAAAATACATTCGCAACTCGTAAAATATCAGCCCGTATTACCCGAAAAATCATCTAATAAGATGTATTTATTTAACAAATATACCACATCAAACGTGCAATATTTTACAAATTATATAAAAAGAAAAAGAATTATGTTCTCACAAAGTGAAAAGTGAAAAGTGAAAAGTGAAAAGTGAAAAGTGAAAAGTGAAAAGTGAAAAGTGAAAAGTGAAAAGTGAAAAGGATTCAGACGTCTCTCTCGGGAGGAACGAACCAGAGGAGACGGCTGAAATTCAGGCTAGTCAAAAGGTAGTTTATTTCACAATTTGCTAAGAAATAATGGATTATTAAAACATCAGTGACAAATACACAAAATGGGAGGATGGTTAGCCTGTGGTCTACGTCACATACTGAATGCACGATATACTAGGCCAATGCTTCTAACAGAGCCTGGTCGCTTTAGGTTGTACATGTAAACAATCAAGGATTAAAGAAAACAAAAATAATATTATAAGAATTTATGTTAAGAAATAAACAAATGGGGTTAGGGCACTTTAACACTTTAACACTTTAACACTTTAAGTTGTCACGTAATAGAAACATGGTTCGAAGAACAATCAAACTTCATACTCGGTAAAGTTTGAGGCGTCATTCATAGACGATTGTCGATTGATTTGGCGACGATCACACATGAATAGAAAGTAACTCCTCTTCCAGCAGTATTTTAGACCATGACTGACGTATTTTGAACATTTTCGCCTTAGTAACTCGTTAACGAAACATTCTGAACTCTGAATTTCTAACGAGACCTGAGTTGAGTTTGTTGGTATCTCGCCCTTGCTCCGAGGGTTTTTCCCCGGGTTCTCTGGTTTTCCTCCCTCAGCAAAAACCAACACGCTAAACATTGTAGTCATATTTCTTAAACTGAAACATGTAAAAGGCTTTAATCTTAACCACACCACTCATTATCCTCACTGTTTCTGTTAAACTCGGAGCCGCGGTTTTGACCAGGCTACTGATTTTGTAGGCACATTTTGTGGCTTAGTTACTGCACACAAAAAGTTGGCGCGTACTCGGCTTTGCTCAAATTTTACCCGAAATTTAATAACCCCAGCCGTGCTAAAAATACCTGAAAGCCTTGAATATTAAGTGCAGACAAGAGAGGATATTAAACTCTCTTGGTGCAGATGAATTACAAGTTCATTGGTTCATTGTGGCAGGAAGGCGAAGTTGGGTCACCTATTTTTGGATTATTACTTTTGAAATAACACGGAACGAAATAAAATATTTACGGAATCCTAATAAAAATGCCAGTTCTTTATCGACAAAGGATAATTTTGGGATTTGTTTGTTCCATTGAGATTGGGCGAGAAGCTTTTAGCTGATAACTAGCAGTGAGCTGAATAGTAAACAGAGCGTGACTAATAATGTCCACAGAAGTTGGTTTATTTACTGAAGGGTTTCGTTCGTCGATCGTGGCACATTCCTGCAACCGGTAGAGCGGTTTCTACGTGATGTCCACATTCTGCGAGATTTTCACGAAGGAAGAACGGTTCTTGTTTCGTTATCTTGCCTGAAGTTAATTTGCGTCTAGCCGGCGAGGGTGCATGCCGTTCTAATGGACCAGTTGACGTGCGATAGCGAGTGGTGAAAGATATTGAAAGAACTAGAAGACGGAACTTCGATACACAAGGTACGTACTTCCCAGAATTGGAAATGCTTGATATAAGGCCTCTTTTTGTAGCACCAAATGTAACTTTAATATTGATTCCAACTCCAAACCAATACCGGTACTAATTAGAGTTTCGTTCATGCTCTAAAGTGAAAGTTCTCAGCGAAGTTGATCATCAGGATACATTAGCCCATATAAATATATATATATATATATATATATATATATATATTACTTTATAAGTAAGCGGAACTAGCGTGCCAGTCGGTGTGTTTATGTACTGGGACGAGCTAAGACCAATAATTCACCACGATACAGTACAGACTAATGATCAGCCAACTTTGAATATCGAGCGCAGTCCGGCATTGTTGTTGGCCACTGGGGTTTTGTTCAAAATTTCCTCAAATTAATTTGTCGAAGAATGACATAAGAGATTGAGTGCATCAAATAAAACAGGTATAGTTAGCGCTCAAAATATGCGCCGAGTTGTCTTCCGAGTTCCTGCGAACTCAGTCTTCCATGATTCGCGGGTTTGTTTAGTTTTGTTATTATGGCGGAACCCATAATCTACTAGCCTACGTCAAAGGCTACAGAGACAAGACAAGATGGCAGGCTCGAGGAGTTCCGACTTGTCCCAATGAATCTGTGTTCAGTCAAACTATTGCATATTGGAAATAAGCAAAATATGGTTTAGATTGATATATCCACACCTTTAAAAAAATTAAAAAAGTGTTTCCGTAAATAAACACAAGCAGAACCCGTGTTTGAGTAGATAAGAGTACAATTGACTGCCCCATCACTCCCCCGTTAGTCATTAATAGTCACTGATTGTGTAGATAAATAATCTTGTGAAGTCATCGGACTCTGTTGTCTTTCTTGTCCTAGCGGCATTTCAACTTCATGATATAAACTCTGAACCTGGTTCGCTCGTCAAAATGCCGAATGAAACTTCAACCCCCAGACAGCTACCAGGTGAGTTGTGTTCGAAGCAGTATTCATAGCGTTGGTTTCGTGGCTTAACTGGAGTATTGTTTAAAATATATCAACTTTATTCGTGTTTTAATCCGAAGTATATGCCGGCTGGCAAAAGTACCTAAATTACGTGCCTGGTGAAATGAAGTTCTTACCGCGTATTTAGTACATCTGAACTAGGTAAAGTACCTTGGTGTTCCTCCAATTCACCTTGAGTCTTTAAATAAGGCTATAGCGTACGATATTTCATATTTCAGAAATCAGTTACAATTTACTAAAGGTCTCAGCTGCTTTTAGCCTGTTTATTGGATGCTATTCCTCCGGCTCCTCCGGCCTGCTGAAGCTTGCTGACATATGTTTACTGGCCGTTGTAACTGAAGAATAGAGAAACCCAAATATCGTGTTCGTATCGGAACTGATGTCCTTATAGGTTTATTATTCAGTTGAACTAGGTTCGAGGCTAGATATTTCTACGCAAAAGGTAATAGAATTGCTATTGGTATTTAATTAAGGATCTGGAGGTTAATTAAGAACGACAAACAGTTCACTGAGCTGATTCAAAGTTGTGGTTAAGCAATGAACGAAAAATTTAATATGAGGCTAAATGTTAAAATATTTCAATACGTTCTTGTTTTGTTGAAATGAATGATTAAAACTGATTCATAACTGTTATTGGTGTATATCGCTTAGTCGTTTTAAAAAGCACTCCATGTTTTAATTAATTTGAAAAAGAGCAGCTCACTAAATGTTGGTCGACTGTTCAAATCCATCCGTTGCGTTCCCTCGGTTTAAATGTGATACCGGCAGTTGATTTTTATTTGTACATTACGGAGTTAGATGTTGTCTCAGCAATAATAACCCAAAACATTGAAACTCAACCCAGATATCATATGTGCCTTTAAAACTTCCTGACCCAATCAAGTCCCCAATGGCTTAATTAACCCAAGCCGCGAAAATCTGCATCGCTAGATTTCTGTTTTAATTCATTCTCGGTTCCCTGTTTGATGGTATCAGTGCGTATCGCCGATTACGTAAAAAATGCTTGACAAATAGATTGGCTCGCTATATAGTAAAGGGTTTCGTCAAGAGTACAGAACGTAGGTGATTCACGCTTTTCGTTATACTGTCAATGAACCCCAAATGATAAACTTCCTCACGACGAAAGACAAAATAACTACTCATTAGCAGAGTTGCTTTCCTGGTATACCGGAGAACATTTGAGACAATTTTGATGAAGGTGTCAGAATCGAGTGGATGAAAAAAGAGCAACTTTACATCGGTTCACTGTATAAACCGTAGAAGAAGCTTTTGTAATCAATTTTTATATTTGCCACCTCCATCGAAAACGTTTGAAAAGCATATTAGGACATTTACATGGTATTACTCTTCTACCTCATGGTGTTATTTTTGTGGTTTTGTTTCAAAGAAAGTCGAAAGTTCAATTGCCCTCGAGGCTTGAAGACGCCCTCTTTCATAAAAACAGCGCTCGAAATATGATCTTCACCTCCCTTCCCACGGTGATCTGCTTACCTGTATCAGCTTTTAGTTGATATTTAAAACCCGCCGTCGCAGACCTTGCTTTCTATCATATCTTTTACCTGAAATTTTCCAGGGAAAAACTCGTCTGACGTCATAGTCTCTCAAAGCAATCAGTTCGCCGCGTGTTCCAAAAGTTCCATAATTATATAACATTGACTGCCCAGCTGTTGTTCATTTGTAGAGTTGAATCGCGTTTATTATGCTGAGTTATTTTTCTGTTCACCTGGTTTTACTGAACCACTGTACAAGTCATTTAGGCAACCAAGAAAACACACTTTAGCCGAAGTGTCTCCATGTATCTCATCAGCGCGCCACTGTTTTCCAGTGTTTTTTTTTGCTTGATCTCAATGTCCCCTGAGGCGAAGTTGGATGGATTAGTAACCACACTTTATCAGTTTGTGCGACCAGGAGCAAGTTTCGGATTAATCATTTTGAAGATTAGCTAGTTAAAAACAACTTGTTTAGAATCCTGTTTTAGAGCAGCTAAACGGCTGACAGTTTAAACGGCAAATAAAGCATTTCAAAGATTCAGAAAAGACCGACTCTACCGAGGCAGTGAATTAATATAATGGTGATGGTGAAACTTTATTATGTGTCAGTAAGGCCCAGTTCAAACGTCGATCTTCTCATGAGCCGAACCTAATACGCACCATCCTTCTTCTTCTTCTATTTCGTTCATTCATTCCCAGAAGAAAAGCTCTTGTTCTAGTTGTGTTTGAGTTGGCCATTCGGTCTGCCATTGTTTCACTGTCTGTTTACCACTGACCTATGCTTCACATCTAAATATCATTCGGTGCGACTGAATTAGGTTCGGCGTCTGAATCAACAGTCGAACTTATGTCTATCTGGTTCGGCTCATGAGAAGATCGACGTTTGAACTGGGCCTAGGTCTTCTAGCCGACCCAGAGAGTCTACTATCGGGGAATACTGGAACCATTGTTTCTGCCCATCCAGCCTCGGTTAAATACGTTTTAGAACGAGGCTATTCAAGAAGTGTGATATGGGATTTAACATCGCGAGTAATGCTTAACGGCCATGAGGGCGAAACCCGAATGATAAAACCCATATCAAAAGAGTGGACATTGATAACTCTTTTTGTATTTTTTTATAGCTATGAACCCCCGAAAAGTTTTGAATACTTCTGTGAAGAAAGTTTTGGTTTACAGTGAATAACTTTATGTTCTAAGCTTGTTTGAAATCGTGTAAATTTGACCTTTCCTTACCCATGACGCCTGGGTCGATACCTGTGTAGACGTCATCTCATTAATGCATTATTCTCCATGACGCCTTTCTGTCACAACAACATCGATGCATAGAAAATATACACATGTACAGTTTGTGAGTTGTTAGTAAAGAAAAAGTCATTTACAGATTGAAGTGTTCAAAACATTTCAAAGGTTCATAGCTGTAAACATTACAAGAAGGATTATTATAAATAGGCACTTTCACCAATTTATCTTTAAATGAAATTTTACTGCAGAGTTTGTGGGAGCAGGCATCTAAGGTTCTTTAATCAAAACATTTCTAGCTTCACAAGTTATTGTTTTCGTTTAATAATGGCGATGTTGTCTTTTGTTGCTTTTGATTGATGAGCCATTCGCTAATCAAAATGATAATGGCCATTCAAACATTGGCTCAACATAACTGAAGAGACGCTTCGCGTTCTCAACCTGGGGTGAGTGAAGCTCTCATATCGCGACGGGTCATTGCACTTTCATGACTGTCAACTTGAGAGCACAACCCTAAAGGCTGGTTCACACTTGCGACATAAGCATAAGCATTAGAACATACGCAAGCGCAGATTGTACTTTAAGGTTGGATGAATGCTTTGTTCTACTCTAGTATAAAGGGGTTAACTAACCATGAAGTACAACCTGCGCTTGCGTATGTTCTTATGCTTATGTCACAAGTGTGAACAAGCCTTTATCCTTGCTCAACTCATTAGTATGCGATAAATAGTGGTGATCAGGTACTCATTAGGGACTTTAAGAAACGACGACGGCAACGTCTAGGACGACGGCATAAAATAATAGCCTTAGGGCGCGTTCAATCGACCGTATTCCGGAATAAGAATATATAGAATAATCTCTGGAAATCACTGGTTCAGGCACATTTTGCACTGTAAGCTACTAACGTTTGCTGAAATGTGATATTCAGGATACATTTAGTATTCCAGTGACTAAAAATTCCCGATATAAGCGATTTGTAGTGATAATTCTGTGTATTCTTATTCCGGAATACGGTCAATCGAACGCACCCTTAATTACAAAATACAATAACTGCACGTGAAAATGCACGCAGGTGCCTACATTTCGACCGTCCTCTGTAAAAATACAACGTGAAAACCATATGTTTTACGTTTCATGGAGAACGTGAACGTCAAAAAGTAAATCACTCCGTCTTTCGGTCGACGTGAAGGGAACTCTATACTTATCGTATTCTTCGAAGATTTGTATGCCAAAAGTAATTAAAGGCGAATAAAGGAAAGAGTGAACACGTACCAAAGTTTGGGAGAAAACACTTTTCTACGTCCCGTCGTCACTGCCGTCGCCGTCTTGGTTTCTTAAAGTCTCTATTGACTGAGTGAGAGGGCTGGAGGGGAAATATTTAGCTGGAGGTCATGATGTACGAACCAAGCGCACGTAACAAAATGACCGAGATCCAAATATTTTCCCGTTCGGCCCGACCTAACTCAGTCCATAAGTTTCTTATCAGATGACCACTTAGTTTGTTTTAATAATGACAAAACAACAAGCATAACATCGAGCAGGACCGGACGGATTTTCAAGTCCGGTCCGCTCACGTCAAACACGTATGGACCCCATCACGTGACATTGTAAATGGTTTGTTAGGAAAGCGCGCGCGGGGCCGTATGGATAATATGATAAAAGTGGTTGTCGCCAGTTTATCGCATACCAATGATATTTATTACACCACAATTTCGGCTTCAGTTGTGACAACGATTTTGGGTGTGGCATCGGATAATAATGATATGAAGACGACGATGATAATGATGATAAAATTAATAGGTTCTCTAAAGCTGAGGAAAGCCTGTGGTGGTGTTCTTGAGAGGTAACTCCTTAAGTAATACAGTACAGCTCGAAACCTGCATTCTGATTTGCACCATTATATACCGTGTAGCTCCATTGCAGTTGTTGTACTGCACGTTCTAAAGGTTAGGGTGTTTTGTATTGTTGGGTAAGCCAGTGTTGTAGCTCGTTTCGAGCTTTACAGGCCGGCTCAACTTCTTGTCTGTTTGTTTCTCAGATGCCGGTGGTGGAGGAGAGGGGGAGTCACTGGATATCCAGATCGGCCTCACGTTATTTGCCGTCATATGCTTTGTCCTGTCTCTGGTCGGGAACGCGACAGTCATTCATATTATTCGCACGCGACGGCACATGCGCAATGTTACCAACATTCTCATCTCTAACATGTCGGCCGCTGACCTCCTCATGACCCTCCTGGTGTTCCCGTACCTGTGTAAATACTACTTCGTGGGCCCACAGTGGTTTGGCGGCGTCATGGGAACCATCACGTGTAAGATCGTACACTCCTCGCAGATGATCTCCATATTCTGCTCTGTCTTCACGCTTCTTGTGATAAGTGTCGACCGCTGTCTAGCTGTAATGCGGCCTATGAAGAGACCCTTTACAAAGACTATAATTAAGTGGTGTATAGGGATTGTGTGGTTAATATCGGTGGTATTCTCTATACCGCTTATCATTGCCATGAAGGTGATCAATAAGGACTCTATGTATTTGTGTATAGAGGATTGGACTGATACAGGCATGTCACCACGTGACCATGTTGTAACCTTTATGTTCCTGACGTACATACTGCCGCTGCTATTTATAGGGTCAGCTTACGGCGTGACGGGGCGGAAACTATGGGGCAGCGAGCGACCTGGCCATCAGAACCCACTGAATCGCAGCAATCACCGCGCAGTCAGGGCGACGAGACGGAAAGCCACTAAAATGCTCATCACTGTCGTCGTATTGTTTGCACTTTGCTGGTTTCCCTTACAAATTCGAGAGCTTATTCACGTGAGCGCGCCTAGTGTTTCTAAGGCCTTCCCCAGAAAACTAGACTTCGCCCTTCCTTGGTTCGGATTCGCTAACAGTTGTATTAACCCGTACATTTACTTGATCTTTTCGGTGAAGTTTCGTCAGGAGTTCAAGAGAGTATTGTGTGTCTGGCTATCGGATGAAGACTTTCAGCCTTTCACTAACGCTGGCAGTCCTATGATTCACACTAGGGCCGCGACAAGAGTATATAACAACCTGGCTAACAACGGTGCCACGACAAAGACCAAGGATACATCGGTGTAGCGTCCTCGATGTCCTCTCAGTGAATCTTGTGACGCTCTGAGGAAGTGATTCAGTGTGTTTTTATATATGTTTACAATGAAATGTGACAATGACATGCCCTCATTGGACAGACAGGATTCACTTGGTGCGAAAGCAAAGCTATTTTACATTTTATTTTAAATGCAGTCAACAGCTATTGGAAACTCTGTTTTCTTATTTCAGACCATTAAAGTGCATATAAGCCCTAGCCAGTTATCTTTGATATCGATTGTACATGAAGTGGATAGTTCAACGGTAGAATATTTCTTGATTTGGGTGTTGCGGTCTACGAGATATAAAGGTTTATATTTCCAATATGCTCAGTAATGATGTGATGTCATCACCGACATTTGCTGAATTTCTTTGTGCTTGTGAATTAAAGGGGAACTCAACCCTAAAATCAACCCAATGTCTATACAAACATGTATTCGAAATAAATAGGTTCTGCTATTTCATTTTTCTGTGTTGCGCGTCTAAGCAAGAGAAAATCCGAAAACCTTCCTCACAACGTCCGCTATGTACAGACGGCTCAAGTCTTGTAATTTGTGACGTCAGATACGGGGAATAAATTAGTTTGGCATGCTGTCCCCTACATTGAATAGCCGGACTAACGGCTAGTTCTAATTGCGGACCATTGTTTTCTTTGTGCTAGAGGTGTGATCGTTTTTCCTTGGTATGTGCGACGTACGTTATGGGGAAATTTGCACTGAATTGAGCCGCCACACAATATAGATTTTTCAGCGGAAAATCGAACTTGGAGACTAATTTTCTCCTCATAGACGTGCAACACAGAAAAATAAAATAGCAGAACTTATTTCTTTCGAATACATCTTTGTAAAGACGTTGGGTTGATTTTAGGGTTGAGTTCCCCTTTAAGCTATTTTGTAATTTAGATTTTTCCAGCATGCTTTTGCATAATAAGTGATGTCGGTGATGACATCACACATTAGCATATTGGAAATATAAACCTTTATATTTCTTAGACGCAACACCCAAATCAATAAATATTCTACCGTTGGACTATTCACTTAATGTACAATCGATATCAAAGATAACTGGCTAGGGCTTATATGCACTTTAACAGTCTAATGTTTTCCAACTGCTAGTGTTTGCGCCGATTTTTCCTTGAAAAATATGACAAATGTGCCGCGTGCATGGTTGTAACAATATCTCACTTCATTTATTTAAAGTCACTTGAACAAGATCGGTAGTGTTATTAGCAAAACCTGTTTGTAAATACTATTGTTCACCTCCAATCGATTGTCGATCTTTCAAAAACAGCGTTTTTTTAGATTGTTTGCCAACCATGCCAGTAAAGCCTTTCCCAAGGGTCACGAGCTCAATTCTTTTGATACTGAAGTGATATATCAGCACGTGACTCTTTCCTGCAAAATGCCTTTTGCGCTAAACCCAAAAAGTAGCTCAGTTATGACGTCAACCGACAAGCCACCGTGAGCTGGTGATGTGCACTCGTATTGTTTTCCTCGATTAATCGCCTGTGGCGCTTATTTCAGATGTCATGTTCAAGGGGGGTGCCTAATCAAGGGATGCGATTAATGGTCTGGATTCTTTTTTTCTTGTACGATATAAATTAATATTGAACAGGAGCCATAACCAGGAGCGTCCATATCTCCTATACAGGTGTCGCAGCGGTTTTACAAGTTGGGCTATTTTAGATGATTTTCCCCGCCAATTTGTGGGTTGCACCGTGGCCGGAACAAAAGATGCCTCATTAGCTACGCTTTTGTGATTTTATTCCCTTAGGAATAATTGCAACTCAACAATAGCGGGAAACCGTTCTAAAAATAACCTAACTTGTGAAAACGCTGTGACATAGGCCTAGTATGCGCGGTGGACGCTCCTAGTTATGGGCTGTTATCGCAGTTCGGCCATCTTGGATAAAACAATAGTTTTGGCTCCGGTAGCCTCGCACTGGTTGGTTTCAGAACGAGTTTACCGGACGAAAACAAAGGTTTTTATTCTCCTGGGACTCAACATGGCCGCCGTGCGATAAAAGCCCATGAGCTCCTATATTGAAGTGAAAAGTTCTAAAGTAAGTTGGAAGAAAAGAAACTGGTTTCCCTTTTCAAATATCTATATGAGCAGTTGATCTTGGAGACTTGGTACTGTGTAATAACTGAACCTGAAGTGACACCATCTCCCGGGGGGGGGGGGGGGGTACTTACATGAAAAATGGGTATGTATGTGAGGCCAAGAGACTAAAACCCTGACCCTGTTTGACCCAATCCGAGCTCCAAAACCCTGATTGCCCCCTTTTTAGGAAAAAAAACACCTTATTGCCCCTTCTTTAAATTGTTTTCAAAACACGGTCGGATATATATCCCGGCCGGTATACCGCGTACCGGGATTGCATGCAAAATACGGAACATTTCAAGTCGGGACGTGGTATTGGGTAAACAAATCAGCAGATGGAGTACATAGATAAGTACTGAAGTACGAATTAGCGGCGTCACAATGTAAGGGAACCTCAGTGCTTGCATTTGGACAGGCGATCAAAATGCGGCAACAGAATGTGTTTTTTTCGACATACAATGTAGTAGCTAAAAAAAACTGAACCCTAACTGCCTAAAAAATACTGAACCCCGACCCTGACTGCACCCAAATTATACTCCAATCCTGACCCTGATCTGCCCAAATCAGGTCAAAACCCTGGCCCTACCTGCCCAAACTGAGCTCAAAACCCTGACCCACCCGGGCGGCACATACATAATACGTCACAAACAGGAGTACCCCCCCCCCCCCCCCCCCCCGGGCACCATCTTCTGTTAATTCATACATTCTCTCTTACTGTATGTTTTTGGGAGGTGAGCACTTAATAAGAGGGAAGGTGCTTATTTAAAATTTCATGTTACCTAATCGAGGAAATCGGTAAATGACTTTCAAAGGCTTATTCTTGTAGCTTCAACACGAACTTCCGGTGTACTGAAATGGGCGGCCCATATGTGTTTGTCACCTTCATTTGTCAAGCAGCCCTTGTTGAGTGAACATATCTGATGCTCCGCTTGAGTGCTCACTACTGATTTCTTATCGCGCGAAATTCAAATCAAACACAAATGTTTTAAAAAGCATAAAACGAATCTTAAGATACCATTCGCAGTCATCAATGATTCCCTCTCGGTTTATATTTTATGGTTTATTTTATTTTAAACCTTTATTAAAAATTCTAACAAGAATGAATTATTAATGAGTTTTTGAAATTATGAAAAAAAATATGCATGCTCAATCGAGTTCTTAAAAACCCTTGGAATAGCCTCGAAAAGTCCATCATTTATCAGCTTTTGATACCTTGAGAGTGCAGGAAAATCACCTATTTATTTTATTTTATATAATATAACGCAGATAGTACGAGCGCTGTGATTGGCTTAGACTCAAAAATCTATGGTCTATTGTGCCGGTAGACACAGAAATCGGCACGCGTGCTTGCGTTATAAATTATAATAAATAAATTTAGTATTTATATTGCGCGTGTTCCATTGGCAGATGCTCACATGCGCATTACAAATGCCTATAGGCTTACGTATATACTAATCCTAACTAAGTAATGTGTATAGTATATCTAAATCTATCATAATTGAATATATACAGTATATAAATATAGACGTGTTGTATAAGAATGGTAATACGATACTATTGTTGAAATGCTTTGCCAAAAAGATAGGTTTTTAGCATCTTCTTAAAAGCCGTAACACTAGAAGCACTACGAATTTTAGCGGGCAGGACATTCCACAGTGTGGGTGCCGCTACCGCAAAAGAGCGGTCACCCAATGTGATCAATGTTCTCATTCTTGGTCGCTCTAGCAGAAGTTCTTTAGACGATCTAAAGTTATATCTTGAAGTAGTCTTACATTTGATAAGTTCAGTTATATATGCCGGAGCGAGTCCATTTATAGCTTTGTAGGTAATAAGTAAGATTTTAAAATCAATTCTATGTTTAACGGGTAGCCAGTGTAGTTTATATAAAATGGGAGTAATGTGATCGAACCTACTGATATTACAAATGAGTCTAGCCGCAGCATTCTGCACACGCTGAAGTTTGTGCAGCTGATTGGCTGGCTGGCAGGCCATAGAGAAGACTATTACAATAGTCTAGTCGACTAGTAACAAAGGCGTTAATTAAGATTCGCACAGTGTCAAAACTAAGAAATTTTCTAATTCTCCTAATGTTAAATAAGTGAAAGAAAGCTGATTTACAAGTCTTGTTAATGTGGGTGTCCATTTTCAGCTGCGCATCGAACCAGCAACCAAGGTTGTGTTGTAGTTATATCATAAAAGCAATAAACAACATATTTCAATGTGTTTACTGGCGAAATAAAGCACCTGGGATGTTGGGAGAACAATTGAAATGCTTGAAAATCACGCGCCTTTAAAAAAAATTATGCACGTACAGAAAAAGATGGCGGCTTGTATTTCTACCCACAATTCTTTGCGCGCGAAAAACTTTAAATTCGTTATAAAATCGCGGGAGAGAGGTTTTAAATCTTAAAAACAAGCAAGTACTATAGCCAATACACTGTCTATGAAGAAAACGGGATTTCTACGTGTTATTTTAACTGTTGTAGGTTCGCAAGGGATTGTGGTCAAATATACTGCAGCCATCTTATTGCCCACTTTAGAAACGAGTAGGGGAATGGGACGAGTTCGGTTTCGCAAAGGTGCTTGGGATCGTTACTGGGGACAGTTAATTGCGATATTTGCCATGTTTCTTTGTATTCTGCAATTAGGGTGTCCCCAGTAACGATCCCAAGCACCTTTGCGAAACCGAACTCGCCCCAGACCCCTACTCGTTTCTAAAGTGGGCAATTCCATCTTCGCGTTGAGGCCTTCACCTCTCAAAACCTTGCATTTTATTGGACCCCATTTGGACTGCACTGACAAAGAATTCCATTGTTTTATGGTTAGGGTTTGTATTGTTTCAGGGTAGGCTATTGTTTGGATAGCCAGTACTATTCCAGGTTCCGAGGAGGTGAAGGCCGCCCCACGCGTTTCTCCTGCGCGAGGGTACTTCTTTATAATAAAACACGATAACCTCAATAGTTTCAGCCAATGAAATCACGCGTTCTAAGGATGTTCCCCAAGTTTATATTACAATTTTAATGGTTCTTTAAGCTGTGTATATTGAGTTCAGGACCACGCGCTAGATTATCCACCTCTTGCTTGAGCGTGTTATCATTTAATAAATAAAGTTCAAATTATTACTGTTTTGTTATTATTATTACTATTATTATTAGGAGTAGTGTATAACTAATCGATCATACAGTTTCGAGTGCAATTTGGGATTCATTCGCACGAGTGCAGCGGGGTCTTCAAAGATCAGAGTACCGTAATAGGCCTTATAAGTGATGGTGTCATGCTTAATATATTTAAATAAAGATTATTGATTGATTGATTGATCTCCTAAAGCGTAACATCATGCATAAGGCCTGTAGCGTGGAGTTTGTTATAATTATATATTATTATAATTATATATGATTACAATTGCTCATGATAGCTCTATTATTACCGCTGTACGCGAAGACTGCAGACGCATTTGCTCAGTGTCAGCCTCGTCTTGGTGTTAAACATTCGCAAATACCAGCAGCAGGGTGTTCTTCGCCTTCTCGCTGGTATTTGTGGATACAGTAGAACCCCGGTAACTCGAACTCTGAAGGGAAACGAAAATCAGTGTTCGAGTTATCGGGGTCGGTGAAAAAAATCTTTATTTTTGTTAATTATTAATAACAGTGACGATATATAGCGTGAACATAGTTTTATTATCTACTTCTGTGATAAACCGCTCAATTTGCGTATGGTAACAAGAAATTCCAAAGATTACGACTTCGAGCTAAGTGTAACTTTAACATTTGGGAACATGTTTTACTTATAAACGAAGTTTGTAGTGTATTACTACAGTCCAATTAAATATAAAACAACATTAAAGAAGTAACCATGTCCGTTTTCCTATTTTCACTGCCGAGGCAAAACAAATGAAGTGATTGTTCCCTGTCGCTGAAATCGTCGAGCTATTCTCTCTGTTAATACTGTGATCTGATGGGCATGACTACGGATTTCCTCTGCGCCCTCATCGACAAACAGGCTGTACGAGGTTAAAACATCAATGGCGTGTCTAACATCGCTTGTAGTAGGTTTCTTAGGGCATTCCTCGACAATCTTGACCTCGTCCTCTTCTTGCTCGTCTTCATTGTCAGGCCTGAACTCTGCCAGGATGTCCTCATCGCTAAAGGGACCCACCTTCGAAGTGGCTAAGCTGCCATCTGTACAGATTATATCTTCAGAAGTGACACCCTCTGGTACAGCCTCCGGGTGAGGTTTGTCGTAGCGACTCTATTTCCTCTGTCAGTGCTTTGAAGGGGTCGTCCATATCATGAACAGCATTTAATATTTGCTCCTCACTGCCAATACTTGCCTTCTTGAAGCAATTTCCGACTGTTTCAGGCGTAACTTTGTTACATGCCCCTGTTAGGATAGTCATGGCATCCAACATTGAAATGTTCGGTGCGGCTTTGCCCTTCTCCAGCGCATCGATGTACATGCGGACAACGGATGCACGGTAAAATGTTTTTGTTGCTCTAATGACGCCTTGATCCATTGGTTGCGTCTTACATGTGGTGTTTGGCGGCAAAAGGATTAAGTCGATGGCCTTGAGGTTAGAAATGGCAGGATGGGCAGGGCAGTTATCAACTACAAGGGCTATTTTTCTCTCCTCTCGCTCAAACGAGCGATCTTGTTCTCTTACCCATTCTTCAAAAAGTTTGCTGTCCATCCAGCTCTTCTTTTGGGATCTTTCCGAACTCCAGAGAAACACCTTGGCTTTTGTGATTTGCCTATCACAAACATGGGCAATTTCTCTCCTGTGGCACTAGCAGCTGCTAGTCAAGTCAGGCGTATTATACTGTGCTTCCCACCAACACAATTCTCTGATTTCAGATGCATTGACTTGTCGGGTAGTGCCCTGTAAAATAGACCAAACTCGTCAGCATTGACTATATGTCTCGAAGCGCATACTTTGACAGTAAAGTTGGAAGTGTGGATTCTTCCCAAGAAGCAGTCATCTCGAGGGTACATGACTGGGCTTCGCCAGAGACTACCTTGAAGGTTACGTCATGCCGAACGGATTCTTCCACCGATCAAACCATCCGTTGGATGCGCTGAAATCATTGAGTTTGAGTTCTTTGGCGAATTTTGTATAGCTTTCTCCCTCAGCACAGGACCGCTAATTGGTACGCCCTGCTGTCTCATCTTTACAAACCAAGTATAAAGAGCCTGATCTAGGTCTTGATTTCCACATGTTTTAAGTCTGTGTGTTCGAGCTGTTTCTACTCTCGAATACCTCTACGATTTTCGCTTTGTTTTTGATCCACGTGGACAGTGCATTGCGGGGAACCTTGTACTATTCCGCGACGTTCTTTTTTAGAACACCTCGCTCTATGTTCTTTAGCACTTCGTACTTATCTTTTAACGTTTTCGAAGAAATTGTTCGCTTGCTAGTGGACGACATCGTAGCAGAGCTGTAGCGATTGATAAAGAGAGGAAATATGAAGCAGCTCTAAATGATTTAAAGCAACGTAGGTGATTAAATTTTCACACCTTTAGTATCTACCGTTTAAAAGCAGTTTTTAGCGGCTATCACGTTTCACATCACCCCTGGCCTAGTTCACTGGCAAGGTACAACGAAATACTGTAATCTTATCATTTGTTGACACCGCCTCAAGAACAAGGTACAATGCAGTCTAAAACCTATGAAATTGACTCATTCGTTAAGGGATATCAAGATTATCAACTTGACTGGAAACCTAGACGCGGTGAAGTGCTACAAGCTGTCCCAGAGCCAACTAATGTCGTGGACAAATACGCAGTGTGTGTTCTCAAAGACGGAGCTGTAGTCGGGCACGTAAAGAGGGGAACAAGTGGACGCTTTGCAAAAACAATCTTCTACTATTTGCGAGCAGACAAAAGCAGTTCATGCAGTGTGATAATAAAAGCGGACAAGGCCGTTAACTTGGGGGGATGGCGAAGGAATGCAAGATATATAGAAAAGAGCGACAGCTGTCTGCCAATAACTAGTCGTACCGACACTCGCCAGTAACTTATTACTACGGCAGCGAGCTTTTTCTTTTTACCGCAATTCCTCACGCTGGTTAACCACAATTCATTATTTTCACCTGGTGGTCATTTTGGATTTAAAGCGAGGCCATCCTTTGTTTTTGCTAGGCTAAACTCGTTCTGATATCCCTCAGTGCGAGGCTAACCTAGCAAAAAACAATGGATTGCCTCGCTTTGAATCCAAAATGGCCACCAGGTGAAAATAATGACCAGCCTATGCACCACTTGTCACGCACAATGTTTCGGTATGATTTAACTATTTTCTGGCGGAGAATAGAATAAATTCAATTTACCCCGTTACCCCATATTGAGACATTGTTCATGACAAATGAAACGTATATCGAAAGTCGGCCATTCCTTGTATTGGTGATCGCAATCCCCGTGGAGGGGGGGGGGGTTCTTCAAGGTAAAAAGGTGACCGTCGGAAAACCTCGAAAAATACCCTAAAAAATACCAAACTGTGAAAAATTTCCCACCCTAAAATGTGTCTCATGGTCTAAAAATTACCCTGAAAAATGGATTTCGCTTGTACAACCCCTAAAAACTACTAAATCGCCAATTTCAAACCCTAAAATATACGACGATCACCCCTACCAGCCGAATATAGGAAGTACCCCCCCCCCCCCCAGATATGTATTCTTGACAACGTGCTTTCGAAGTGTTACCTTCGAGAGCTTAGTTTACTTAATATCTAGGTCAGTGCCATCTACCTAACTCCCTTCTGCTAGTTGGTTTCGAGATAATTTACTTCATAGTATTGTGCTTATTGTGTGAACTGGTTTTTGGATTGTTTGCTTCCGAAGTGAGCACACTTCAACGTCAACGTTTGTATAATGCTCACATTTTATAGTCTTTTTACGTAGTTTTCAAAGTCTAATAATAATAATGATACATTTCTACCACGCAAATTCCAACAAATATGTTAAGATGCGCCTCCAAATGGTTCAAATCTTTCAGTGAAGGTTGCAGAGTTTTCTTTCTCTCCCTTTCTTCCTTCCTTCTTCAGTTTTTACATTCTTTCTTTTGCTCGACCTCTTTGTTTGTTTTCTTTTACAAAACGGCTTGAAATCCTGATTTTCGCTCAAGAGAGTCACGTGTCCGTCACATGATTGTGTTGATGTATGACGTGTCCGTCACATGATTGTGATAATGTATCACGTATCCGTGTCACGTGGTGAAGGTGACGGATCACGTGCCAATCACATGGTTGTTGTGATTGATCGCCTGGTACTAAACTCCGTTGATGCGTAAGACTTGAGAGAGACAAAATACTTTGGATTACCGTTCACGGCACCTTGCATTTCCGAACGAAACATGCTTAATTTTATCGGCCACAAAATCTTAATAAATTCACGACGAAACTTTTCACAAAACACAACATAAATAAAGGGATTAGTGATGGAATTTGCGATGCCAAAAAATGGAAGAAGCCAGTTTAGCTTGAATGGAATCGACCAGTAAATCTTGTTTGCAAATAACCTCAGCATCTCTGCCACGTGCAAAGGAAGCCAACAAAGTGCAAACACGGTCACCACCGTGATTAGCATTTTAGTGGCTTTCCGCCTGCCACTTTTGATCTTGTGTTGGATATCAGCCGTGTGGTGGCCTGGGGCTGAGCTGCGCCACAACTTGACGCCCATGGTTAGATACAGCGTTGCTATGCCAACCAGAGGTATGACGTAACCGAGTGTGGTGAAGGAGATTACAAAGGATTGCTTCGACAGGCTCGCTGCCTTCCAGTACTCGAAGCAGTAGAATTTGTCACCGATTTCTACTGAATCCGAAACGACAGCAACTGGAACGGAGAACGCAACAGATATAACCCAAATGGCAGCCACAAGCTTCACAATACGTTTGATTCCGAAGAATCGTCTCAAAGGGAACATGACGGCGAAATACCGATCAACACTAATGACCGACACCGTGAGAACCGAGGCCATCACAGACAAAGGTTGACATGACAAGATGAGTTTACAGGATATAGTTCCCATCATTCCTCCTGGCCACCGAAAGCCGACGAACAGATGCTTGGTTAGAAACGCAACGACGCCCACCATCAACAGGTCAGCGGCTGCCAGGTTGGCGATGAGTAGATTGGTCGTATTGCGCATGTGCGTGCGCGTGCGCACTATGTGTATAACGGTGCCGTTGCCAATAAGATCGAGTACGAGAATTACTGTCCCCAGGACTGTTAGTGCAACTCTCATTTCATTCCCGAAGAAATCCTGGTCAAGTATGTTATGAGGCTGGGATACATTCGTTGTGGTAGTCGTTGATTCTGTGAGTAGAAAGGAAGTGGGGTAAATAAAAATAAAAATAGTTCATGCGGTGAAAGTTAAACATGTGCGTTAAACCCCATTTGCAATTTATTTGGCGCGCATCATGTACTCAATGTACACGTGGCGCGCATGCGCAGAAAGAGTTATAACGGAGTGGGGAGCCGTACCACTCAGTACACCGTTCACGATGATGTTGACGTTAGCAAAATCAATTAATAAATCAATCAATGGCTGAGGGCACACTGGGTCGTTATTAACCTGATAGTAAACCAGCCAAAGTATGGTTAAGAATTTTTACTGTCGTTAAAATAGAAGCCTTGAGAAAACCAAACGCCTGTCTGAGAGACGTCTGATTTTCTCGGCTGAAATGACATGTGATGCGTGCATCCCAACGTGAGTGTTGATAGTTCGGAAACCACAAACTATAGCTAGGATTTAATTACCTCGAACACCGAAATAGATGAATAGCCTGTCAAATAAAGTCAATAAGTTTAGATTAACTTAGCGATAAACTAATCTTTTCACGTCGGCGAACTATAGTTAACTTTTCTTTCTTTCTGCCGCTGTTATTGGAGCAACTAACCACAGTTGCGTTTACTACGGTAAACCGTAAAATGTAGGTCACACTGAGGATGGCGTTAACTATAGTTAAAGGCTGATCGTTTATTATCTGTGAGGGGAGGGGGCGGCCAAATTTCTGGGGGGTCATTATTAAAATTCACTTATTTTTGGGAGGGTCTTTTTGAAACAATCACTCTGTCTGATCTAGATTTGAATACTACATAAACCAAGTCTATGATGGTCTCTACACGACAGCTAGCGCTGGCTCAGTTCATGGCCTTTCTAATCGTACTCCCATGATAACAGTAAATGGCACACCGTTAGAAAGGGTACCCACCCACAAGCTACTTGGGGTTGAATTTCAACAGCACCTGAAATGGGATGTGCATGTGAGGAAAACCTGTTCATCTTGTTATGGAGTACTGTCTGTCTTGAGGAAGATCAATCACTTAGCTCCTTTCCGCTTAAAGAAGTATCTTGCTGAAGTGTTCATCCATTGTATTTCATCAGTCCTTTACCTGCCTATCTTGTAAAAAAGCCGCTCCAGATGGTAATGAATGCTGCTGCCAGCCTTGTGATAAATCATTATGCCGATGTACATTCAGTTGTAGCACTCGGCTGGCTTCCAGTTATTGAACGGAGAGAATTGCATATTGCCAGAATTGTACGCACTGCTTTAATAAATCTAAACTGGTCGTCTTATCTTAAGCTGAAGAAGTATGAACATCAGCGTAACTTGCGCTCCAGCAGTGCTCCTCAGCTTTTAGTACCTCTATAGAGAAAGGAACACTGCAGGACTCTTGTTCTGCCATTTTTAACAAGCTACCTGCCTACATCAGACAATCAATTAATTCTAATTAAATGGGTTTGGGAGAGGCAATGTAAGCTAGGATATATCTACGATGTTTCCTCGAGGCGCTACATATCTTACTGATGGAAAAGCACTCTGATGGTATCCGGTAACCTCATCAATCGAGAATCATTTCGAGTCAGTCTCTACTACGCACATTATAACGCATACCTTATTACACAATGAATGTGCAATAAGCGATTGGAAATTGAATTGTTTTACATAATGTTTTAAGGATCCACCTACACAATCTTTGGAGTTGTATTGTTTTGGCTACCAACTTAAAATGAAGATATTTAAAACTGTTATCGAAAAAATACACCTTCTCTCAGCTCGTAAGAACTCGGGTAACCACACAGACAGGGGCGTAGCTACCCGGACGCATGTGCGCCACTCGAAACATTTAACGGGCGTTGAGCAAATGCACGATATTATTGTCGGCATGCATACACACTATGCATAACTCGCGCGGTCACAACACGAAAAAGAGGCTGGTAGGTCCTCTGGAATGTTGAAGTTGAAATACTAGCAGGAGGTGTGAAACGTGTTGAACATGATTGTTTGGTTGTTGCTAATCTGTCCTCATTTATCCTTTATTTTTCTTTATAGTACAACCAGCCAGGTGCATAGCAAATTAACGGCATTGTTTCACTGAACATTCGTTCAGTGCATTTCACAATCTTCCCGGGCGCTTCAATTTCAACATTCCAGACGGACCTACCGGTCTAGTTGACATGCTAGTTCCCAGACCATAGGGTCTATATGAAGAGTTAAATTTCAAAAAAGCTGCAAGGACCATATTACAAACACATGTGTAGCCGGATTTGTGGAGATCAGGATCAGCAGAAGGATTGTAATATAAATACAGTACAGCCGTCCGATAAGCCTTGCAGTCTTCATATATATCAAGAGTAAGGCGAACAGAAAAACCGTACCACATTTATGGGTCGGATATTTTATTTAAAGTGTATATGAAACGAAAATTAAGTTGATCTTGTTTGAAAGTCCTTTCGAAATGAGGAAGGATGGCGTTTTCCGTTTGTAAATAACTCATCTCGTTCCAGAGATATTCAGGTTTTTGTAATATGTAAATTATCATGAAAGTGGCCTGGGGCCAAGAGTGTTTCCATGGCAACGTCATGATTGGCACATTGATGTGTATTTTCCTTAGTACCATACATGTGGAAAGTATCAATTATTTTTAGCCACTATTTTCAGAGATATTCTTTATTTTGTGATTTGTCTCCAGGCTGTGTCAAGGTCATGACGTCACAGGCAATCTAATTTACATATTACAAAAACCTGAATATATCTGGAACGAGATGAGATATTCACAAACGGAAAACGACATCTTTCCTCATTTCGAAAGGACTTTCAAATAAGATCAACTTAATTTTCGTTTCATATACACTTTAAGGATGATCATACAGAATACGAGACCCTAGTTAAGGGTTCGGCACCTCGAAAACCATACCCTATCCTGCGGCACATACCTGTATGGCTTATATATGGGAGTATGTAAGCAATATTCGTGAAATATATAAGCCCTCGGGACTGATCGCAACAATCGGTTCAACGAATTACTAATAGTAAGACAGGAAAGGAAAGGCGGCTGATTCAACGATAGAGAGTTTTTCTTCCAATATTTCGATCGGCACAGCCGATCTTCTTCGGGGAAAGAGGCTTACCGATGTATCTAATAAACTAGAATCTTTACGATTATGAATTGCGCAATCTTACGATAAAACACATATAGACCAATGAAACGAATGTAGAGACTGTGACATTTAATATAAAACAAAAATAAAGTGACGTGAATGATTGTGAAATACAATTAAGTTTCATCACGTTTATTCATACCTAGCGGTTCAAGAGTTTGACCTCTATCGAAAAGATAAACCTCTCGCGCTTTGCGTATACTGTCTCGCTGAGAAAAAGTTTACGTTCGCCGTCTGAATCAACCAGTCGGCCCATCGTCGAACTTAATGGTATTAAGTTCGGCTCATGAAATGTTCGCCATCCGAATCTGGTCTAACTTAACTTCCTGGTATCCCGATCCGCTAGTACATTCAAAAACCGGATGAATCCGGCCGGTTTCTGGGAAACTAACCCACCCACCCCTCCCTTGGATATGCATCGTTTTATTAATGATTAACAGTAACGGTTAGGGTGAAGTGTGGGGGAGGGGTGGGGGTTTCCGAGAAACCGTGATTGATCCAAAAAAACATCATACGGCCTAAGATGGCAGTACATTTATCCCGCAATCCCTTGCGAACCTAAAAAAACACGTAGAAATCGTATATCTCTTCAATGACAGTGTACTGGCAACAGCACTTGTGCTGGCTGCTTATTAAGATGTGAAACCTCTCAACCGCGATTTTATAACGGACATAAAGATTTTCGCGCAGAGGATTGTGGGTAAAAGTAGAAGCGCCATGTATTTCTGTACGTTGATGATGATGAAAGAAATATTTTAATAGTTTGTCAAACTAATGTGTAGCTTCTGATTAAAAACACAGCAGCCATTAAATGTTTTAGGCACGGCAGAGGGTCTGAATGCACTGCAGAGGGTCTACATGTCAGTTGTCAGTTTATCCCGGCCTAAAATGTAGAAAATCAATCTTTATCTAGAAATATAAAAAAGTATAAAGACTATTATTGGCGAATATTAAGATAGAATGTTGATTGTTAAGCGCGGAAATCAAACTCGAAATTGAATCTGGCAGATGGTCACACATTGTGAACTGCAAACGTTTATTTTATGTCTCAATTAACAACCTTCCTGTGTCCCCCTCCCCCCTCCCCCTCCACCCCCCAAAAAGAATAAGTAAGGTTAGAAATGATACATAAAGCTACGTGCTACCTTCTCTAGACGAGTTCATTGTCATCTTGATTGGTTAACAGCCACCTTGTCACATTTTCATCTTCACGTGAACTTGCTCCTCGTCATCTAAGGAAACCCTGAAGGTAACTGATCAAAATAATAAATTTGTCATGTCGTGTTAAATTTCGCTGCTACAAGACCAGCCACCTAAAGAGAATGTAATTTCCTTATTTTATGATTGAAAGGGGCACTGTCAAACAAATTATAGTTTTTCAAAACAAAACTACAAAAATATCACCCAGCTGAGATAGAAGTAAAATACCATGTGAATGTCCTAATATGCTTTTCAAACCTTTTCGATAGAGGATGGCAAAGAGCTTATTCTAGAAACTTCACTCGGTTACAGTGATCCACTCAAATCTTTGCCACCTTCATCCAAACTGTCTCATAATTTCAATTCAGTCTCCAGTATACCTGGAAAGCATACTCTGCTAATCTGAGTATTTTTTTGTTATTTTTTTGTCATGAGAAAAATTATAATTTGGTTGTTGACAGTGTCCTTCCCAATCCTTTGCCTAACACCTATTCACATTATTCGACCTATTATTGGACCTTATTACTGACGCAAATCTCTATCGTGCAGTATGACTATTGTCTGATGGTCGTATTCAGGCGCTCTTAAATAATGATCATATTCAAACGTAAATAACAATTCAGCCTAAAGATTGTACAACCGACATCCATTGGGACTATGAGACTATGACTACTTGCTTCTTCAACAGACTAAAAAAAGGTCTAAAAGATACAATTTCCGCTATCATAAATTCAAACCAATTTTTATACTAGTTAACGCAGAACTATAGAGCAATATCCTTAAATTGCAGCCTACAAGCCTAAACATTTCTCAACACAGTCTGAGAAAGAACCGAGCGAATGCTCGGACTAGTTACTTCAATCAAAAGGTAGCCGTGAAATTTTACCAAAAGTTAGCAGCAAAACGAGTAGACTTGATGTTTTGGATATCTGTTACATTTCACCAAAAGCATCTTTGATTATTAACTCTCACCTTGGTAGAGGTGAAAAAAACAACGATATAACGACAGACTTACATCGGTACCATTCAATTGTGAACCTCTTGAAAAACGAAACATTTTTCTTACCTGGTTTAAACGTGTACACTTTTATGTTGAAATTCTAATCTGGAGATTGTTCAATATTTTAAACCATAATAAGCACTTTGCTATACGTCAAATCTCGCCTTGAAACAAAGATTGAAGAAGAGCATTCGCGTTGTCGTTCTTATTAGAAGCTATGTGCAATAAATGAATGCATGAGGTTGAAGTAATTAAATATCAAACCTAAATTAAGAACGTGACTGTTAACATCAAACTTCGCCATTATTACAATACTGTCGAATTAATTGTAAACGATTTGGTAATAACAGCGATAGGATTATTTGATTAAAGCGAAGCAATATAAACACAAAGAAAGTATTATAATGAAAAGTAACCTGAATTTGGAATCTACAGCTGTAAAGGCTGTTCTTCAATGCCTATGGCAAAGATAATTTGTTTAAAACCTTCAGAAAACAAGGTGAATTTAGTACACGCGTCTTAATCTAGATCTAAATTTACAAACTATTCAATATGATTTCTAGAAAAAAATAGGCAGGTGAACTTTGTCAATCAAAATGAGACATTTTACGAGTTTCTGGTATATAATGTCTTCCTTTGAAGAACGCACAATAAACATAGATCAATTCTACTATTTACTTTCTTTACGGATGGAAAGAAATATTAGTTTTAAATTGAGCCGTTTCGTGCGTAAAAAAGTACTGTCGAGATATGGCACCACGTTGATGTTTAGCCACAGGTAACTTTCAGACGTTAGAGTTAATTAGAAAAAAGGTATTTTCGGTCAAAACAAGGAGCTCTTATCGATCCTCATATGAATTAAAATGAAGAGACTTACTGAAGGTTATTTTGTCGTCAGTAGTGAGGGAATTGAAATCGCCCGATTAAAACTGACCTCGAGAAATGGCGCCACTTTGTAGTTTAGATTACACAGGTAACTTTGAGACGTTAGAGTTACATTAGAAAACGACATTTTCGGCTATTTCTGGTCAAAACAAGTAACCCATATCGATACACATGCATTAATACGAAGAGAAGGTTATTTTTCCGTGTAGCGTATTGAAATCTATTAAAACCCGCTTCTTAAACACACAAAGACTGGGGACATTTGTCAATACAACGTAAACAAAGTTGAGATCAGAACGTCCTGATTTCCATTCGTTTATTTTAAATACCGAGGTCAGTAATTACTAACGAAAACAAGCCAGATTCTCTGCTTTTAATCACATGAGTCGGAGCCCGGAAGCGTTCTCAAGTCGATGACGTATTCCGGCAGAGGATGTGATGTGTCCGGTATACCGTGGCAAAAGGGTGGGCGCTCATTTCCCCTAGTTTTCCGCCGAAACTAAAAGAAAACAGAGGCAATAATCACCCCTGTTTCTAATTTAAGTACGTACATACGCGTATATACATGACATGTTTCGCGAAAAACATGAAAATTACTTAAAAGCTAAGCCTAAAACTTTAAAGTGCATATGAACCTTCGTGCAATTTTCATAGCTATGAAACTCCGAAAAGTTTTGAGTACTTCTGTGAAGAAATGTTTGGTTTACAGGGAATACTCTATCTTTTACGCTTGTATGAAATCGTGGAAACTAGACCTTTCCTGATCCATGACCGCGTAAGTAAAAGCCTAGGTCGACGTCATCTCATTAATGCATTATTCTCCATGGCACCTTTCTATCACAAAAACATCGATTTTTAGATAATATACAGTTTATGAGTTGTAAGTAAAGGAAAAAAAGTCATATTAGTGAAAGTTTTTATTCAAATTATTGTAAAGTCGAATTAATTAAATGACTTCACCTCGGGAATCGACCCAGGCTTTTACTTACGCGGAAGTGAGTCAGGAAAGGTTACGTTTCCACTATTTCAAACAAGCGTAGAAGATAGAGTATTCTCTGTAAACCAAACATTTCTTCGCAGAAGTACTCAAAACTTTTCGGAGCTTCATAGCTATGAAAATTGCACGAAGGTTCATATGCACTTTAACAGGTTGACATTGTCTTAATTTGTCATTCACTAAGTTATAAAATTATTTGCTAAAAACGTTTAATCACTCGGAAACATGTTTTTGAAACCAATGAGAGCCTTCGTTCTTTCGGCCAGCGTAGCACAACGTTCAGTGCCGCGGTGTACTACATGTTCTCATTTCGTAATACGTCAAAGGCGCTTTCCATCAATTTATCCGTCCGATTTGGACGAGGTGGACTGGTTATTAATTGTTTCACAAAAATAAAGGTTCGGGTTTTTTTCCGTTAAGGGAACTGACCATATCACCCACGTACTCCGCGATGTTCATTGGCTCCCTATCCGTGAGAGGATATCTTTTAAGATACTCTTAATAACCTTTAAGGCCCTTCACGGTGTTGGCACCTACATACATTTCTATCGCTATCAGCCTAATCGTGTCCTCAGATCTTCTTCCAACTGAGCAGAAGTACTTGTTGTCTGTTCCCAGATCACGTACTTGTAACTAGTGTTTTCAGTTGTGGTACCTAGGCTCTGGAACGTACTTCCAGAACACATCAGGCAACTTAACTCATTAGCACAATTCAAATCCAAACTGAAAACCTTTCTTTTTTCTAAGTGACCTTTCCTGCTGTAATTGACTATTTTATGTACCATAGAAACTCTATTTTATGTACATAGTAGTAATATTTTCTTATAGTTATCTGTAAGAGCATTAAAGTGCCCCTACGATCAAATTTTGACATATCAATGTTTTTGCATATTCATAAAGTAGAGTTCATATATTATTACCAGTTCAAATTGTTTTTCGATACAACGACAGGAAGTCTTATTTTTTTAGCTCCGAATATTGAATCTACACGTCCGCCATTACTGGAAGCCGTGCCCTTTGTTCAGCTTTAAACAAAGGTTTATTCACCGGAAATGATGTCATACACTTAACGCTCGCCTGCAGAACACAACGCCTGGAGGCATATTTCTACTAAAAACGTCTTCACGTACATAAGAAGAAAGTTATATTTATCTTTGCGAGGTTGGCTACTTTTTTATGCACGCTATTTCGCGCCACGAGGTTGTCGTGTTAAGTGTATGACATCACTTCCGGTGAATAAACCTTTGTTTAAAGCTGAACAAAGGGCACGGCTTCCAGCAATGGCGGACAGGATTTTACCGGTAAACTCTCCTAAAATTTGTGGTTTAAGATGCCCATTTGGGAATATTTTTTACTATTTCGGATATTTCTAATACTGATTGACCTATAGACACTGAAAAAGTGGCAAATCGAAATGGTAAATTTTCGTCGTAGTGGCACTTTAAGACGCAGTATAATGCTCCTAATATGTATTTATTATTATTATATTATTTAAAGGGGCTATGTCATGGTGTTGCGGATATATGTACCGAGTCGATGTTCGATTAGTAGCATTTTCTTGTCTATAAACAGTTAAATTCAACTTCCTCGATGCTCGATTGAAATGATACGGACTATTTCCCTTGAAGACTTCGTCTATACACAATTTGTAAGTGGCATTTCTACTGCGGACAGCAGGATTTTTTACGACTGCATTAGTGCATTTTCACGTGCAGTTATTCCGTATTTTGTAAATCAAGACTTATGTTTAATCTTTTATACCATCGTCGGGTTTGTTAGGTCCCTAACTTGTATACATCGTGGGAGAGAACTGGAAGGACTATATATATCATAGCAGTAAAATAGCAATAATGCCGGTTAATTTTGGTAAAGGAGCCAATTTAAGACTAATATAAATTACACTAACTTAAAACTTGAAAACAATGGCTCAACGTTTTCGCGTTTTTCTTTATCATAATTCATCAGTCCATACTTGCCATCCATCCCGCATCCTGTTGTTTAATAATAATAATAATAATATTTTGACAGGGTGCTCTCGTCACCGAAGTGTTTTTCAGAGAGGCCCTGTAAACGGAAAAGCTAACTAAATGGAATACCAAGTAAACATAAAAGTTACAAATAGAACGTGTATGGTTAGAGTTTGAAACGATTGCCGGATTACATAAACGGAGTTTGAGCTTGAAGAAACGTTTAAAACTCTGGACCATTATTTTTAAGTTCCTATAAGTTTGAATATGGTTTTAAACTTTTCAATGTAATGCTAAAAAGTAGGTAACATAGCCCCTAGAAAACTGTGGTACATTTCATCACGTGTGAGGTACTGCGCATGCGCCGTCAATGGTCATCTTGAATCTTTCTCCAATCCCGTACCTAAACCCAATATGTTTCTTATTGCAGATATCGCATGCTGTTAGAGCGAATTTCACATGAGTGTCGAAAGACCAAACGCAAATTACCCACAGCCAACCAATCATAGGAGCGAGTAATCACAAGTAACTCATAAATGGCTTCCCTGTGAGCCAATGACAAACCAAAGCAAAACCAAAACCATTTTGCGTTTGGTTTTGCTTTGGAATCTGATTGGTTGGTTTATTTTCTCAGCCAATAGGAGAGCTTAGTAAACGCAAAACCAAAACACTTCCGACACTCAATTGAAATCCGCTCTAAGTATGAATCTGTCATGTCTGATCGTGAATCCACCGCACGGTAAACAAATTCTAGTGCCTGATGCATATGCCTTTGCACATTACATGCTAGCATTATTTGGGCATTTTTACAAAGCAAAAGCATTGAGAATAATACTAGCATTTTAGGAATGAAATTTCCTCAAATTGATAACTCGAGTTAAGTTGTGGTGAGTATAACAAAATGTCTTTGAACCATCGAATTTGATTTTGACAATTGACTGAATAAGAAAACTGAAGCGTGAAATTTAGAGAGGGCCTGGGAAAGGTGGTCTGCAGTTTCTGCATTGTCGATGGCTATGAGTCGCCATAAAACCGTTTGTGTTGTGTTTAAATCAATTTGAGACTCAGGTGTTTCTTTATGTATAAAAGCATTTTTGTAACACTGTACGAGCATTTTGGCGAATAATTTGAGCATTTACTGTAAGCATTAGCATTTTCGCAAAAAAAGCGGCATAATGTGCAAATAACTACTGATGCACGAAAATGAAGCATTAAAATCCAAACTAAAAAAGGCAGAAGGTGAAAGAGACTTGACCCTAAGGCTTGCCCTGACACTAGCACCAAAAGATCTCTACCAAGTACCCGGCGGGCGAACTTCCAAACTATAAAAACCAGAGTGAGAATCGAATCCGAAAACAATTTCTTACTCTATTAAAGGTGACGTAATAACACATGCGCAGAGTAACCGGAAGTCCTGGTATTTCGTCGAACATGCGCAATAGAGTCTGGTATGAGAATGACTCATTCTCCTATCTTGTAGGACACCACTAATGAGGCAATCCAGGAGTCCTGGGCAATCACAATCAGTTTACTATTTAATTTCACAACTGTTTGTATGTTTTATTATAGCTTACTTTATTTCTTTTTATCTTAAAAGTAGTTTTCAGTTAACGCACTTCAGAACGTTTATTCATCCCGGTTTTAATCCCCAACCCTCCCCCGGACCCCCTCCCCCCCTGGCCCCGCCCGTGGCTTTATTGTCTTAACTTGTGTATAAGCCGAGGTCGTTAATATTAGAGTACAAGTTAAAATATCCAAAAAGATATTACACGTAAAACCTCCGTCCCTACTGTAGATGCTTCACTTCTTCAGATCGGTTTGATGAAAGTACGCTGCACTGTAATCTGTCTCTTTTTTCTCCAACCTCAGAAGTTGAACTGTCCGGTTTAATCAAGAAAATTGCATCGAAATCGTGTTGCTTAGATCCTGTGCCTGCTTCACTGTTACAGCACTGTATCTCTGATCTACTGCCTGTTATCTGCAAAATCGCCAATCTATCGTTTGAATCATCTGAAATGCCGAACTCTATGAAAGAAGCAGTATCATCACCCTTGCTGAAAAAACAGTTCCTGGATTTTGAACTCCTACTTAACTTTAGACCGGTGTCAAATTTAAAATTTGTTTCGAAAGCTATCGAAAAAATAGCTGCTGTGCGCTTATGGAACTACGTTTGTGAAAATGATTTAAATGATATTCTACAGTCTGCTTACAAAAGATTCCATAGTTCTGAAACTGCCCTGATACGCGTACAGAATGATATATTAACGGCTGTGGATAGAAATCAAATAATGTGTTTTTCTGCTACTACTGGATCTATCGGCAGCTTTCGACACCGTTGATCACGGAATATGACTACATCGACTGTCTTCAAAATTTGGAGTTAAAGGCAAAGCTCTCGCTTGGCTTCATTCATACATTACAGACCGTACACAGTTTGTACAGATTAACAGTGCTCGCTCCATTCTACGTTCTCTAAACTATGGAGTGCCTCACATTTCTGTCTTAGGGCCAATACTACTCTACACATCCCTATTGGGTGACATCATTCGCATGCATAACATGTCATTTCACCTTTACGCAGATGATACTCAGCTGTACACGACTTTTACCTGTAATGACGATGCTGAACTTGCTACTGCTACACGCCGGATAGAAACATGTCTTGTCGACATTAACAACTGGATGATTTTAAATAAACTTAAATTAAACACGGACAAAACGGAACTTCTTCTCCTACATTAAAAATTTCGTAAGTCATCTGCCGTCCCCTCCATCACCGTAGGTACGGACACTATACGTCCAACCGACAAAGCTCGCAACATTGGAGTGGTTTTTGACAGCAATGTGACATTGGTTAACCAAATAAATAACATGGTAAAAGGAGCCTACTACCATCTCAGGAACATTGCAAAAATAAGGAAGTACATAAGTTATGACACCACTAAGATTTTATATTAATTCACTCATTTGTCACCTCCAAACTCGATTTCTGTAATTCACTAAATATGGTCTACCGAAATATCGTATATATCAGATTGCCAAACTTCAAAACGTACAAAATGCAGCTGTTCGGATAATAGCTTGTCTTCGTAAATATGACCATATAACTGATACTCTGAGGGAACTGCACTGGCTGCCTTTAGAGGATAGAATTGTTTTTAAAATTAATTTAATCACTTTTAAGGCTTTAACTAATATATCACCTAAATAGAAACAAGATATTTTAAAATTGTATCGTCCTTGCCGACAATTACGCGGTCATCGTCTGACAAGTGGCGTCTTATTGCACCAGACTATAATTTAAAAACCTATGGATGCCGAGCATTTTCAGTAGCTGCTCCCAGGTTATGGAACGAACTACCAATAGACATTAAATCGAGTGGCAATGTGAACATTTTTTAATCTAAGCTTAAAACATATATTTTTTAACGTACATATAATTTATAGCTTGTGTTTTACTAGCTTTTATAGATCAGTAAATTCAGTGAAACATAGGGACCCAAATAGTAACTCGTGGATGTCAATCTTAGCTCCAAGTTCATTAAACGCGATGCTGTTGTCTCATCTCATATGCTTTGCGAGACTCCGCAAATAAACTTAAGATTCCCCTGCCGCGTACCGATTATCGCAAAAACAGCTTCAGCTATAGCGGTGCTGTTCTCTAGAACAGTTTACCAGGAAACTTAATTATAAGGCAAGCAGAATCTCTGAGCAAACTTAAGAAATTCCTAAATGAGCACTTTCCTCAGTAAAATAAGAAACACGGCATTCATGGAAAGCAGGATTTTTATTTTATTTTATTTTTATTCAACATATAATCGTAGTTTTAAATAGCTAAGTACATTAGCTAAGTACTTATAGGTTAGTGAAATCGATATTATATATCATAATATTATCTTATTATTCTTATTACACATATTATTGTTAACAGCCTGATGATTTTTTTACCGTGTATAAATAAAGATCTATCTATCTGTGTAAATTATCATTTTGCTGAGAGCGTCCGATAAGCAGTGCGTAAAAGTGATACTCTTCAGCTGGATTGACTCGAAATAATTCTTGGCTAAAACACTTCAAAAGCAGTGTACTAGTAGTTTGTACCAGTAGTTTTAAACGACACATGTTCTAAAACGCACTAGCTTGGTACATTAGCAGATGGGAGAAATACAATAATATCCGGCCAGATGCATCCTATAGAAGTTCCTGACGTGACAACCATTTCTTGCGGCACGTTGGCGGTACGGTTTGTACGAATTTTAGCTTTTTTCCGCATGAAATTAGACTCCCATAATGTTTATCGAATTGAATGCTTATTCAGAAACCTGAATTCGGCTGCATCCATGATCCGTCAATGGCGTACGTAACCCAAGTGTCAGCTCGATTGTTTCTATCATCTCCCTGATAGCACTTATATAGTAAGTGAGATTTTAAACAGAAATTAAATTGAGAAATGCGAAGCATAGGATGTAATAACGCGCCAGATAATACCCGGGCACCGGGTAATTTCCCGGTTGTTTAAATTTGAAAAGTTGAAAAATCGACCTCACCTTTACATAAAATTTCAATTGCAAATGGCAATGAGTATTCTTGTCACGCCAAGGTACACAGAGTTTTCCTATTTCACTGGTGCCTGCTTTTAATAATCTGTTCTCACAGTAGAACATATTTTTATATCCATAAGGGGATATTGAGCAAAACAGATCACGTGACCTTGTACTCGATTTATTGATCAGCGGTTTTCTCCTTACCAATAAATAAGTCATGGTGTGAGGGCAGATTTATGTGTGTCTCCAAGTCCCCAATATTTTAAAACCAAAACGGTTATTAAAGGGATTGTCCTCATTACTCCATTTGCTGCAGTTGAACGTTCACAATTTCATAACAGAGATAATCTGAATATTAGCCGTGTTTTTGTGTTGACCCAGGCCTTAACGTACTTGAGTTTGTTACTCAGCAAGGATTTCGTGAGATCTAACGGGAGCGACGATTGGTTGATATATACAGGGTCACATGGCAGTCGTCAAATCACATATATATCGGGATATCCCGCCACGTGATAACATCGTGACAGAAGATTGTGTGATGTGTCGCGCGCGCCACTAGCTAGCTAGAGCCGGGAAAATAAATATTTGTTTACCAAATCTCAGGCAGGCATTTAAAATTATTATTCAGTTCCTCAGTATCCTGAATTTTGATTGATTGATTTACCTGCAGATAATTGCGCGCAAATAAGGGTTTGCTGCAAATATTGTTGTGAGCATGCGCAGTGCTGTTCAACAACACATCCCAACATGGCTGCTCGGTTTCCAGAGCTTTCAGAGGAGGAAATTGTAAGCATTTTGGATGCCCAAACTAGAAAAAACACTGAATAATAAAATAATTATTGTAACTCCGGCTATCGCAAAATATGATGAATTGTCTGTGTCTCGCTACCAGTTATTTTCCTCTCCCTTCGGCATCTGCAAATAAGTGGTAGCTCACCACAGATAATTCATAATATTTAGCTCAGCTGCATACTATTAGTTGCTATTTAGCAAATCATTGAATGACTCGGGAATCAGTGAGTTTTGTTTACCCTCGGTCCTCGTTTCGTGGAAACTAAACAATCGCCACTTTATCCTCATTTTCCTAACCTCATTTCTGAGCATTATTTCGAAACAAGCCTACAGGCTCGATTACCAGCCGTTTGTGTGAGCCCGCGTTCCTCCCCTATTCTTGTACGGGTGGGAATAGAGCCTATCAAACCTTGTGTTTTCACACATTGCACTTCGCGATCGACATCGGGGAATTTTGTGAAACCTTTGAAAATACGCGTGAAATTAGTATTACAGACATGGGAAGAATTTTCTACTTACTATTCACCATCTATTACTATTTGCCAGCTTCACAATAGAGCAGATTTTGTATGAGTGGGACAAACTACGGCATGTCCGTAACCGTGCTGTACCGTGCTGTACCGTGCTGTACCGTGCTGTTCCGTGCTGTACCGTTAGTATTTCTGTAATTTGATTGGATCAGCAGGATATGAACAATGGGACTGACCATTTCAATGTCACGGCATGACGTACGGTAACCGTGCTGTAGTCAGTGCTGTAGTTTGTCCCACTCATATGAAATCTACTCTAAACCATGTCAACGTCACGGCATGCCGTACAGTAACCGTGCTGTAGTCAGTGCTGTAGTTTGTCCCACTCATATGAAATCTACTCTAAACCATGTCAACGTCACGGCAAGCCGTACGGTAATCGTGCTGTAGTCAGTGCTGTAATTTGTACCACTCATATGAAATCTGCTCTAAACCATGTCAACGTCACGGCATGCCGTACGGTAACCGTGCTGTAGTCAGTGCTGTAGTTTGTCTCACTCATACGAAATCTGCTCTAGGATGTCCTCGCGGTCTCGAATGATCTATGTGAATTTTAGAATCAATAACCGTGTTTTGTTTGCGCAGACTGTCGTATTTAAATTATAAGAAAATCGTTCACATTCAGTTCTCTTTTCTGACAACTCAGTGAGCCTTTGACACAAAAGGTGTTGTACGGATTTTTATCTTAACCTGGTTCCTTCTGCATGCATGATATTTAAATGAAACAGTAGGCGTGGCATGCGAAAGACATACAATATTTAGCCATTCAAAATAAGAAAGATCTATTCTATTATTGTAAGCAACTTTAACCCGATCATTTTGAAATTCGTGCACTCTCAATTTTTTTTAATCAAAATACGGGTTCGTTCGTAAGTGTATATTAACGATCTCATTAGCGGCTAAGACATCAACTAAGGAAGGCAGATGCTCTTTTTCTTAATTAACATCAAACAGTCATCAAAGTTAACATTTGTTCTCATTAATAATTTACTTAACATTCACTTTTGACTATAAGGAATCTAAAGGGTGAGAAATGGAATTTCAAATTTAGAATACAACAAAAAGATCCCAAAATTTGTCCCCATAATAGGGATAAGGTTAAAGGCTGGAGCTTCGGCTCCAACTCCGATCCATCGTTAAGTAATTGGTTAATTTAAATTACTCGGAACGTTTCGAATTTTCACGCATTATAAGAATTGATAATTCACCAAACAAATAAGGCATTGTTTGCTAAAATTTATCGATACGATTCAGGTTCTACTGATAGACACCTTGCCTCTTTGCTGCCCCCATTAATTACAGATCATGCGACAGCTCTCCAGGCGGGAATTCAGTGCCGTTTGTTTCCGAATTGTAGAAATTTATACATTTCCTCTTGAGATACAGAAAAACAAAAGAGCGTTACCCAAGGAAAAAGTCAGGTGACTTGAAATGGGGCAACAAAGTGGCAAGCTGAATGAGTATATTTGGAACAGAAGATTAAAACGAACGTTACTCAAGGAAAAAGTCAGGTGACTTGAAATGGGGCAACAAAGTGGCAAGCTGAATGGGTCTATTTGGAACAGAAGATTAAAACGAACGTTACTCAAGGGAAAAGTCAGGTGACTTGAAATGGGGCAACAAAGTGGCAAGCTGAATGGGTATATTTGGAACAGAAGATTAAAACGAGCGTTACTCAAGGAAAAAGTCAGGTGACTTGAAATGGGGCAACAAAGTGGCAAGCTGAATGGGTCTATTTGGAACAGAAGATTAAAACGAACGTTACTCAAGGAAAAAGTCAGGTGACTTGAAATGGGGCAACAAAGTGGCAAGCTGAATGGGTATATTTGGAACAGAAGATTAAAACGAACGTTACTCAAGGGAAAAGTCAGGTGACTTGAAATGGGGCAACAAAGTGGCAAGCTGAATGGGTCTATTTGGAACAGAAGATTAAAACGAACGTTACTCAAGGAAAAAGTCAGGTGACTTGAAATGGGGCAACAAAGTGGCAAGCTGAATGGGTCTATTTGGAACAGAAGATTAAAACGAACGTTACTCAAGGAAAAAGTCAGGTGACTTGAAATGGGGCAACAAAGTGGCAAGCTGAATGGGTATATTTGGAACAGAAGATTAAAACGAACGTTACTCAAGGGAAAAGTCAGGTGACTTGAAATGGGGCAACAAAGTGGCAAGCTGAATGAGTATATTTGGAACAGAAGATTAAAACGAGCGTTACTCAAGGAAAAAGTCAGGTGACTTGAAATGGGGCAACAAAGTGGCAAGCTGAATGGGTCTATTTGGAACAGAAGATTAAAACGAACGTTACTCAAGGGAAAAGTCAGGTGACTTGAAATGGGGCAACAAAGTGGCAAGCTGAATGGGTATATTTGGAACAGAAGATTAAAACGAACGTTACTCAAGGGAAAAGTCAGGTGACTTGAAATGGGGCAACAAAGTGGCAAGCTGAATGGGTCTATTTGGAACAGAAGATTAAAACGAACGTTACTCAAGGGAAAAGTCAGGTGACTTGAAATGGGGCAACAAAGTGGCAAGCTGAATGGGTCTATTTGGAACAGAAGATTAAAACGAACGTTACTCAAGGGAAAAGTCAGGTGACTTGAAATGGGGCAACAAAGTGGCAAGCTGAATGGGTATATTTGGAACAGAAGATTAAAACGAACGTTACTCAAGGGAAAAGTCAGGTGACTTGAAATGGGGCAACAAAGTGGCAAGCTGAATGGGTCTATTTGGAACAGAAGATTAAAACGAACGTTACTCAAGGGAAAAGTCAGGTGACTTGAAATGGGGCAACAAAGTGGCAAGCTGAATGGGTCTATTTGGAACAGAAGATTAAAACGAACGTTACTCAAGGGAAAAGTCAGGTGACTTGAAATGGGGCAACAAAGTGGCAAGCTGAATGGGTATATTTGGAACAGAAGATTAAAACGAGCGTTACTCAAGGAAAAAGTCAGGTCATGACTTGAAATGGGGCAACAAAGTGGCAAGCTGAATGAGTATATTTGGAACAGAAGATTAAAAAGAACGTTACTCAAGGGAAAAGTCAGGTGACTTGAAATGGGGCAACAAAGTGGCAAGCTGAATGGGTCTATTTGGAACAGAAGATTAAAACGAACGTTACTCAAGGGAAAAGTCAGGTGACTTGAAATGGGGCAACAAAGTGGCAAGCTGAATGGGTCTATTTGGAACAGAAGATTAAAACGAACGTTACTCAAGGAAAAAGTCAGGTGACTTGAAATGGGGCAACAAAGTGGCAAGCTGAATGGGTATATTTGGAACAGAAGATTAAAACGAACGTTACTCAAGGAAAAAGTCAGGTGACTTGAAATGGGGCAACAAAGTGGCAAGCTGAATGGGTATATTTGGAACAGAAGATTAAAACGAACGTTACTCAAGGAAAAAGTCAGGTCATGACTTGAAATGGGGCAACAAAGTGGCAAGCTGAATGGGTCTATTTGGAACAGAAGATTAAAACGAACGTTACTCAAGGGAAAAGTCAGGTGACTTGAAATGGGGCAACAAAGTGGCAAGCTGAATGGGTCTATTTGGAACAGAAGATTAAAACGAACGTTACTCAAGGGAAAAGTCAGGTGACTTGAAATGGGGCAACAAAGTGGCAAGCTGAATGGGTATATTTGGAACAGAAGATTAAAACGAACGTTACTCAAGGAAAAAGTCAGGTCATGACTTGAAATGGGGCAACAAAGTGGCAAGCTGAATGAGTATATTTGGAACAGAAGATTAAAACGAACGTTACTCAAGGAAAAAGTCAGGTGACTTGAAATGGGGCAACAAAGTGGCAAGCTGAATGGGTCTATTTGGAACAGAAGATTAAAACGAACGTTACTCAAGGGAAAAGTCAGGTGACTTGAAATGGGGCAACAAAGTGGCAAGCTGAATGGGTATATTTGGAACAGAAGATTAAAACGAACGTTACTCAAGGGAAAAGTCAGGTGACTTGAAATGGGGCAACAAAGTGGCAAGCTGAATGGGTCTATTTGGAACAGAAGATTAAAACGAACGTTACTCAAGGAAAAAGTCAGGTGACTTGAAATGGGGCAACAAAGTGGCAAGCTGAATGGGTCTATTTGGAACAGAAGATTAAAACCTATTTATTCAACTAAACTACTGGGATCTAATCATTGCGCGATAGGTACTGATGCTTTTCAAAGAAAACTGAGACTATTAGGCGTACACTCTACAAAGACATAAATACGGTTAATTAGCAACTCCCCAAAGGATTCTTCGGTACTAATTTACAAAGTGTAATGAACTCTATACTAATTTACAGCATTCCTTTCTCCTAACCCGAATTTCCTTTCTGCTAACTGCTAACTCGAAATTCCTTTCTGCTGACTCGAAATTCCTTTCTGTAGAAAACAAATAAATCGGTGAAATGGTAATGTCCCTTACAAGCCACCGTACAGAGGGCCACATATTTATCAGTTTGTAACTGTTCAGTGTCACCCTCGTTAAATAAAGTCTTATTATTATTATTATTATTATTATTATTACATGATTAGTTGATAGGGAAGTACGAGACCGCACATTTTCGTATATTTCTCTTGTAGGGTATGGAAAATCTTATATTTTAGATTCCTGGGAGTCCTCCCCCACCCCTCCCCTCTCCCCCAGTAGCGGTGAGAGGCGCATTCCCTTTGCTTCTCCTGTTATTGTTTTCATCAAGTCCAGTCTCGCTCTCCTCCCTAGGGAGAGGAGATCGGAAAAGGAAAATAGGCCCAAATCGCTAATAAACGACAAAAGACAACATTTTGAGCAAAGGTAGCCTCCGATGCAGACGTCTTATGTGGTTCGGTTTCCTCCCTCCCACACCAACGTCTGCGAACTCAAGCCGGTTTTTTTGTTCTGTGACGTAGACAATTGTTTAAAATTTAACCAATCAAAATGCTCGTTAGGTGTTTCGTCTAGTTCGTTGGGTGTTCCTGTCGTATATACGCATTAGTTAGTTTACCTTTGTACTCTAAGCGATATCAGTGCCAATAAGAATGGAACGTGTTACTACCATTCAGTAAGCAGAATTATAAAACGTTGGGGAAGTTAAATGTAAAGAATAAACCGCGTTTCTAATTACTTAAAGCTGATCAACATATAAATATCTCACAAGATACCTTTCCAGTCAACATAGCCAGTTCGGCGGAAATGACCAATAGACATTAAACTTTAACAAAAATGGAACATTAAGAAAACGAAAAACAGTGATAAAGTAATATTGCATCGGCCCAAGTACTGAGAACCAATCACGTTTCCATCGAGTAAATACTTAGCCTCCTACACCAGACGTTTTTTTACTTTCATAAATTCGAAGAAAAAGAACATCTGCTTACCCGAGCTCTTAATTAGTTTCCAATATTGAATAGGGTATGATCTTGACAGGGAAGTACGAGACCGCACATTTTCATATATTTCTCTTGTTATGAAATAGAGTACAGGTATGGAAAATCTTATATTTTAGTCTGAATTGAATAGGATCGGGGTTTTGAGACCCGAGCGGTAGATTCCTGGGAGTCCTCCCCCACCCCTACCCTACCCAATTTTCCGCCGCGGACTTTGACTCGTTCTTTATTCAGGCACATTTATGGAAAACTGAAAACACGACTACACGCTTCCCAGCACAGCAGCTATATGATCAGTTAATCTTTTACCTTGTATCTTGTTTGCAGATTACCATCGGATTACCATCACCTCAGTCATTCAACATGACGGAATTCAGTTAACCGTGAACTGGTTTATTGACGGTAAAGGCACGGACATTAACTCCATTTATGATATATTTTTTGTACTATACAACAACTAGCTAGTGTTAATATGATGTGAGTAGGGTAAACAAGCATAATATGCAGATCCTCAAATCGTTTTATCAGGTACGCCCAACGGTAAAACCTCATAAAAACGAATATTCTGCCAGTTTTTTGACAAATTAGATGTATTTCGGTTACCGTAGTAATTTACAGTCCAATTCAGTGGTAGAAAAGGAGTCAAGCTATAGATACAGGAATATGTAGAGGGGATTTGAAATACGGATAGGCCAACAAGGAAAGCTTGAATTATTTCAAATTTAATTCCATGATAGGTGTTTCACCCAAATTGCAATAACATGCAGAATTCACTTTTTTTTATTGAAAACAAAAAGTACAGAATTTTCCAGCTGCGAGTGGCCCAGAAGAAGGGCTACCGAATAAAAAAAATTATAGCAGGCTATGTATTTCAGCAAAGCTGGTGGGGGCCTGCTTTCAACTCCACACACACTCCCCACTACGTTCGTATATTGTTATATAATATATACATACTACTCTCAAACTCACATGTTGATTTTGACGGAGAGAGGAAACCGGAGAACCCGGAAAAAACCCTCGTGGCAAGGGAGAGAACAAAACAACAAACAAACTCGACTCACTTAAAAATATATCTTTAGGCCTTTGCTCGAATGTTCGCCAAAAAGGTTGTGTGCTAGAATTGCTGGTACTTGCTTGGCTAACGTGCTCGTTTGCTCGTTTTTTGTGTAGAACGTTTTTCGCAGCTGTGATAAAATAAAATTACTCACCGTGCTCGCCCTAAAACTGACAACATGCTCGCCAATGTTCGAATTTACCCTTCGGTGTAGCCCTAGTAGAACAGATATTTTGCAGAACAATTCGTTGGGTGTTCCTGTTGTATACGCATCAGTTAGTTTACCTTTGTACTCTAAGCGATATCAGTGCCAATAGGAGAATGGAACGTGTTACTACCATTCAGTAAGCAGAATTATAAAACGTTGGGGAAGTTAAATGTAAAGAATAAACCGCGTTTCCAATTACTTAAAGCTGATCAACATATAAATATCTCACAGGATACCTTTCCAGTCAACATAGCCAGTCCGGCGGAAATGACCAATAGACATTAAACTTTAACAATAATGGCATATTAAATAAACGAAAAACGGTTATAAAGTAATATTGCATGGGAATATCCTTACCCACGTATACGTCCTTAGCAGAACCAGTCAAGTTTCCATCGGGTAAATACTGGGTGTGTTTGTGAAGTGTGCTCGGAGCATGACATTGACTGCGTGTACATTTTCCAGTTATGCAAGTTCTTGATAGACAGTTCTATATTAACGATATCAGCTGTCATTTTCTTTTTGCCTTAAGGTGAAATATTGCGCAAGAGAAACTGGGAAAGTCGTACTAAGTGGCGCGCTAGCAGACCAAATAAAAATGTAGAAAATTGCTTCTTAAGCGGTGTTTCTGAGAATCGATTTTAGTCAATTACTAAGTCGACGAGGACCATGCCTTGTTTTATAAAATGCTGGAGATGAGAAAACTTAGTTAGAGGCTTGTACCAACTATAGTTAGCATGATGATTAAAATCTATCCATATTCATAAAAAGAGGGTTTCTTCTATCAGTGCAGGGTAAACTGCAGCGTCCACGCGAGGGGTAGGCTTGGTTACCTTTCACGAACTACAACGGTCGATTGGACTATTAGCCTGCCTACTCGTTGTCTTCTCTATCGAATGATTGTTGACGAGAAAAGTGGTAACGCCTCGAGTGAACTTTATTTACGGGAAGAAAATAACAGGTTTTCTACGCGTGAATCTCAAGGAATCTCAACTCGGGCGTAAAATTCAAAACAAAAAATATACGAACTTGGAGCTGATGTCAGTACTCAAGGAGCAGACGTTTTGAGTTAACGTTCTTTATCGGCCTCACTCCGCGGATACTCCGCCCCAACTCTACTAAATTTAATAATGTTTCGGCTCAAGTAGTAACGTTCATACACACGTTTGCAAGCGGGCAAGTCATGCTGGGAAACAGGTTAAAAACCTGTTTTACCTGGACTTCGTGGTCTCGTGGTTATAATAGTTAAAGTCTAAAAGCACTTCGAAAAAGAATTTGAGGTACTGTCAAAGTAAACTTGAAAGTTTTACAATGTTCGATTTAGGAGGGGTGGGGTAAGGCTAGGCTCGGTTTCAGCCGTTGGGGTGTCGTTTCTCCAAGCCTCCCTCCCCCTAACCCAGCCACATGTGGGGAGAGAATCACGGGCGAACTGAAATCCCCACGGCTGGAAACCGAGCCTATAGGGTCAGGCTAGTAGTCCGTAAATAAATATCTAAGTTGTAATCGAAACTCAGTGAGTTTGAAGGGAAGAAAGTTACAGTAGCGCGTAACTGGAAAGTAAATAGAACAACATGGCTGACAAGGAAACATTTTAAAGTGCCTATAACCTTTCGGCAATTTTTATAGCTATGAACATCCGAAAAGTTTTGAGTACTTCTGTGAAGAAAGTTTTGGTTTACAGTGAATACTTTATGTTCTACGCTTGTTTGAAATCGTGTAAATGTGACCTTTCCTGACCCATGACCGCGTAAGTAAAAGCCTGGGTCGAAACCTGGGTAGACGTCATCTCATTAATGTATTATTCTCCATGGCGCCTTTCTATCACAACAACATCGATGCATAGAAAATATACACAGTTTGTGAGTTGTTAGTAAAGAAAACAAGTATTTCGGCTTCAAAAGATTGCAAAGCCGAATTAATTATATGACGTCAAGATGACGTCTAATCAGGAATCGACCCAGGCTTTTACTTACGCGGTCATGGGTCTGGAAAGGTCACTGTAAACCAAAACTTTCTTCACAGTATAGTACTCAAAACTTTTCGGAGGATCATAGCTATAAAAATTGCGAAAGGGATTATAGGCACTTTAAGTTGCTCTTCTGTGGATTTCTATAATTTACATGTGAAATTCATGTTGTTCGAGTTACAATAGAAAATAAACCTGGGGGGGGGGGGGGGGGGGGGGGGGGGGGGGGGGGGGGGGACTCCCTATATTGAAGTGATAGGGGTGATCGGCCGGAGCTTCAAAAATGACCCCTAAAAGGTGCGCATAAATTACGAGCCTAGAAAGTCAAAATGATTTTGACCCTTAAAAGGTACGACCATAAAACGTCTGGTAAAATAATTGTATTTAATCACAAGCACAGTATAAATACAACTAACTACATCAAACACTTTTCCATGAATATTTTCAAAGCATTGTTTGAGAAATGAAATGACACCCTAAAGGGTACTGACTTGCATTGCGTAATAAACTTTTATCAATGGACACCTAAATCGTACGGCGGCGACGAGACGACCCCTAAAAGATACCGCCGATCACCCCTATCACTCAAATAGGGGAGTATCACCCCTATCACTCAAATAGGGGAGTATCCCCCCCGGGGGGTCATCGTTACTTGTACTCGTCCCCGGTGGTTCAGTGCCACTGCATTAGTTGGGGAACACGTTTCCACACATTTTTTGGCCACCTCTAAGGGACCGGACATTATATAGCGGTATTGGGGGAGGGGCTACTATATTTGTAGGGGGGGGGGGGTGATTTTTTATATGCTCCTCTTTTATAGGGGGCACATAATGTTTTATTAAGTATACATATTTATAGGCTTATCCAAGGGGAGGGTCATTATTTTGTGAGACCATAGAACTGCAGGGTCACAATTTTTTGGGCAAGCCACAATGTAAGATCTAGTAGCTCCCCCCCCCCTCCCCCCCCTAAATAATGTCCGGTCACTAAAGAATAGGTTTTTCGTATCTGGCGTGGCACATAGTCATGTAGGTTTACATGATGTATTAGAGTAGGGTGTGTATTAATGATTGTAATGGAGGGAGTGTTATTATTCAGCAAATATGACTCCAGGACTGTCACTCCTAAATAAACTATTTCACTTACGAATGTCTCGCGCGTGGTAGTGCAGTCAGAATGTGCGTCGAATGCCTACTAGGTGAGAAAACGTTTTTACTCACAAAACAACTAACGTATTTAATTAGTGGCCAGGGGTGTAGCCTACAGTACCGCTCGAAACTTGTATTCTGATTGCACTCAGTACAATTAAAATTACGATTAAATTTTGAAGCACAATCATGGCAAAGCAAAATGTTTTGTTAGCTAAACTCAAAGTTTGGTGATTAGAATAGGAGATATTGTAGTTGAGTCTACGAATAGCAGTTTCAGCGGTATTGACCCGAACGCCTCACTTCAATGTAATGAAGCGCCATTAAAACCATCATTCTTACACGACACCAACACCCTCCTAAACAAGCACGACTAATTTAGATACAGTTTGAATAGCGCTTCATTGCATTGAAGTGAGGCGTTCGGGCCAATACCGCTGAAACTGCTATTCGTAGACTCAACTACAATATCTCCTATTGCAAAAATTGAAAAAAGGACTGGGCCGAGTTTGTAAAGTCAATCTAATTATAATCTAATTAAGAAATGAACTCCATCACAAGAAAGAGCACATTGAAATTAGGAAGTTTACCAAATTCGGGGACGTTTCATCGGATATTTACCATGTGGTGAGCTTTCAAACATCGCAAAATAAGTGGAGGGACGCTTGTCCACTCCAGTTCCTGCGTGCAGACGTTCTTTTTCCCTGCAGGGAGAGAGAACGTCTGCACGCAGGCTAACAAACGTCTCGTATTTTTGCGATTTTTGAAAGCTTGCTATTCAGTCTATTTACCAAGTCCTGATCAAACTTGGAATTCTTACTAATTCCGCGGTGCTCTTTCTTATGGCGAGACTCGGCCCCAGTCCTTTTTTTCAATTTGGACGGGTTTCACAAGTGAAACCTTTGAAAACACGCGTGAAATTAGTATTAGAGACATCGGATATTTAAGCATTTTCTACTTGCTCTTCAGGATGTCCTCGCGGTCTCGAGAAAAGTCAATCAAGAGCTGAGCATGATCTATGAGGGTCTCCCAGGGGTTTCGTGGAACAAGGGAACATGCCAAAAAATCCTTTGGGAACAGGGAACAAACTAAAAATATATCGAGGAAGAAGGGAACGTGAATAGAGGTTTTAGGGAACAAGGGAACAATTTCCATTTTTCTAAATGGCAAAATTGACTGTTTCCCTGGAAAAAAGGCCGAACAAAAGGTAATTTTCGTTGGGAACAAGGGAACAAGGACCCCCCCTGGAAGACCCTCATCTATGTGAATTTTAGAATCAATAACCGTGTTTCGTTTGCGCAGACTGTCGTATTTAAATTATAAGAAAATCGTTCACATTCAGTTCTCTTTTCTGACAACCCAGTGAGCCTTTGACACAAAAGGTGTTGTACGGGTTTTTATCTTAACCTGGTTCCTTCCGATATTTAAATGAAACAGTAGGCGTGGCATGCGAAAGACAATATCTAGCCATTCAAAATAAGAAAGATCTATTCTATTATTGTAAGCAACTTTAACCCGATCATTTTGAAATTCGTGCACTCTCAAAATGTTTTTATCAAAATACGGGTTCGTTTGTAAGTGTATATTAACGATCTCATTAGCGGCTAAGACATCAACTAAGGAAGGCAGATGCTCTTTTTCTTAATTAACATCAAACAGTCATCAAAGTTAACATTTGTTCTCATTAATAATTTACTTAACATTCACTTTTGACTATAAGGAAGCTAAAGGGTGAGAAATGGAATTTCAAAGTTTAGAATCCAACAAAAATACCCCAAAATTTGAAATTCGTGCACTCTCAAAAAATTTTTTAAATCAAAATACGGGTTCGTTTGTAAGTGTATTTAAGGTCTGTATATTAATGATCTCATTAACGGCTAAAACATCAATTATAAGGAATGACAGATGCTCTTTTCCTTAATTAACATCAAACAGCCCGCAGGCGCGGATCCAGTTAAATCTGGAAATTTTGACCGGTTTCCGTAAACCGTTTACACCGGTCTGGATCCGCGCCTGAGTCGTCATCAAAAGTTAACATTTGTTCCCATTAATAATTTACTTAACATTCGCTTTTGACTATTAGGAAGCTAAAATTTCAAAGTTTAGAATCCACAAAAAAAATCCCAAAATTTGTCTCCATAATAGGGATAGGGTTAAGGTTGGATCTGAAAAATTTAAGCTCGGCTTCAACTCAATCGTTAAGTAATTGGTTAATTTAAATTACTCGGAACGTTTCGAATTTTCACGCGTTATAAGGACTGATAATTCACCAAACAAATAAGGCATTGTCTGCATTGTTTGCTAAACTTTTTAGATACGATTCCTCAGGTTCTAGAACAGACCCATTCAGCTTGCCTCTTTGCTGCATTAATTTCAATCATTTCACAGCTCTCCAGGGGATTCAGTGAATGATGTAATTAGAATAACCCGCGTAAAAAAATATACATATTAAGTTTCATCACGCTTATTCATTCTGAGTGGTTCATTCAATCATTCATTTGTTGGTTTCACACAAACATTGCTTATTTGAAACGAGATATTAGCGAATTTCATCAGAATCACGTGACCAATGACATCATATTGTTGTTTTTGTTTATGCTGTTTGTCTTCTTTTCAAGAAAGTATAAAATTGTTTTACCAATACCGGAATTATACCCTCCAATCCAAGTCCGTTCCCAAAATTATTCCAGGATCATATCAGGTACTTGAAGAGAGTCATTTCCGGTTGGGGATCATTTCGGGTACGATTTGGGGATCATTTCGGGTTCGGGATCATTTGGGACACGGGATCATTTCGGGTGCTGTACAGATCTCCTGTTAGATCCAACGTACCACCGACATAAATGTCGTATACGGATTTTGCTAGCTTTCATTAGCATTATACAATCTTGAAAGCACCGTTTTCCGGTCAGTATAGAAAAAGAGCGTCGTGTTCTGTTCGGCATCGTCAAGAGGTAAATTTCTTCACTGAGCTGGAGGCTGAAATAGAGATTGGAAATTACATAAAGAAATTATTATAATAAATAAAAGAGAAAGCAAGCCAAGAGTTTTCCTGAAACGTTGCATAGTCCAACCGCAAAAATGCACAAGAGGTTTAAGAACGTGATGATCCACTTTTCGGCTCAACCGGTAGGAGTTTATAAACAACGCAAAAATGTTTCAAGTCCAAAAGAAGAACTTCGAGAGCGAATAGATATGCACGCTCATGGTCGTGTTTTGCGCACGACAAATTATTTCGAAAGCCTTTTGGTAATATGTTTTTAATTAACTTACTTTCAAAGATATTGAGATGTATTTTACAGTAACATTTTGCTTTCGTTTGTGGCAATGTTTATTTAATTGCCTATTTGGTTTGCCAGGTTTCCCTGGTTAAAGTTTTGCAGATCAATACTTGAAGTTCGAACTTCTGTCATGATGACCGTTAAAACGCAGAAAAATACAGATCGAAGAGAGCAATTGAAATGAACGTGTTACGACACATCGCGAAGTAAAATGTTTGTTCTGTGGAAATCCACAATCTTGTCAATCATTCCAAATAAGGAAACTCTTTAAGTGTTTTTTTTTGGCCTGTAGTAAAATCACATGCTTTTCTTGACTCACAAACCGAGTCTTATTTTAGAAGTAATATGTTCTTGCAATGCTCCTACTCCTAGCTGTAAACAGTACTAAACATTGCTTATTTGGAAGGAGATATTAGCGAATATCATCAGAATCACGTGACCGATGACGTCATATTGTTTTTGTTTGTGCTGTACTGGAACGAGATATTGGCTTATTTGAAATAAGATATTAACGAATTTCATAAGAATCACGTGACCGATGACGTCATATTGTTGTTGTTTGTGCTCACGGTACTGGAACGAGATATTAGCTTATTTGGAATGAGTTATTGGCGAATTTCATCAGAATCACGTGACCGATGACGTCATATTGTTGTTGTTTGTGCTCACGGTACTGGAACGAGATATTAGCTTATTTGGAATGAGTTATTGGCGAATTTCATCAGAATCACGTGACCGATGACGTCATATTGTTTTTGTTTGTGCTGTTTGTCTTCTTTTCAATAAAGTATAAAATTGTTTTACCTATTCCGGAATTCTACCCTCCAATCCAAGTCCGTTCCCAAAATTATTTCGAGATCATCTCAGGTACTCGATGGGAGTCATTTCAAGTTGGGGATCTTTTCGGGTACGATTTGGGGATCATTTCGGGTTCGGGATCATTTGGGGCACGGGCCCATTTCGGGTGCTGTACATATCTCAGTCATGGCATTCCTCAGAAACAATCCTTGGCCCATTGTTTTTATTATTCATCACTGATCTCCCTTACTGCGTTTTAAACTCTACACCAAGACCTCCTCAAGTAACGACATTGATATTTAAACAACAACATTGTATCTGATCTAGCATGCGTTGTTGAGTGGCTTAGTGCTAACAAGCTAACATTAAATATTAATAAGACAAAGTTCATGCTTATTAGTTCTAGAGAAAAAACTACATACTCTATCACAAACCGTCATATCCTCTATAAATAATATTGCAATCAAGCAAGTCAAAACGGCCAAATCACTAGGCGTGCATATTGATGAAAACCTGTCGTGGAAAAAACACATTGAAATTACGTCTAAGAAAATTGCCTCCGGCATTGAAGCCATAAATCGTATCAGACCCTTTGTTCCATTTAAAGTATTACTAAGCGTGTACAATGCAATGGTCCAACCACACTTTGACTATTGTAGTCAAGTGTGGGAACATTTTAACAAGGGTCTAAGTGACAAACTACAAAAACTCCGGAACCGTGCTGCCCGTGTTCTTTTAAACGCTTCATATGACTCCAATGCTGAACGATTATTCAAAACGTTGGGATGGAAGAATCTGAAGGCTTGTTCATTTATCGATAATGGTCTTCAAATGTCTAAATAATCTAGCTCCCGAATATCTGCTCTAAATTCATAGCAGGAAATGAGATTACTAATTATGTTCTTAGAGATTCTTCCTTCAAACTTGCTGTTCCATACCCACGCACAAATTATTGCAAGCGCAGCTTCAGCTATCGTGGAGCAACCCTATGGAACAGCCTGCCAAGTGATATACGGGAGGAAAAATCTCTAATATCTTTCAAGAATAAAATTAACTGCTACGATTTCACAAACACTCCATTGTAATTAATTTAGATCACACGGCGCTCATGTAAAACAGGAATTAGTATAATAGGGATTATAGAGTTGTAGAGTAGAATTATAATTCTTTTATATTGTAGTATTTTTAGCATACCAATATTAGTAGTTTTTTAGTAGTAATATTTTAGTATACCAATATTATTAGTTTCATAATGTTAGTAGTAGTTTATATCACTATAATTATTATATATTTGTTTGTTTAACTTTTTCTCCAAATGTTATTACCTGATGAGCCACACCGTGTCTAAATAAAGATTGATTGATTGATTGATTGATTGATTGATTGAAGGCCTGGCGGGTGGAATCCCCCTGACAGGGGTGCTCGGCCGTGACCCTAAAAATGAACCCTAAAAGGGCCCCAAAAATTTAAATAATAAATGGCAGATTTTTTATTTTGAACCGTAAAAGGGACCAGCATATAAATGATGGGATTAAGACCCAGATTAAGCAGTAGGTCTGTAATCTCCTTTATCTGTAATCTCCTTGCAAATAAACACACGAAACCCTAAAAGGTACCGTGTTTTGTTACGTAATTGCCTTTTGTCAAAAGACCCCCTAAATGGGACCATCACTGAAATGATGGCCGAGTACCCCTGTTAGGTCAGTAGGGAAGTCCCCCCACCGGGGGAAATCCACTTCAAAGCCGAGGTAAGGAACCACCTGTGACGGGACGAGAATAGACTTTCCCAACGCTAGTTTTCAGTTTCAGTTTCAATCGATCAATCTTTATTATTCACCCACGGAGTCTTTACAGATATGTAGAAAAAACTGATTTACAAAAGAGCCGTGCCTACTAACTACATATAATCTACTAAAATAAAATATACAACACTGCTAATATGAATACTAAATACTATATATACAGCTATATAAAAAAAAGCATTACAAAAGGCCATGCCTACTAACTATAATCTAATGATAATGATAAGATTTATAGCACTGCTAATATTAGATACTACATGTGTGGCTATAATATAATATAAGGAAACTATACATGTAAAACATTTACTAATAAATATTAATACTAATACTCCTAATAATAGTCGGGATAAAAAATATATAAATGTGTAAAATAGTTTCAGTTTCAGTTTCAGTTTCAGTTTCATTTATTTGCCACAAATATAAATAGTACGAAATCTTACAAAGATTAAAATAAGTGGCGGGGTAGCCCAAGAGAAACCATAAAGGCTTGTGAGGTTCTCTGGGCCACCTCGTTACAATTAATATTGGTTAATAAATTGATTGAGGCGGCAAGAGCAACACGCTAACAAAACTAAACAAATACATTAAAATGCAAACATGAAAGACAATACAATTTTATATTTAATTAATTGCGGGAGAAAAGATAGTTCTTAAGATTGAATTGGAAAGATTATACTGACCGCTTCAACGTCCGACTGCCGGAGAAAGAAGTTCGGCAATCGAAGGGTACTTCTACAGCGGATTTAGCTACGAGGCCATTTTAAACTTTCTTTCCAAGTACCATGGCATTTCGATGTCAACATTGAAAAGGCGATTATCTCAGTATAACCTTAAACGGAACAAGTGGGAAATAAACTTATCCGACGTACAGGTAATGATAAGGAATAAGTTAGATGGCCCAGGTTGCGTTTCTGGATATCAAGGGATGTGGTACACCTTTATACGCATTGAGTACGGCATTCATGCTCCTACAGAAGAGAGGTCGAGTGTCTCCTCGGGCGATTAGACCCAGATGGAGTAACGGAGCCGCAGTTAGGACAATATTGGAAATCTTCTTCTGCTTGATCGCCAGTTTTGGCAAAACATTTCAGTTGCAAGATTTTCAATTCTGGTAAATTTACAGCAGGCGTTCCCGTACGATCTGTTCCCAGACTTTCTCGATTGGTATTTTAGGTTAGTTCCCAGGCCTTCGATTTTTGATTTGTGTTTTGGAATTTTGATTTGTGTTTTGGGAATTTCGATTTGTGTTTTGGAATTTTGATTTGTGTTTTGGAATATTGATTTGTGTTTTGGGATATTGATTTGTGTTTTGGGAAATTCATTTGTGTTTTGGGATATTGATTTGTGTTTGACCCTTTTGGGCCACCGTAGGTCAGTATGGGCGTCAAAGGCTACCTTATCTATAATTCTAATTGCACGTTTTTGGAGCAAAATAATACGATGTAAGTTAGATGGATACGTTGAGCCCCAAACAGTAACGCAATAATGGAGGTACGGGTACACTAGGGAAAAGTATAGTGTTCGTAGGGCCGGCTTAGAAAGGCAAAAACTTGATTTATATATTATTCCTACTGATCTGGATATTTTGCTTGCAACTTGAGAAATATGAGGTTTCCAGGACATGTGTTCGTCTAAAACCACCCCAAGAAATACCACCTCACTGACACGATCAATGCTATGATTATTAATCTCAATCGTTAAGTCAATTGTTTGCCTTTTTTGCCGTGGTTTAAAAATCATATAATTAGACTTTTTAATATTAATCGATAGTTTGTTAACACATTAAACCAATTTGATAATTTAACCATTTCAGTGTTAAATTGTATCTATCAAAAGGGGTAGATCCTTGTGAGAAAAGAATAGATTTGTATCATCAGCAAATAACACTAGTTCAAAAGCGTTAGTGGCATTACAGAGGTCATTTATGTATACCAGAAAAAGGAACGGCCCGAGAATTGACCCTTGAGGTACACCACACTTGATGCCACAGAACGATGAACAGGTACCATTGAATTCAACCTGTTGTAATCTATTGGACAAATAGCTTTGGATCCATTCAAGGGCCAATCCGCGAATACCGTAATGCTCAAGTTTGACTAACAAAATGTCATGGTTCACAGTATCAAACGCCTTGGAAAGATCAATAAAAATTCCTACTGTAAAATGTTTTTGGTCAACTGCAGATGTAATTCTATCGAATAAATGTAACAAAGCTTGCAAAGTAGAGTGTTTTTTCCTAAAACCATATTGATTATTAAATAAAATGTCATTTCTATCAAAATAGTTAATAAAGCGGTTGTAAACAACCCTCTCTAATAGCTTAGAAAAAATTGGCAATACCGAAACTGGTCTGTAATTAGAAAACAAAGTATTATTACCTGATTTGAATAATGGAATAACTCGAGCAATTTTCATCTGGTCTGGAACAATACCAGACTCTAGTGATAGGTTAACAATGTGTGTTAACGGCCCAGAAATAGACTCTATGGATTCCTTTAAAGACCACATAGGGATTTTATCAAAGCCTGCTGCCGTTCCAGAACGAAATGAATTTGTAATTTCTAATAATTCTGATTCAGTAACAGGATTTAGGAATATAGGGTTAACAAAAGAACCGGAAAGAAAAGAACGGGGAGAAGTTAGAGAGTCAGGAATTTTGCTCGCAAGATTAGGGCCAATGTTTGAGAAATAGTTACAAAAACGATTTGCAATCTCAGTAGGGTTATTAATACTTTGGTTATCGACAGTAAAAGCAAGAGGTAAACTTGTAGTACGTCTCTTTCTATTAATGACTTCGTTTAAAATCTTCCAAGTACTTTTTATGTTTGATTTCGCCTGTTCAAGTTTCTTTTCATAATAAAGACGCTTAGGAAGTCGTACTGAGAATGATTCAATTTGTTTTTGTAATTCTTATACAAATACTCATTTTCAGAACACGAAGATTCAAGAAATTTCTTGTATAGCTTGTTTTTTCTATTAATAGACTTCAGTAAACCTTTTGATAGCCATGGTTTCTTAAAAATGCGTTTAGTAGTTTTCACACTCTTCAAAGGGAAAGAAGAGTTATAAATACTAGTGAATTTATCTAAAAAGCTTCCATACGCAGTTATTGGATCGTTGAAACCTTGTAAGTCAGACCACTTGGTATTATTTAGGCGTTCGTGAAATAGCGATACATTAGCCTCACTTTTGTCGCGAAAGATGAGACGCGCATTTATATTTGTGTCCTCTTTAACGCATTGTTCGTCGTAAAAACAAAAAATAGGAAGGTGATCAGAAATGTCGGTGAACAAAAGACCACTGAAACAATAATTATCTAACTGGTTTGTGAATATGTTATCAATGAGCGTTGCGGTATTTGAAGTCAGTCTAGTAGGACGCGTGATCAGAGGGAAAAATGAATTTGAATACATGATATCCAAAAATTCACTTGTTGATTGATGACAATTATAATTCATTAAGTTCAAATTGAAGTCACCCATCAAGTAGCATAGTTTGTTAGTTTTGGAAATACTTGCAATCAGCGTGTTAATAATGTTACCAAATTCATTAACATGCTGATTGGGTGGTCTGTAGATAACTCCAACAATGATATTTTTCCCTCTGGACCTACATATTTCGACAAACAAAGACTCTGTAAGCTCTGTCTCACCAAAGCATAAATCGGGACGGCATTTATATTCTAAATCAGAAGCTAAATACAAACCAACCCCACCTCCTGATTTGTTTGGGCGATGATTGTGAAGAAAATTATAGCCATCTATGTCAACAGAATGTGCTGAGGTTCGGAGCCAAGTTTCGGAGATACCAATTATTGAAAATTTGTGATCAATAGATGCAAGTAGATTAGTGAGGTTATCAAGATGACGAGGGAGGCTTCGAATGTTTAGATGAAAAAAAGATAAGGAACTGCGGGAAGCGTTCGGATTAATTTTAGCCAGCATTTAATTTAATTTATGCTCGGTATAATAATTGCAGTTGAAATTATCCGAGAAATTTGAGTCTGGATCTAAATCATGAGATAGGGCTAGGCTATGATTATTAGCAAATTGATTAGCATGTAAAAATGGGTTAAATTTCAAACAGGATAATCTGTCTTCATCAAAGTTAACGGGACCATTAGATAACTCGTAAATAGCTAAAGAAAATTCATCATCATTTAGATGATGGAAGGGCAAAACACCAGCGAATAATACAGAATTAGGTAATAACTAAAGTTCATCAAGAGCAGCGTTTAGCTAGCCGTCAGGATCAAGGAGAATGGTAGTTTCTATTTCCTTTTTAAAAGAAACAAGGGACTTGATTTCGCGCAATTTGGGTGTGGAAGCTGATTCCAAAGTTCGTCGTCAGAGGCCGTTGAGCGTGCGGACATTATCTGATCCTCGAAGCTCACAGTTTTTCCCGAGCTTCGCTCTCGGGAATTGTTCTCTTCCCGGAACAGATAATGTCGTGGACGAAATATCAGGGCATATTTCGACGCCACAAATAGGTTATTGCATTTATAACAAACGGGTACAGTTCAAAGTTTGGTGATTAGAATAGCGACGCACTGGTCTTCAATAGTGATACATTCGTCACACTTTATGCCCGTGAACTTTCCCATTTCCAGCTCCTTTATTCCAGCTTCTAGTTCTTCGTCCGAGGAACGCTGGAAGAAGGACATAAAGCGACTACGTATCATGTTGTACCAGGTACTTTTTGGAATACAAAAATTAGTGTCTTCAAGTGAAACTTCCACTTTTGTGTTTGTGCCTTCAAACATGGCAAGAATTTCGTTCACTCGATCACCAGCACTTTCTGCAAACTGTTTTAGTTGGAGACGAGGGAGCGGAAGTGTGGTTTTTTGCTCTCGCATCAACATGAGACAAGAACCTGCTTGTGGCAAACACTCTACCATATCACTGAACACTGCCTGACGGTCGCTGAAATGGTGAACAGCTCCTACCATAAGAATCTTGTTGAAAGACTTCTAAAAAATAAAAAAAGGTTTCATGAACTTCACCAATACCATGCAATGTTCAAAGTAATGCTCATAACAGACAGACAGACATTGATTGTTTATTGGCACTTTGTAAAAAGACTTTTACATGAGTGGGAGTCCAATAATAATAACAGACTGGATAAAAAAGGAAAAGCTAGCTATCTAAGGCAGTGCCTTTTTCTCTTTAGGAAGCAATCATAAATATATTTTGAGATAGTTTTCATTAATTTTCTTGGTGGATTTATAAGTAGCCTAAATTGTTTGTCAGCAGTTAGGTGTTGAAATTTGAGGTTATTCTGTTCTCTCAGATCTTTAGTCAATTGTCTTTTTAGGTCAGTGTAAAATCCACAACTGGTGAGAAAATGTTTTTCATCTTCCTTTTCAGTGGTACGAAAAGGGCACCGCCTCTCTTCGGGGGGATATAAGGGCGTACATGTCTCCCCTTTTCAATCATTAAATTATGATTGCTTATTCTTAACTTAGTTAGTGAGATTCGGTGTTTTTTGTTCTTTACTTGTAAGAGATAATCCTCTAGCGGGACCTCTGTTTTGAAGGTACGGAAGGTTCTTAATTTGTTTTGCTGATTAGAGTTATTTCTATTGTCGTTAAACAAGCTAGAGAGGCATTCTTGTCTTTCCATATCTCTGGCTCTGTTGAGAAATACCTTTGGAAATAGCTTGAGTTCAGGATTTGAGTTGCCGAGCAACCAAATTTCACCAAAACCGTACTTATATAAAATATTACATATTTTTTGTGTCCAAGTATCAATTGTACTTTTCATTTCCTTATAAGCTTTTGAGAGCAGCGAGTTATTGTCAAGAGCGAGAAGTCTTACCCAGAATTTTATGCTATTAGTTTGGCAATCAGATTTTAAGCTAAACTTCCAGAGCTCGCATCTACATGCTAAGTTTGAGGCGGTCCTACTAACTATATAATGACATATATAACTGAAGGATAGATCAGAACCCCGTGGGGGCGGGAGGGGGGGGGGGGGGGGTAACCTATATCAAAGCTATACGGGTATATGCCGCTGGATGGAGTTGGTTTTTTTACCTTCAAGGTTTGAGATGGGTTCCCAGTTTAGCCCTCTAAGTCTGAGATACTGGTATATGTTTTCTGTTCAATTTACGAATGCGACGTTTTGGAATTTTTCCTCTGTATTTTTGTCCAGTATTTGTTGGGCAAATTGAAGTTTTACAGGGAACTAGTATACGATGGAAAGCTTATGTTATCGGTCAGCTCGTGGAAACAACCTCCTGATTTCACCTTTAACTCATTTCCGGTATGAAATAGAGATGGGGAAATCAGTTGAATTTTAAGGTCCAGCGGAGAACAAGCCAGGAAGAAAAATATGAAGAATAGATAATGCGCATGCACGGGTACAAAAGCCGCTGTCTTTACGCGCCTAATCAAAGATGTACTTTCGACGCCATCTTTGATTAGGCGCGTAAAGACCACTGGGAACGAGGTTGTCTCTATGTCTCTACTCACATACCATAGCATCTTTGGCTGCCATTTTCTTTACAAGCGTAGAAAAGAACTCTTCTGCAGTACTCATGATAGGTGATAGGCCGTCTAACTGGCAAGCCTGTTGGTACAGGGCGGGACATGGTTCTACGCATGTCACTGGTTCTCTCATGCCTACTGTAGTCCACAACATATGAGCGGTTTGTCCCGTCCCTCCACCAATGTCCACTAACACATCGTGTGCTCGTAGATTTAGTTTCTTGATGATGACTGGTAGTGCAGCTTCGTGTATGGGTTTGTACATGTGATTGTAGACACTTGATATTTTGTCATAATGAGAAGTGGCTTTAATGTGGCTTTCATCTGAAATAACAAATTATGCCTTCTTAAGTCCACTGATGAATATTACCAGGGGCGGGGGGGCGGAGGTACTCAGACAGACAGAAGAGGTTTATTGGCACTTTGCAGACATTAATATTTACATCAGTGTTTAATCCAATAAATAAATAATGACTAAGTAGATGAATACTAAGTCTTGTTGTAGGGTAATATATATTACATCAATTTATTGTGGAAACAGGTGGCAAGTTACTTATAATGCGGGATCTAATTGTAAGGCAATCAGATATGTATTTGGCTGCTCTTCTTGCAATTTTGGTATCTGGCTTAAAGGGGCAGTGTCACGGTAATAGGCTTCGCGTTCCGGGCCGGAAACGAAACAGCTATTTCCATCGTGTTTGATATGAACTACCGAACCTCTCGGCCATGTGGGATGCTTAAAATCAAAACAAATATGCAAAAATGACCAAAAACAGTGTATATAAACAGTCTCCTGGGAAAATATTTCAAATCCTTTCAATCAAGCATTGAAGGAGGGAAGTTTAACTGTTTGTATCCAATTAAAGCCACCAACTGAACGATTACTCGATACATGCGCAGTACCATGACATAGCCCCTTTAAGTATAAGGGTTAAAATTTGGTCATCATTAGTTTTCTTTAGGGATATTTTCAACTGATGTACTTTCCAATGAAGTATAGAATTCGTTTCTCGGCACTTGGTAGTATGTGCATCTAATTATAAAGTGCCGTTCATCCTCAACTTCGGCTTTACAAAGAGGACAAAGCCTCTCGTTGGGTAGTTTATATGTCTTATATGACCTTATATGGGCGCTCATATCTGCCCCTCTTAATTTGTAGATCATCATTACTTATTCTCAACTTCGTTCAGCGCAATTCGATGCTTCACGTTCTTAATATTTAACAGATAATTTTCAAGTTCATGTTTATATTTGAATATTCGATAACATCTTAATTTGTTACCTTGGTTGTTTTTCGTTTATTATCACTATGCCAATTTTGGATTTGAGCATCTATTAATCTTTGTTTTAAATTATTAATAATTATGTTTGGGTGTTCGATTTCTTCCTGGAAAAACCAGACTTCACCGAAACCTAGTCGAAACAGATGGTTTTTTACTCTTTGGCACCACATTGTGGGCTTCCCTATCTGTCCCGATTCAGCTACAGCGTCTTGCGCTAATTCAGTGATATTTTGATTTTGTTTTTTAGCCAGTATTTTAGGCTTTTAGGGTGGAGTCCATGCTTATTGGTAATTTACCTAATTCGGCCCGACAAGCATTATTAGTGGCGGTCCTGCTTACACCCAGTAACCATTTACAGAGTATTTACAGAATTTTAACTGTACACTTTCTATTGGGTCTTTGTCATGGTTTGATACTTTATCCATACCCCATATTTCACTACCGTAAAGAAGTATGGGTTTGATTAGACTATCGAATAGTTTGAGGGTAAGTTTAACATCAGTCCTAAAATGACAACCCATTGTTTTCCGTAATTGTAAAGTGCTTTTAGTGCGAATTTTTTAGCTCAATCTTTGCCGTAGTAAAGTAATTACCATAAGTACTGAAACAGAGGCCTAGATATTTAAATACTCGCATATTTTCTATTGGTTGGTTAGATACGCTGTACGGGTATGTGTCCGGGGGAGGGGGGTGTACTCCCTTATAATGGCCTATACGGGCATGTGCCGCGGGATTGAGCTGCCGAGGTCTGGGGATAGGGTATCCTTTTTGCGGTTTTGGTCGGCGAAAGGGTATGGATTTTGGTATACTTGTCGTTGACGCCATGCTTAGCACTCTATCGCCCACACTACAGCTAAAATACCATATTAAAACAAAACAACGGCTTTCGTAGTGTAATTTTAATTTCAAATTGATGCATGAGTATGAATCTATGGGTTGAGTCTGGGATACGGTATATATTTTTTTGCGTCAAGTCTGGGATAGGGTATGGTAAACGGCATTTTTAGGTCTGGGATAGGGTCAGGGTTTTGAGGTCTCCGTGGCACACCGGCCAGTTAAATTGCCAGTTAAATCTACTCGAAAAACCAAAAATCAGCTTGCCGCCTGTGGGCGCGGAATGCCTGTGTTATTGGAAAAAATACAAGAAGTGTGGGAGTTGAGTTACGGAAAATAAAGCTGATAATATGAAGAAAGAAGCGTATCAGTCGACCAAAGTGGTCCTTCGCAGCCGGATAAGCCGAATTGAGGTGGGAAAGCGATACAGAGGTGAGAAATTATGTCACTGGACCTAGGAAGGCCGAATCGGGCAGAAATAGCAGAGCAACTCGGAGACAATTCAGAAAGTGGAAGAGCCGTTCGTATCGATGTTCCAGCTGCGAACAAGAAAGGAGAAATTGAAATTATAAGAAATAAGAGAAACACAAGACAAGGAAGATAAATAACATCAAGAAGTTGATGAGCGAGCGTAAGAGCCGCCGGTTAATTGACTTAACTCTAATTCAGCTTAAGGAACTGTGGGATAACAGATTCATTTTATTCGCACTATTTTCATAATTGTACAAAAAGTGTTTTTTTTGGCGGTTTTATATATAAAATAGTGGCACACCAAATCGTCCATGGTCAAACAGAAGCCTGGTCTGTAGTTTTAAATCACGCCAAAAGAGTAGTTCCTATTCGCTTGGTACTTCTCATTTACCTATTGTCTAATAATGTGTTCCAAGGAAATGATGTTTAAAAGACGAGTCTTCTGAGAAGTCAGATATTTTTAGGAAAATCCACGGCTGATCGGGGTCACTCACACTGGAGCGATCGACTACACTCCTTGTGATTTTCCTGTAAACACTGAAAGAGCGATTTTTAATAAGTCTCTAAACAGCCCTATATTGCGCCCAATAAAGCTCTGCATCTCTAACCATGGTCTGATAGTGATATAAAGCATAAAGAAATGAAGCCGCTCGAGCATGCACAGTCGTAATTCGTGTGAAGTTAAGTTATTCCTTAAGTATCTCTTACCAATATTTTGGCGATTTTAGCCATGTACGGCCCCTTGCCCTTGGCCAATACCTCCTCTCAGTTGGCTTCTGCATACTCTTCAAACTCCTTTCGCGGCTTTGTTATGTTCGTTAAGTTTTATATCACGCTGAAAAGACCTGATCAACGCGGTCAAATCCAACTGAAATATAACGGCACTAGTATCTTGAAACCGGAATCCCAAACATTCCCAACAAAGTACAATGGAGGACTTTCAACTGAAGCTAATGAACACGTGAATACCCGGAAATAGTATAAACCAACTAGTGGACTATTACAAATCCTGGATTCTGATTGGCTACGCTACTATAGGTCTATTTGTGATAGCCCATGGTAGAGAAAAACCGCACGCAGTTTCACGAAATAATAACATTTTTTCAACTTCAATTTGTTTCTTTCTATTATTTCTACTGTCCGACTAGTTAGTTTATACTAAAACAATTAGACCTCTCGCCCTCATGGGCTACGAGTTAAATAGCCCATTCGGGCTGCGGGTCTTATTGTAATAAATAGCCAACATTCCATCGTCGTGCCGCCGTTCGGTCAGAGATAAAGGACTGGGGAGAAATTACATGCTATTAAAGATGGCGGCCTTCTGCTCTGGTTCGAACTGCGATAGTTAATAAGCCAGAAAATTCACCCTTCAACGGCACTACGAACTGACGCATAAGAAGAGAAGTATTACCGAAAGTGAGGAGGAAATCTCAGCATCCACAAGTAGCTGTTCTATCGAATGTAATATAAATAATCCGGCGATTTCATCCACCAAGCATTGTCAGAAACCTGCAAAGTGGCCGGCGAGGCAGAAGACATGATGTGTTTTCTTTTACTTGCACGATGAGGTCAGCAACTCAGATGACATATGCATTGCTTGAAATCCCTGAAGAATTTGATGGACAAGATTCTGTAACGGAAATCACTCCTCACATGATGTTCGTCTTCAGAAAGAAGTGTAATATTAATTTGATAGTCCACATGTACTTGGAATTAAACCTGAGTGTATAGACTATTGTGACTATGATACTAGGGTACGTTACTCCATGTTGACAAGTAAAATTACACGTAATTTTCGGGGCATCCTCTCGATTAGCCTATTGAAATTATGAAAACATTTCCAAAGCAATAGTAATTCAGCCATTAGTACAGTCAACAAATCATATTGAAAATTAAATTTAAAAAATTGTGACAGAACTAAAGCAATAGAGCTCTTTAGCTTCCCTCAATACTGTCCCATTTCAAATCTTTAGGTAATAATATTCTTTGTTCGAAGTATTTCCGTATTTCATGCATTAAGAAACAAAATAATTGACACTCAAGGGGGTGATCATGTGATCTGAAATGGAAGAACACTGGAGCAAGCTAAAGAGGTCTATTATGTCATGTCTACAAGTCAATGTTACCAATATATACATTTATATTTTTTTTACAGACCCCCAAAGTTGTTAGTATGCAGAGTTCCAACATTGTGGAGAAAGTGGCATACTTGGATGAAAACCCTGATTTGCACTGCATAGTTTGGGCACTAAATTGTATTGAGCGAGAATGATTGTGTTTACTGGTAAAATATATACTGCATAAAAATGCAAATTATAAGATACATTGATAGATACATTACTTAGTAATGTAGAGAATAAATATAAGTCTTAAACCTTGTACCATTTTTGGTAAATTTGAAGTGAATTTCTGTAGATATTGAGTACAAACAATATTAATATTTATGATTTTTTGTAACATGACTTACTGGTATATGACTTGTTATAGTTGTGATGATTATCATAATTCTGCTAATAGTATATTTTTATGTATCATAAGTATCTTCATGTATTTGCTTCCCCATATTTCATATTATAGCTCATACATGTACTTAAATATTGCATGGTTTTACAGTACAATTTAAATTGTTTATGTTATGGTACTTCTTTAGTTTTTAATTATGAAAAATTAAAGAAAAAAGGAAGCCATTAGAAAAGGTTATATAGCTGGTAAACTGCATTTTGAACTGCTTTTCCTGGGTTTTGCTCTTTAATGCTTTTCTTGAAAGCCTGGGAAAATGTGGATAGAAAGTTGGCAATTTTTTAGCCTTCCAATCTTTGCTGGGAAATCCAAAATAATATAAATGCAAGACATATAAATTTATATGAGGATGGCGACCTTTCCAGGCGTTCTGCTCCATGCTTTCCCTGAAAGCCTGGGAAATCCGGGCTTTCCTGGTCAATAGAAAATTGGTTATCTTTTCAGGCTTTCTGGGCTTTCCCGGGGTTTTGGTCCATGCTTTCCATGAAAGCCTGGGAAATCCGGGCTTTCCGGGCTTTCCGGGCTTTCCTTCTCAATAGAAAATTGGTTATCTTTTCAGGATTTCTGGGCTTTCCAGGCTTTCCCGGGGTTTTGCTCCATGCTTTCCATAAAAGCCTAGGAAATCCGGGCTTTCATGGTGGCAATTTTGGGCAGTAAAATCAGGCCAAAGCCTGGAAAGCCCGGACAATCCCAGGCTCTCCGGGCTTTTTCTCGGGCTTTCATTACATGGGTAGAGGGACTGATGAATTCACGACTGCTGACGTACGAAGGGAGGGATGACAGAGATGAGTCAGCTCTGATGCCTAATATCACTTCCTGATTGGGCAGTTTTTTTTTTGGGGGGGGGGGGGGGGGTGGGAGGAGGGGGAGGGTGGGGCAGCTAGCACCTAGATGTCAGATAACGTTGCCTACAACTCCAGGAACCGCTGGAGGTTTATGCAGAGTCTAGTGAATACATTCTGGCCGCGCTAGAGGAGCGAATATCTGGCGACGCTTAACACAAGGAAGAAGTGGACGGAGGAACGCGCCACCTCAAAGTCGGAGACGTTTTTCTGGTGGTCGACCAGAATGCTCCAAGAGGAGAGTGGCCTCTAGGGAGGATAGAGAAGGTCTTCCCAGACGAGGAAGAACGAGTTCGTGTGGTCCAAGTCAAGAAGAAGGGGCACAGCTACGTTAGGCCCATAGTCAGAGTGTGTCCCTTGAACATTACTTAGTTTAGGCCCAGGATCCACTCTTGACGGGGAGTATGTGGGCGCGGAATGCCTGTGTTATTGCAACCCCTAGAGTCTGGGATAAGCAGAAAAAAGACAGGAGGAGATGTGAGGGCAAGAAGCTGTGAGAGAGTTGAGTTACGGATAATAAAGCTGATAAAATGAAGAAAGAAGCGTATTAGTCGCACCACCGCCATTTTGGCGGGAACTGCGTATCGGAGTTTTCACGCCAAAAAATCCATTTTCGCAGATTTTGTTTTTTATTTATTTATTAGGCTTCCAACTGTTAAAAAAGGTCCCAATAATGGGATACCAGGTAGCGTCTAAAGTTGGTTAGGTTTGTGAATGCCCTGGCTTGAAGAGAAAGTGCATTTCAGAAAGGAATGACATGGTTGAAAAGAGAGTTTGAAAAGGTTACCGTGTTAATCCTCTTAGTGTAAATTTTTCCGCGGGACTTTGACTCGTTGACAAATGTATGGAAAACTGAAAACACGATTGCACGCTTCCCAGCACAGCAACACCCCTCAAACTTTGATCAGTTAATCTTTTACCTGGTATATTAAGTTTGCAAATTCCATATTACAGAAATTATTTGGCATCGGATTCCTATACAAACACTGTATTTTGCGCCATGCTTGCACCCCTTTCAAAATGTCAGAATTAAACCGCAAATTGGTCTATTAACATTTTACTGCGGTGTGGTATGCATCTTACCTGTGCAAGGCTGTGACATAATGCTTCCTACAAATACTGGGCCCGGCTAGTTGTAGGTTCGCTATGAGAGGGGAAAATATAGATTTGTTAAAACATTTTCCATTTGTCAGTATCTCATCTCGTTCCAGAGATATTCAGGTTTTTGCAATATATGCAAATGATCGATCTATGACGTCAGCTGATTCACACCGCGGCCTTGAGATAAATCACAAAATGAAGAATATCACTGTAAACAGCGGGTAAACACAATTACAACTTTGCACCTGTATAGTAATAAGGTATACACACATCATTATGTGGTTTGATGTTTTTGATGTTGCCATGGTAACATTCAGGCTGTTCAATCAACTGACGTCATATACCATCTCATTTGCATATTGCAAAAATCCGAAAATATTTTCAAATTACATCAACTTAATTTAAAAAAAATCATATTAAGGGAGTTCTGATGTCATTGTCTTGGATATATTCATCCAATGTACCTCAAAATTGGTTTTGGGTTCCCTGTGGCTACAAACCTGGAGGATGGTAAGCCTGTGGTTAATCTACTGTAGATGTTTTAGGCATGCCTCAAGAGTCCAGCGGTGCGCTGGCCTTGGCTGGCTTTGTTTTTTAGGAACATTCAGTAGTGCATTAAAGTGTATATCAGGTCAAACATTTTTATCACTAATCTGGATTCTACATCAAGTGAATAGTTGAATAGTAGAATATTTCTCGATTTGAGTGGACCAATACGGGTAGGACATAAAACTTTTATTGTCAAGCCAATAACCTCTTTAGCTTATAACTCTGTGCGTTTTTGTTTTAGACATTTTTATATCATTTGTAACGCCCCTTTGAGCTTTGGAAAAAAGCGCTATATAAGTTCTATATATTATTATATGATATTATTATTAATAAATTATCAATTAATAGTCGTAACTATACTGGCTACATATACTGTAAGGTAAAACAATAATAGAGCTAGGTAAAAGTCATTTTAGTAAATCAAATAATGAATAATTAGATAATTTTGTTTTGTTTTTTACATCTGAAGGCTAAAAGTTAGGAGTTGGTTTGAATATTTCAGGGGAGTACGGGACTGATGGTCTACTGAACTAGAAAACTTACAGAAGTCTTGGTTATTGAACTGGAACATATGCACTAGGTTATTCAACTGGAACACTCAGTTATAGAACTAGTGATCAATCAAGCTTTTATTTATACTCGTACATTTACATTTACAAAGAAGAATACAGGAACTAACAAAATATAGGAAAAGAAAATTATCTGCTGCTAATGGTACTTAAGACTTAGATGGAGTAAGCGCTGCTTAGATTAACCATGAGGGCTATTCGAGCTAAGTAGCGTTAAAAATTGCTTTGCAAAATTTGGAACAAGATAGGCCAGGGGAAAGAACAACAATGTTTACTGAGCTACAGTACATAAGTAATATAAAACTACAAAATTAAATGTATAAAGATGACAATAGGAAGGTAGGAAGCTAATAATATTGATAGTTAATTAAATGGTAATGAAAGGGACATTCATCAATAGTTCATTATAAAGGAGTCTCTGAGAAGCTTTGTACAACATTTCCGACTTTTGGATTAATATAGTTCTACTGATATGTGTTCGAGTTTGATAAGAGTTAGAACTGTATTGTCCGTTTAATATAGAAGTCATCACGCGGTACAATCTATCGCACAAGATTGGCTCTCGCACTAATTGAATATAAAATATTTATTCAGTGCCCGTTGTCCAGGTAGCCTGCTATATGCAGACGTATTTTTGGACTCTCATAAATTCGAAGAAAAAAGTAACGTCTGCTTACCCGAGCGCTTAATTAGTTTCCAATATGCAGACCACATTGCGTTATGGTCCAATCAGATTTTAGCTTCCATATCCTGGAAAGTGACGTAATTTTAAATTTAAAAGGAATTCAGACAATACATTTGCCATTGACCCATCATAGGAGAGTGTTCAATGGCGCGCCAATTCACTAAAATTGATTGGGAAGAGAAATAAAACAAACGCTCTGACGTCTGCTTGCATATTGGAAACTAATTAAGCGCTCGGGTAAGCAGACATTACTTTTTTCTTCGAATTTATGAGAGTGAAAAATACGTCTGCATAGCTGGCTATTGTCCAGGGCCGGGTTGTTCAAAGCCCGATTAGTGCTAATCCAGAGTTAATTTCCATGACAACCAATAGGTTCTGTGCAGAGATAATCCAGGATTAACACTAATCGGGCTTTGAACAACCCGGCCCAGGCCGTCTAATGCACTAGTCAATTGAAACTCCGGCCCCCCGACCCCCGGGACATAGCGGGGAATGTAACATTTATACAGTGTTACATTTTGACCTTTTCCCCGCCCATCGGGGGACAGTTGGCTGTTACAATACCCGCCCCTATGGCCCCGGCATGTGATTGGGAGGAGGCATTGATAAATTGATAAACAGCTTGCACGTGATCACACCGAACTGAGTTGAATCCCCGGGTTGAATCAGCGTGACGTCTGTTTTGTTCGTTTTGAGTTCCGGCCGTATTTCCAAGCTCTTCTTCCGCTCCCGAAGTCTTTACGGGATTCGATGCAAATTTACATTGGCTACTTTCAAACAACACCTCAAGCAAGCAAATTTGACCAAAGTGAGACGTTCATTTTAGTAGCACTAAAATAGTTTCCAAATAATTCGCTGACCAATCACAACACTTCGTTTTCCGATTAACACATTCTGGATTTCCGGAAACAATGTCGGATGTTTACGGTAAACGCTGCAATTTTCATTCGCGCGAGCAGTGCAACATACAATCTTCGACAATCTTCGACAATCTTCGACAATCTTCGACAATCTTCGACAATCTTCGACAATCTTCGACAATCTTCGACAATCTTCGACAATCTTCGACAATCTTCGACAATCTTCGACAATCTTCGACAATCTTCGACAATCTTCGACAATCTTCGACAATCTTCGACAATCTTCGAATGATTAGTTGTTAGTATTTCTTGCCTGAAGCCAACATGTAGATGATGTAATTATTGTGGATACTTAAAGGTTTTGATAACCCGTTTATCCGCCTACTTTGAAAAGACTTTGCCGAATGTTCAAGTGTTACCGACTCGCATGAAAACTTCCTGAATAAACAATCATCGCAGCTAACATAGCAGGTTTAGGATCAACATCAACGTTCGTAGCACGAGGTTGCCTGCCACTCGCTTTTCCCTTCGCTCTTGTTTGCGGCGTTGCCTTTCGACGCGATATAGTTTTCGATATCCGGCCCTCTCCCTTCTTGGTACAACCCGTTGATTTACCTTTCTTTTTCCCCTTTTGCGCATTATCTCTAGTTTTGGCCATTACACAACGCTCTTTTGAATATTTGTGACACGACACTAGTATGTATGTTTCTTATGCAATTTGAGCCACGTCGGTACTAATTTCCCGCGAATTTCTGGACTTGATTCATAAGCTCCGGGGATCCTTACATATAATTGGCTGGTTGGTTTAAGTGTTGACGTTTGCTTTGATGAGGTGTGATGTGTTTCCTAACCTTCAGAAGCCAAAAACGCCGATAGATTTTTATGCGTATTCACTGTCTTTGGATGAATTTATAGGGTATGAAAACTTGTCAGATCTTGATGAAACTTGGCCTAGTGTTAGAGGAGCTACATATGAACCAAAGTGTGTGAGCGTTTAGCGATATTTTAATAAATTTGTTTATAAGAGTACTTGCCGTGATGAAACACAGAAACTATTTCGATTGAAACTTTGAAGATGAATTGCATTTGAACAAAGTAAAATATAAAAAAACGCTCACATGCTTTGACAGGCCATCATGTGCTGATTGACATTATGCAGCCGAATCGTCCGTAGGCGCGAACGCGGAGGGACATAAATTCACTTCTGTGAGACTCGTCTTTTTTGCGTTTGTTGCCTTAGCATTTACTGAAAATGTAATATTTGTGCCAAAAAAAACATTTCAGCGCATTCTACATTATATAACCTTTCCAGTGATATATAGGTTTCTATACTTTCCTTTAAAATGATGCGCGTGCGATTTTATTTGCGAGAGACACCCGCGAAGGTATACGGTAACCTTAACTAATGAGATGATAAAACGCCGGTAAGTTTTGCAATTTTCTAGCAGTGTAATTAACTCAAATTAGGAAAGAATTTGAAATGACTTTCCGAAGAAAAGGGAGTGTTACCGACTCGCGTATTTTTTTAGTCAGTAGAAGTAATAGTAGCTAAAGAGGTCTTACACTTAATTTTTTTTTAAACTTTAGATTTTTATTCAGTGCGTTGACATGTAATGCCTCTATTTTCTGAGGCGGGACGATTTCAATGAGAATTACGACTACGATTCACTAGCGATTTCGCCCCCCGTATTGGGGGGGGGGGAGGGGAAGGGACGAAATCGCTGTGACACCGGCCCGCAATAACTGAGCAGCTTGGTCCATATGTATTATTTTTGGAAGAATATCTACTAACCTTGAGCTTAAAGCGTTGCTACAAATTTTTAAGTCGACATTCAATAAGCTGATTGGTCGCCAATTCGTTATCAGCCGCGAGTCCTTGTCTTTCTTTTTGATTAATGCGATAAGTGCTTGTTTTTGAGTGGTAGTGAGAGAGCCCCTCTCATAGCTGTCGTTTAAACAGCTAACTAGGTTCTTGCCAAGCTCCTCCCAAAAGGCTACATAAAATTCTTTAGTCAAACCGTCGTTCCCGGGACTTTTAGAGTTGCCTAACTTATTTAAGCTATTAAAACACTCGACCAAGGTCAAAAAACCTTCGCATGCTTTACTTTCGTCCTCTGAAAGCCTCGGCGAGTTGATTTCTGATAGAAACCTAAGACATTCGGTTTCAGCTTTGGCAATTCCTCCGAGAGTAAAGAGTACCGTAAAACTCCTTTAGATGCTTTAATATGGATCTCTGGTCAGTAATCTCCTGATCGTCTTCAATCAACAATTTCTTAATATGAGTTTTGGTTTTATTTCGCTTTTCGAGAGAAAGAAAGTAACTGGTATTTCTCTCGCCTTGTTCGTGCCATTGTACCTTGGATCGCAAGATGGCACCATCAGTAATGTAGCTAGAACACTCGTACCTTATGGTCTCAACATCCGTGACGAGTCATACTAGCTGGTATATATATAACCTCATTATCTTGTTATTTCTATATTTATAGTGTCAATCATTTGTCATCTATTTCCTGTATTTCGTAACCCATATTTCTAGTTAGTCACGTTCGCCAATGTAATAACATTTCTTCATATTACCTGAAGAAGGCTGGTTTGGCCAGCCGAAATATCGTTATAAACCTCAAAAATTTACGTTGTGTCGGCTTTGCTATTTTTAGTTTTATGTGTTCAGCCGATTAGATCAATCACTGATCCAACGTACACCAGCAGGATCGTCGTCCACGGTTGCTTGCATTCTATTTGTAATGTAATCACTTCATTTGTTGAAGGGGCTGGGTCAGCGCTCATTCGTTACCAGGCTATCCACGGCCAAAAGCAAAATTTGATTTCCGACTCCGGCGGTAGGAAATCAAACCTCCCTCCGAAGGAACCTTTCAGGAATCCATTTCCATCGCTCTTATTTCGAACCTATAAAACATATTTTTTGCAGGAAAGTTTTGTTTAGCATTCATTCTAAATATAGAGTATTTCATTTTTACATTTTTTGCTCGAAATTGTGATGAATGAAGGCTCTGGAGGAAGGGGAAGGTAAACGAGTCGGGCCAGGAAGAAAGAAAACGCCTGCCTTGAGTCAATTGACGAAAAAAAAAATGACCGACACTGGAAAAGCCAACATGCTGCTATATACTTTTACAAACAAATATTCAAAACATGGCAGGAGCTTTTAAAAAGGCCAAGGAACTTTTGGTAGCCGGACTCGGCCTTCGGCCGAAGGCCGAGTCACTTCAAGAGTAGTTGATTGAGAGTGTTTCCACACGAAACGTTTAGTGAAAAAGGACGTGTTTGACTAAGGTATAACAAAAAGTAACGCCAGAAGATAAATAACATTGCCGAAAACCTATTGCTAAAAAGCAAATCTTTTATAAAACGGACAAAATGAAAGAAAAGAAAGAGTTTATTTTGCGACTTTTCTGAGCACAAGCCAAAACACACCAAAGCCAAGACAAACTCACCAGCCAAAACACACCAAAGCCAAGACAAAGGACAACCCGAACTCACCTGAAAACTTTTCCAGAATCAAAACAAGGTAATAAAACATACCTGAAATTTAGCTGGTGAACCTGCTGCTTTGTCGGCTCTTCAAAAATAATTATTTAGGAAACGGCGAACGAATCAAGGCTTCACAACAATTATCATGAAAGGAGGCGAATTCCAACTCTCTTTACAAGTCTTTAGAACTCCAAACGATGGGAGTTTTCCGTTCAGCAAGGCAAGGAACGACGACTAAATTTGAAAACCGTCCGTTCAGCGTTCAAGTCAACACGGGACCAAAACCATGTTTCGCAAAATGTTGACGATTTTTACAAGAAATGGCGCCAGATTGTCCTAAGCGATGACGATGATAGGTAAACAATCCCTAGTATTACATTTGACGAGTTTTTGTACACATTTAGCCGGAATTTCATTGCTGATTTTTCGGATAAATCGAGGTGAACTTCCGTAACTGAAATTTACTTTCTTACACAAAATCTACCCGCTAACATTTAAAGGGTTTCAATCTTACCCTCAGCCAATCAGAAATGACCTCTCATTGAACTGACCAATCAGACACAATGCTACTGTTGCTTGCGAAAGAAACCATTGCCATCGCAGAAGAATTTTGAATGGTTTGAATATTTATGATATGCTAATTACCAGGTGACCCAGCCCCTTTAAGCTTCGCCTTCAACTCTCCGTGTTTTAATGCTAGCCTATCATCGCATTGCCAGTCATTTATACTTTCAATGGAAGATGTCGTTCTCGATCTCAGCATAACTTGATCTAATTTTTTTTGCATTGGCCTTTGAAAATTTAATTGTGAATTTACGGTTTTCATATTTAATTAATTCCCATTTTAGTTGAGGGTTGAAAGTTTCTAAAGATTTCTCAAGGTCAATTAATAGCTAACGAAGTTCGCTGATATATTCATTATCTCTAATCAGTGAGTTATTAAATTTCCAATGTGAAGGTCAGCGCGCTGACTCAGGTAAAGAACTTATGAAGAGGGTGATAGACGAATGATCTGTTGCTGGTGCCGGAATAACTTTAGTCGTTTTTACCGAGGCTTGCAAGCCATCGGAGATAAAAAAATAATCCAGTCTACGGAGCAAAATTTCCTTCTTTTTTGAGGCCCTCCCCTGTCCCTTCCCCGACCAGGTAAAAAAATTGCTCTCTGGATTACGAATCCTGTACATGGCACAAAGATCCAACTGCGCCATGACAGTCTCCATTGTTTCAACTGATCGCACTTTAACGGAGGGATTCCCTCCGAAGCTTCCAATTCCGCATCGAAATAAAAATTATCAAACTCATTAACAATTCATGAGATAGTCATCCAATGGAGGAACTGCATTTGGTCACATGCATGGGTCTTGATACCGGGTGAAACCCTGTTCGAAGCTTCGTCAGGTGGATGCATCTTGACATCCAATGAAACACCAGTTCCAAACGCACTAGTGTTTGATCATATTTCCAACCCTAGTGATCAATATTTCTTAATCATCATATTCATGAACCACTAACTAATTACATACTGATAAACTACAAGTAAGGAGCGAAGAAGTAAAGAAATCAAGAATGACATAGAAAGAAAAAGTCTGCCTCCACTGGAGTTCGAACCACGACCCTTAGCTTCCGACAGCTTGTACTAACTCTTGTCCACTACTCTACTAGTACGCTAGTTGAAATCACTGCCATCAAAAAAGAATAATAAGCCATCTATAGAATAATTAGATACAACAGTCAAACGGTAAACAATACTTGCTAATGAAGCTTGAAAAGAAACGTCGGTTTTGCATTCGCATGAGAAGACATATCAAACACTCATTGTTCGTCTTTAATCAGGGGATTCCAAATATTTCGAAAACAATAAAACCCTCGAGGCTATGCCTCTCGGGTTTCATTTGTTTTCTCAATATTTGGAACCCCTGATGAAAGACCCCAATTCGTGTTTGACATAGTACTTGAAATCGCCTCCCCATATAATAGGAGAATCAAAAGAAAGAGATTCCGATGTAGAAGAAACAATTGAAGTGATTGTTCTAAGATGAGAGCTAAATTGGCTCCCAGTAGATAAGCTAGTGTATTTTAGAAGTGCCACTCTGGCATTCAAATGTATGACTGATTCCGCACCAGGTTATTACTCGGGCTGCCTGTGGCAGCACCGAGTCTTAAAATGCAAGCGGTTATTTTTTTTTTTGTTTCATGCAACAAAATTTCACCTTTTGACCCATGTGGTTATTTTTTCTTTGTTCCCATGTATTAAATTTCAAGCGAACTTTTCTACTTTCGACACACGGCGGGCCCTCGCTAAACTGTACGAAATCTCCAAGAATAAATCCCTAATGTCCAAACTAACGGGAAAAACTGATAGAGGAAATCCTTGTGAGCAATCGACGTACATATGAAGCTATATAAGTTATCATCGACTATATGAGAGTCAAACATCGAGCTGCTATGAAACCGCTTGTAGACTGCTTGTGACAGTTTGTTTACGCACTTTCGTGACAAGCGAACGTTTCTACTTTCGTACTGTACGAAAACGTCCGTTTAAAAAATTCCTGATGCCTAAAGGACCGTAGCATTTAAACAAGATATCCTTCTGACCAATCGACATACATATTAAGCTGTGAAAGTATGTTTCCATTCCATAACAGCCGATAGTGCAAACTAGTAAACTGCCACTAGTAAATTAACCCTTGCGTACTTCCGCGAGTACTGAACTTTCTAGCGTCAAATGCATGTGTTACGTTTCCAAACTTTAGGACAAGAAATCTTCCATAGAATGTTCTATTTTTTTTTACAGCTGAGAACTGTATTATTAAACATGAGAAATAAAACAATGGTGCCATTTGAAGAATTATATCATGTCAAAAGTGCAAACGAAGAAATATATATCTACGGACGCGAGCAGCTCGATCGTTTCACTTTGGTCAAATTCGGACTGTTTACGACTGGAACCTGCAGTTTTACCGGACCGGCAGACTAAATTGTAAACGTGTGTTGCATGAATAAGTAGTGTTTACAGTAAACGATCAACTACTTTAATTTACATACGAGAAAACAAAAATATTAAATTACATACATGTATATATACTAGGGGAGCAGAGAATGAAAGTCACCGCGCTACCGGCCACTCCTAAAGACTGCTAATAATTCTTCCCTTTGGTTATTACTAAGAGGATTTCAAATGAAAGTGTATTTCATCTTCAATCTCATGTGGCCCGAGTGAAAGCCCAGATGGGCTCTTGTTTAATATCTAAATTCACGAAGCGCTTCAATATTAGTGGTCGTGAAACTCGAAACTCGCAATTATTACAAATCCCCTTATTCAAATCTGCGAGTGGTCAGAGAAGTTTTTATTACAGAACAGTAAAAATATGGAACTCACTAGATAATGAACTGAAATTAAGTAAAGACGTTTTAACTTTCAAGCGAAAGCTGAAGAGCAAATTATATCAAACTCAAAATAGGTTAAATTAATAGATGTAATTCAAATTATCATGTACACTGTAGTTGTATTGTATTTGTATTTTGTCTTTGAAAAGCCTTTTTAAGGAAAGATAAATAAAGTATGAAGTATGAAGTATGAAGGCCTGGCCATTTTCATCATTTGGCAAATACGAATTGATTAGAATAAACTCAAGAGCGTATAACACAACAAAGAATAACAAAACGGCCGTTATCATCCAAACACTTGTGCGTGACTTTGCAATCTAACTCGTTACCAATAATGATTGCGACCCCTCTGCTATTACTGGCTCCGTGGGACATGTAGAAATCGCCTTGGTACCTATTTTTCCATATAATTTCATCATCTGGCTTACTGCGAGACTCTTGTATAAAGGCGATACTATTTCCCCCGTCGTGTTTAGATAACCAGTTCAACATCTTTTTACATTTACTGAAAACCCGCAGTCCCCTGACATTCAAAGAGACAATACCAAAATTTAGTGTATTCTCCACGTTAGCGATTGTCATTCAAATAGCCGCTAGAGCGAATAGGATAAATTACCATAGTCAGTTGATTAGTAAAAATAAGCCCAGACCAGAAAAAATAAATAAACATAGTCAACACACAAATCGTCCCGAGCAGACAACTATCTCAGTCCTTGCTAGCTTGAACACTTGCAGCAGCAGAAAAAAACAGGCTCCTATTGGATCGGAAGCTCCGTTTAAGCCGGTTTGCAAATTATACGGTCTAGCACTTCCCTCCCCACGATACAGCTTACCCATGATATAAAGCTGGTCGATGACGATGCGAGCCGCTTGACCTTTTTTCTTGGCTGACTTGTATACTGGATAGAGATTTTTCCTAACTTCGTCAATCTCAATAGGGAAATCGTCAGCCACGCCGAATTTCGACTCTGGTTCTATGTTCCTGATATTGACCATGACCTTAAGTTTATCCTTGTACCAAACTCCAAAGAAATCGGGCGATAATTGGACGGCTTGTGTTCGGCTTTTTCCGGCCTAAGCGGTGAACACGTTCGAAGTTAATATGTTGAACTTCAGTAAGCTGCATCTTTATCCTCTCAACCAAAGCCTGCTTAAGAATAACCTCCGCGTCCTCCTCTTCCTGCTCGTGAATTCCAAACACTTTAAAATTACTACGACGCGAGTACGCTTCATGCTGAATCGATTTATACTTCAGCTCACCGTAGTTTCTCGCCAGTGTGCCCTGCGACTCCCTCAGTGACGATAATTCATCTTCTAATCGACTAGACTTGACTTTTTCTTCCTTCAGTTCCTCTTGAGTAAACTCTAGAGAGTCCTTGAGTTCTTCTAATTCAGTTTTCATTTTCTTGATATCGAAGGAAAGAATCAAGTCGAGTTTCTTGTTGATCTCATCCAGCACTCGGCGGCAACCGTGACATTCTTCAGTCACTTCTAATAGATCGCCCTCCATGGTCTGTGAAGAGCTAGAACTCATTTTCTTCCTTTTCTTTTCGTTTCCCATAAATAAGTGGGATTCGAGGCTAGTTTTCGGATATTTAGAACATTAGAAATAACGGCAGCGGAGCTCCTGAAAAACACGTCCGACCTACATGCCTGCTCGCCCGAGTCTTGCAGGTATGGAGTTTGTAAGTTCGATTTTACAGATTTTATTTGGCATCGGATTGCCATCAATTCCCATACAAACACTGTATTCAAGGCCGGCGGAACAGGGGCGCCAAGTTTGAAATTTTAGCTGACGTAATTTTAGCCGCCCCACTCCAAAATGCTTCCGCCGGCCCTGGTATTTTGCGCCATGTTTGCACCCCTTTCAAAATGTCGGAATTTACCGCGAACTGGTCTATTACACAACGAGACCTTGTTCTGCAAATTTGGGAACGGTTCTATTAAAAAAGAGCGTACTTACGTGAGTTATTTTCCTCGTGGTTCTTGATAGAAAATTAACAAGTTCTAGTTTCATTCAGGGAGCCGGTTGCTGTTATGCTCTTCTCTCGACGCTCTCCGTGGGGTTTCTGGAAAACCCGAATTCGCCTTTTCCCAATCGAGTGGGAGACTGGGTTCGAGTTGTGACCGCAAGCGCTCTTGGGGCTGTTTGAATGGACAGATCCGCCATTTTGTAACTAAGCGACTAAAATTGCCTCATCATTACAACTGCTGTGTTCCAGGCTGCACAAATAGCTTCAGAAATGCACCACATCTTCAATTTTATCGGATTCCGAAAGATGTAGAATTGAGGAAGACATACAAGGTAATTTTGAGGAATGAAACGCTCAAATTCGCGAATACCGAATAGCGCGAATACCGAATAGCGCGAATAGTGACGAATAGTAAATATAAGTTCAAGATTAATACTTACAGAACGCAAGTCCTTCAACGAGTATGAACCCATACGGACTTGACAAGATAATTACACTGTTGCCGCCATTTTGTTTTCCTCGTGTCACTCAATTCCATGGATGGGTACCTGTGGCACTCGAAAGCGAGGCTGATCACATGCTTGATGCATTTTTCTGCTACGGACTGAGAAAACGAGAAAAGCCGGGAGACCAAAAACTGCGTGCATGCTAGCTAAGTATGGTGGGTAGTAGTAGCCTTTTTGTGATAACTACGCTCATATGTATAAATATTTCTTGAAGACACTCCTTCAACAGTTATTTTAGGGTCATTTGTGCCAAGCGTGAAAACGATTGCTTTATTCCGTTTATTGTATGAATATTACTTTAACTGTAACATTGTCCATTCTAGACAACAAAAATGATTGGAGTTCAAAAGCTTGAGTCCAACCATTCATTCGAGCTTATGAATCTTCCTGAACCACAGACTTTTGCGTGCTCTTCGATTCTTCTGCACTGGTAGCTATCGCTAGCCTCTTTGAAGACAAGTTATTCAAATTACACACTACGTACTACAATGAAAAATGTTACGTGAAAAGAGCTTTTTGCCAAAGAATCTCGCCATAGAAATTCAAGACTGAAAACAAATATATATATCATACTAAACGTTAACGTTTTGTTGTAGCAAGAGCCAGAAAGCTAAGTTCTTTCTTCAAGTTTTTTAATTGAAATTTTCTTACATTTCACCAACAAAGTACGTATCACACGCGCGATCGTAATCTTTGACATCTGTTTCTAATTTCTGCAAACGCCACAGGATTGATTATGTCCCATTTGTGACGACGAAGAAACGAATAAGAACAAGAGGCCCTGAGTGGCCTTAACTCGGGCCACCTTTAATTAATACATGGAGTTCTAGCATATTTTTGTGTCATACATGGTTTGTGCATGCTAGGGGAGCAGGAGTGATTGATTCACTACTCATGCTTGTGATAACTTACATTGCAATCACATGGTTGTACTAGATGGCAAACAAATCTTAATTCATATATTTAAAGGCACTTGTATGAGATCGGTAGTGTTATTAACAAAACCTGTTTGTAAATGCTATTTTCCACCTTCTTCCAATTCTTTAAAACCACCAAAGGTGGTCACGCGCGGGTCTCTTACGGGAGCTTCTAATTACGAAGTTTTACTGATAATTAAATTGAGGTTTCATGAGGGCTGTTGCTGAAGGGACTGGTCAGAAATTAGCAGGGGAGAGGGGATTGAGATGGAGCGTCATTTTTTTTAATCCCCCAAAATGGAGGATCATAAATCATGGGGAACTGAAAAAGGGGTGGTTATAGGGGTGAAAGGGTCAAAATATTTCATACTCATTGTCCAGGGAGGGTTATATATATTTTAGACTTTTTGATTTCATTCTCTACCTCCCCCCTCCCCTTGCATCTCCCTTGCAAATTTTTGACTAGTCTCTGTTTAATAAAATATTGTGTGTGTTGATTTCATGCATGTACACAACTTGGAAAATAACTATTTCAAGAGGGTAACACTAACTAGTATACACAGAAAAATGTGTGGCCCTCCAACCCTGCGAGCAGAGGTTTCTCATCTCTTCTCCTTTCCTCCGAGTAGCCGCAATGAACCTCACGAGACTCTGATTGCACCCATAATACAATACTTCTATGGTTTTTGTACTGCACTTTCTAATGGTTAGGATGTTTTCTATTGTTGCGTAGGCCAATACTATCGCTCGTTTCGAGAAGTTCCACCCGACCCCTTTCCTGCCGCCGAGAGAAACCTCTGCCCACGAAACGATTACACTGATGCGCCACGGTATCTCGATTTCCATTGGCGGAAAAACGAGACGGTAAACTTTGTAGATTCATCAGGGGAAGTGGAGAAAATTAAATACATTTCCTTCTAGCTTCGAGGGTATAAATCAAAGCTTTCTTTAGGATAAATTAAGGTAGATTTATTGAACGGTTATTTCAAGGTCTTCTGTGCAATTCAGCAAATTAAATAATAAGACAAAGCCGGAGTTTGAAGCCCGTTCGTACAGTATCAGTATCAAAAAACTGCGTTACGACATAAATATAAACGGCTGCGAAGGATACTGTGGGCAGAGCCATAATTTATACTCTCCAGTTCTAGTTTTATAACAGTTCGGTTTACAGTTACGGCTTTCCACGACAAATCCTGCTATTTTTTTGACACATCCAATTCAATTTTAATACGGTATTCTCGGTTTGTAAGACATATCCAGTTCTGTTTATGGGTATAATTCGTAGTCAATTCTATCTTCGTGTAGTCTAAATCTTCATGCAGAGTTCTGTTATTCTTTTGACGATTTTAACTTTTTCTTCGTGGTCTCATCTATAAAGTCACATACAGTTCAATTTACGGACGATTTCATTTCCAGTTCGAATTACAATCACCAATTTTAAAAGTAGGGACAAGTAAGATTTGTGTGCGTATATAAACACAATTTCAACCTCACCAGTTCTGATTTCCGTAAGGGTGAATCACTCTTTTGCGACTGGTGTAAATTTACACTCCGAGTGTAAACATACACTTGTATAAGTGTTCAGGTAACACCAGATATGGTGTAAATCGCTTGCAGCTGTGGGGGACACTGCACTGGTGTAAATTTACACTCCGAGTGTAAAAATACACCGGGAAAAGTGTTCAGACTACACAAGATAATGTGTAAACATTTCTTTGGTGGAAATTGCTTATATCTGTGAAGACTGATTTGCTTTTGGGGTGTAACCTGTTCACTAGTTGATATTGAATAGCAACTGTTTGTATATTACCTAATACATTGTGAAGACCAAAATATTGCAATGCGAGTCTGAGAGAAGCAGTTTAATAATGGTTGTTTTAACCTTTGGTAGAAATACACATTTCCCATTATTGTTTGTTTTGACCAATATCTACATGTATAGGTTGTTGCAACCAATAAGAAAGTTATTTGATACGACCAATGTACTTTGATAAATAATTGTCAGGGCGACAAGTGGTTTTGAGCTGTTATTTTAACCAATTTATGAATGGGTGAATCAACCATTATTTTAGGTTGATATCTAGTCAATAATGTTCTTACACGTCCTCATGCTCTTACTACCTTCAACCTGTGAAACAAGCAGCAACTAGTAATATGCAACAATCTACACATCACTCTAAATAAACATTGGTATATTTTGGTTTGCAAGATACATGTACATATCTATACAAAGCAGTAAATACCACAAGAGTGGATACTGTTCATGCACAACGTGTGTATATGCTGGCAATAAGCCTGGTTTTCATTACATCACCACAACCAACATAAGCTAACACAGTAATGCACTGATCATTAGCAGCCCTTGTTGATAGTTTCTTGAACAAGCAAATTAATTTGAATGTACATGTCTAGAACAAGTACTGCTAATGACAACTACATCACTGTATTGGCATACATGTATGTTGCTTGTATTTATATTTTCTACTCCATTGGTGTAGCACACTCCCTTGTTCCCCAATACGAAATATTCTAAGACCATATAAATGTTCTTACTATGCCCAGTCTGCCCCTTTGGGTACACAGCATTAAAAGTATAAAAGCTTGCAATCAGAGTAATCACTGCAGTTCTTTGAATCTGGAAACAACTACACTGTATTCCCATAGCAAGCAGGTACATTGGTGAGGTACTTTCTTCTTGGCATCTGTGTCACCATCATTCTAAACAAAACAAAATACAAAAATAATTGGCTTTGTTTTGGTTTAAGGTTTAAATGTCCCGCTAAGGGGGGGGGGGATAAACCCTGATGTGTTGAAGTGTATTGGAGGTTCAGTAGCCAGGCTGTAAGTAGGGTCAGTGCTCGAGAGCTAGGTTGTCAGGCAACAGACAACCACCCAGCCCAGTACACTGGGTCACACTGAAGTGGACATAAAGAAAAAGGGGAGGGAGGGGAACCATTTACCCACGAAGAAGGCTAAATCAGTCCCCCAAGCAGCAACTATTTCAAACAAACACTTGCGAGCGATGCAATAAGCAACTACGAACAACCCACCAAAACAGACTTGCGAGAGATGCCAATCCAGGCCCCACAAACTGTGCCACAGGAAGACCAACCGACGCAGGCATATTTAACCATGCCTAAATACTCTAGTTTCCTATTCCAAAATTACTGCTGAATGCAATGACTACAGATGCATGTACTCAGGCTTAGCCTCATTCTGAAGTTAAACATTCTTAAATATCAGCGAGAAGGTGCAAAATGCGAAACTACAACAATACGCAGAGTTGTGAATAGCCCACCTTCTCGCTGGTATTTATGAATGCTTAACTTCAGAATGAGGCTAAGCCTGAGTACATGCGTCTGTAGTCATTGCATTCAGCGGTAATTTTCGAATAGGAAACTGGAGTATTGCATTTGTCTGTAGATTAAAGTGAAATGGAATTTCTTTTTGCTTGTGCTTTCCCAAAGAAATGTTTGGATCATGAATCCTAAGAATCCAGTTTTTGAATAATCTGTCAAATCCATTCTGATCCCTGGTACTGACTAGTAATGTTACTAAATGGATTACGTACTGTAAAAGACTAAAGTAAGAAAGTATAATATGGCTAGAAAAAGTTAAATTACAAAAACACTGTTGAGTTTACAGAATGTTATTCAGGGAAATTGCAGTGTAAACTCATTTTCATTTTTTTATCCAGAGATAATCAGTTTTTTTGCAATACACTGTATGTCATTTTGTTTGCAAAGCTTAGCATGTTCTCATAGCTTAAAGATCTTGCATATTGCAGTCACTCTTACTGTTCCAACACATGCTCTCACAGCTTAAAGATCTTGCATATTGCAGTCACTCTTACTGTTCCAACACATGCTCTCACAGCTTAAAGATCTTGCATATTGCAGTCACTCTTACTGTTCCAAAACACATGCTCTCACAGCTTAAAGATCTTGCATATTGCAGTCACTCTTACTGTTCCAACACATGCTCTCACAGCTTAAAGATCTTGCATATTGCAGTCACTCTTACTGTTCCAAAACACATGCTCTCACAGCTTAAAGATCTTGCATATTGCAGTCACTCTTACTGTTCCAAAACACATGCTCTCACAGCTTAAAGATCTTGCATATTGCAGTCACTCTTACTGTTCCAACACATGCTCTCACAGCTTAAAGATCTTGCATATTGCAGTCACTCTTACAGTTCCAAAACACATGCTCTCACAGCTTAAAGATCTTGCATATTGCAGTCACTCTTACTGTTCCAAAACACATGCTCTCACAGCTTAAAGATCTTGCATATTGCAGTCACTCTTACTGTTCCAAAACACATGCTCTCACAGCTTAAAGATCTTGCATATTGCAGTCACTCTTACTGTTCCAAAACACATGCTCTCACAGCTTAAAGATCTTGCATATTGCAGTCACTCTTACAGTTCCAAAACACATGCTCTCACAGCTTAAAGATCTTGCATATTGCAGTCACTCTTACTGTTCCAAAACACATGCTCTCACAGCTTAAAGATCTTGCATATTGCAGTCACTCTTACTGTTCCAAAACACATGCTCTCACAGCTTAAAGATCTTGCATATTGCAGTCACTCTTACTGTTCCAACACATGCTCTCACAGCTTAAAGATCTTGCATATTGCAGTCACTCTTACTGTTCCAAAACACATGCTCTCACAGCTTAAAGATCTTGCATATTGCAGTCACTCTTACTGTTCCAAAACACATGCTCTAACAGTTTAAGATCTTGCATATTGCAGTCACTCTTACTGTTCCAACACATGCTCTCACAGCTTAAAGATCTTGCATATTGCAGTCACTCTTACAGTTCCAAAACACATGCTCTCACAGCTTAAAGATCTTGCATATTGCAGTCACTCTTACTGTTCCAAAACACATGCTCTCACAGCTTAAAGATCTTGCATATTGCAGTCACTCTTACTGTTCCAAAACACATGCTCTCACAGCTTAAAGATCTTGCATATTGCAGTCACTCTTACTGTTCCAAAACACATGCTCTCACAGCTTAAAGATCTTGCATATTGCAGTCACTCTTACAGTTCCAAAACACATGCTCTCACAGCTTAAAGATCTTGCATATTGCAGTCACTCTTACTGTTCCAAAACACATGCTCTCACAGCTTAAAGATCTTGCATATTGCAGTCACTCTTACTGTTCCAAAACACATGCTCTCACAGCTTAAAGATCTTGCATATTGCAGTCATTCTTACTGTTCCAAAACACATGCTCTCACAGCTTAAAGATCTTGCATATTGCAGTCACTCTTACTGTTCCAAAACACATGCTCTCACAGCTTAAAGATCTTGCATATTGCAGTCACTCTTACTGTTCCAACACATGCTCTCACAGCTTAAAGATCTTGCATATTGCAGTCACTCTTACTGTTCCAAAACACATGCTCTCACAGCTTAAAGATCTTGGATTTTACAGTCACTCTTACTGTTCCAAAACACATGTTCTCACAGCTTAAAGATCTTGCATATTGCAGTCACTCTTACTGTTCCAAAACACATGCTCTCACAGCTTAAAGATCTTGGATTTTACAGTCACTCTTACTGTTCCAAAACACATGTTCTCACAGCTTAAAGATCTTGCATATTGCAGTCACTCTTACTGTTCCAAAACACATGCTCTCACAGCTTAAAGATCTTGCATATTGCAGTCACTCTTACTGTTCCAACACATGGTCTCACAGCTTAAAGATCTTGCATATTGCAGTCACTCTTACTGTTCCAAAACACATGCTCTCACAGCTTAAAGATCTTGGATTTTACAGTCACTCTTACTGTTCCAAAACACATGCTCTCACAGCTTAAAGATCTTGCATATTGCAGTCACTCTTACTGTTCCAAAACACATGCTCTCACAGCTTAAAGATCTTGCATATTGCAGTCACTCTTACTGTTCCAAAACACATGCTCTCACAGCTTAAAGATCTTGCATATTGCAGTCACTCTTACTGTTCCAACACACATGCTCTCACAGCTTAAAGATCTTGCATATTGCAGTCACTCTTACTGTTCCAACACATGCTCTCACAGCTTAAAGATCTTGGATTTTACAGTCACTCTGACTGTTCCAAAACACATGCTCTCACAGCTTAAAGATCTTACATAAAACCATCAATTTTACTGTTACAAACACATGGTCTGCCATCTTGGATTTTTAAGGGGAGGGGCCTGGAGCAAGTGTTTTCTCAAATGTCCAATCAAGTGTGAGCTACTGAACTGTAGAACATGAACTCTATGAGAACAATACTTTAATAATTTGAAAATTAGAGGGCTTCCAATGGCTTTACCAACATACATGCAGGAACTATTTGAAGAATTAGCGGGGTATATGACAAGGAAACAGATAGCCTGATTTTCAGATGGTACAAGGTCGTCCGCTCACTTCCTCCCCCTCCCCGTCTGATGGACTTAATAGACTTTCGTGTTCCTGATTATGTTATGGAAAAAGTTTCATGGCACTTGGGTGAATAATTGGGTGAATAATGTTTTCAGAATTATGAACACACTTCTGTAAGCTAGTTCACGTATGGCAATGGAATCTAAACTTTGCACAAAAAGTCCGGTTAAAACAATCTCTGATACTAAAAAACCTACACTAGGACAACTTTAGGGTCTTGTGTAACTAATATGCATACATATCAAGCTTCGAAACGTTTTTAAAATAAAAGTAAAAGTTCTAAGTTATGAGTAACAAACTTTACGGCATGGAATCGAGGCAGACATTTCTTGTATGCATTCTCATACACTGTCCTGCAAATACTGCATGCAAACGTCCATTTAAAAAGTTCCTGCTCTCCAAAGAACCACAGCAGCTCAAACAGGATACCATTCTGAGAAATCGACATAAGTTTGAAGCTGTAGAATGTTATTTTCAGTGCATGAAAGCTGATAGATCCAACTAGTAAAAGCCGCTACTGCACGACTGTTCTACACTTCAATTCTTATGCGTGTTCATATTGGCTTATTGTAAAAAAAAGGTCGATGACGTCAGGAACACGAAAGTCTATGAAGTCCATCAGACGGGGAGGGGGAGGAAGTGAGCGGACAACCTTGTACCGTCTGAAAATCAGGCTAGGAAACAGACAGCTAGTTTTCTTTGGAAAAGAAAGGAGGGACTTGAGTAGAAATACATGTACATGTATTGCTGATACCTGTGCTCAGACTGCGAATAATGTGCTGTTTCTATTGTTCGTATGGCTTTGTTTATGACCATTACAACAAGTTATTTTTAAAACAGTATCATAAAGTATAAATAAAATCTGAAAAAGAAAACTAGTGGTGCAGTAAAAATATAAATACATGTATATTTACATGTATTCTAGGATTGCTACATGTACTTGCCTTGTTTCCTTTACATTACTTGAAGGGTAGGATCATCCTGGAGTACACATATCACAAACACTGATATTTTGGGTCAAGACGTCCCTCCTTTTCACACATGTACTGTCCATTAGTTTCTTTTGACAGAGCTCCAAAACTCATTAATTTTTAATCTCTGCTGTGTCCTGTTTCTCCATCAGGAATTGCAGTAACTTTAGATGATTGCTCCTTCTTTGCCATGGTTTACCCTTGGTAACTGTGCAATCCTTCTTTTCTGACATGTTCCTGTTTCAACTTGTGTTGCCCTCTGTCTCACATTTACATTTGCAGTATCCTCTCTCCTCTCTTTTTGGGTCCATATTTGCTAAAATTTAGACAAAACAAAGATTAGTCAAGGCATGCATGCTGCATACAATGTAACTGCTGTCTGCTGCAAGCATGCGGAATATTACAAAAATGTACACAGGTCACAAACAGGTTTATTCAACACTTAAACGGTTTTGTAAGCGCACGAGCCAATCAAAATGAGGCTGTTGAGTAATAACCAATCAGCTTTTAGCATGCAAAACACTTAAACGGTTTTGTAAGCGCACAAGCCAATCAAAATGAGGCTGTTGAGTAATAACCAATCAGCTTTTAGCATGCAAAACATTTTTTTCAGCACAAGTGCCCCAACATTATTTTTGCTTCCAAAAAGGCTTATCTTCTGCTCTCAAGATAGTTTCTTCAAACAGAGCTCTAACGTAAGCAAAAATAAACACTTTCTGCTAGCCATCATACAATAAACAATTTATTACACGAAAAGTTGTGTAATACGGCTGATAATTTTTACTCAGTTTTATTTTTTATCGCCTTTCACGCTAAAAAGAACTGACTCGTAAAAAATACCCAGCCATTATTACACTACTTTTCGTGTAATAACCTCTTTGTATTAATTTTGATTTACCATTCACATAACAATTGCCATTCATTTTATTAATATAAGTTTCATGTATGATCATCAAACCACTAAATCTAAATTATTAATTACCTTCTTGTCCTTCTCAAGGCATAACCTTTTCATCTGGTAATAAATAGTTTAGAAAAAAATGTTAGTACTTTTGTGCATGTACACTTAAAATTTAATCCTGATTAGGATGACATTATTGTAAGCAATTGAAGGGATGTGTGCAACAAAGAGTGTAAGTGTTCTAAATTCTCCTTCAGATTATTATTAATTTTTGTTTTCTAAGGGGGAATTTAAAACTTGATCAAGTCACTTACACCCTTTTTGCACACAGCCCTTCAATTGCATGGAGGTAATTAATACCACTGTATCTGAGCCTACGTACATGTACATGTAAGCTAAAAGACCACTTTACAATGTAAGTTCAAAGGGGAATGCTGGGTAATCATAACAAACATGGCAGGAACAACAGTGTTTGTATGAGACTCTGCTTTGAAATACTTTGCCCAAATTTCTATTTCTGAAATATATAGCATCCCAAAATTAAAGATGTTTAAGTAAAGGATTTTGCTGAAATGACTTTTCACATACATGTAGCAAAAAGCAAAAAATGCACATCATATTCACGATAGGGTGGAAGAAATGTACACAGGGTTGTTGCCAGAGGGTCAATGGGGGGAGGACATGGATGGAATTAATACAACAGTTTATTGTATTAAAGTGCTTATATTTTCACGTGCAACTCACTTGCAATATTATTTGTTAAATAATTATGTCATAATCTCAGCTTTCATTTTTGGCTGTCCATCATACAGTAGATAATTAGATGGCCATATAAGCTCCTGTCAACATTTGTTTTCATTGATACTTTCATGTATATCAAGTATATATCTTTTCATGATAACCTTCAATCATTTCTACTCCTATAACCATTTCACTTCTGTTCTTTTTGAAATGGAAAGCCCTAATCATAATATTAAAATACCATGCAGAGCCAAATTTAGACTATGATAAATAATTGAAGACCTCGGTAGAAAAAGGCTAAGGAATATGTTTTACCGAATTTATTTATTTTGTCAGAATCATGAAATTTTCACCCATAATATGCGATTTTAGTTGAGGAACACACTGCTGTGGGTTTTGTCATGGGATGGTAAGTTCTTGAAATATACTGTCCACAGTAACAACCACCATATAATGTACAACACACCATTGTTTTCCTTTCTTTGTTAGCTAATTGAGGTTTCAGTTCATTGTGCTTGAATGATTATAAGCTTAAGTCAGCACGCAAAAATTCAAAAGCAAAGCTTGACATTACTTTGCGCCATAAACAAACTGCAGTTTTAACTTCCTATCCATGCTTTCCCGAATAGTTCGACTCAAACATTTATCACGTTTATAATGTGTTACTTTGCGAAAAATAAGGTGCAAGCATGGCAGATACATGTAAGCTCATGTAATCAACAAAAGTTTTCACTATTGGTATATTGCAGCCACAAAAGAATAAAATGATGTGAAAACAAAGAAGTTAAAACTTGAAATTGCCATTCAACAATAACTTTTGTTGCTTGAAATGCCTTGCTACAAATGTACTAAACAAATGTAAAGACTTTATAAGTAGAAGCAATTATTGTAAAATAAAATAAATAGTGTAAATAAATTGAACTTGGGCAGCATAAGCAGGCAATTCAAATCCACACTGGATTGATTCTTAATAGAATATTTTCGATTGTAGTCAGTTTAACACATTCATTGCATGGATTAACTCCTGTTGGGGACTTGCCTTGCCCCACTAGTACTGCCAGGGGACTGTGCTGGAAAAAAAGTGTCCCACATGCAGGGAAATATAGGGGCTTTGCAATACAAAATTAGCAACGTCCCCACATTTGCCTGGAATCCTCCCACTCGGGGAAGCCGATGACAAGTGCATAAGGTATTGATGATAGCAACAACAATGATAAGTATAAGAACATATGCATACATATTAAACACCTCCAGGACGACTTGTCTGCAATTTTGTTTTTTTCTGTAGAGGTGGTGACAAAATTTAGCCAGAAATGTTTAATACGCATGCATATGTTCTTATGCTTATGCATGACGCTAGCGAGGACCAGGCTTTAGTCTATACATGTATGTCAATATTTTTCTGGTGAATGTTGCAGCTAATTTGTATTAAAAGTACACTGCTTGCCATCATTACTACAAACTACAAACTGTAAACTGGCACGAAGAGAAAACTAAACCAACAAAACAAAGTTACAGCTCAACAGAAGAAATCAGCTTGCATTCCCAACTCAATGTTTAAGTTATTTCTGGATCGAGTGCAAGTCAAACACTATAAACTCAAATCACGCACAAATATTTCCATGTAGTATGTTCCCATCATAGCATTTTAGATCATGGTCAGGTTATGGAAACAATTAGGGCAACTGTATAAATTATTTTCCCGTTATGTTTGTCCTGATTACCCTGGTCTATTCAAACTGAACTCTGCGGTACGTACAAATATTGTAACCGTTAGCCTATATAATATTTTCCTTTTTTGTAGGATTTATATTTCTTGATCACAAGGGCATTTTCGAATAAATTTTCAATAATTCTAGTTCTGAACATGCGCCGTGCGGTATTTGCGTTTGAAAGTGTGCTTTGCGTTTGCCAATGTAAAAGCGTTCGCTAAAAATTCTGATCTACAACAGCTGTAGATCGATTTCTTCACAAGAAGAGTCGCCCTATAGAAACTGGATAAGTTCATGGATGGATTTGTTGAGTTTTCCGAATAAATATACGGCCAAATATACCACTGATTCTCAATTTCTGAATGATCTACAAAGCTAAAGGTGTGTTGGACGAAGTGTGATAACCCAAATGGAGGGAAATTCACTTTTCCCTCGTAACAAACTACACAAACTGAACGATTACTCTTACCTTCGTAGTCTCCTAATCTTCCAGGAGATTTGTAGACTCGTTCGCGTTTGGTTGAAGCCATAATTATACAGATATTATGAAGACAGTGCCGTTGTCGTGCTCGTTGAAATGAAAATGGCGCTCATATCCCACAATTCAATGCCATCCCGCAATTCGATCCCAGAATGCAATCGTTTCCTTCTTCACGGACTCCTGGTGTGGGCAGGATCCAGCTAATCCCGGCATATACTCCATCTCATATCATAACCATATCAATGAATGGGTCCCTCCTTTGCTGTGATGAAGGGCTAGCGCTCGAAATGTCAGCTGCTAACTCGCGGTTAACATACCGGGCTAAATCAACTTTTAGTTGATTATACCAGTGTAGTATCTTCCCCGCCGACGCAGATCACCACTTGGATGAAAGCAAATTGAACTTCCTTTTACAAAAAAAAAGACTAGTGCATGATTTATATTCTGATAAGAAAACACTTTAGCCCGTCAGAGCACGCATTTTATTGCGACTACATTTTCTCTGAATTTATTCAACAAAGTGTTTATGTTTACACGAGCTACTGTTACCGTTACACGAAAATGCAGTAAAACTAATATTCTCAGGTTCACACCAAAAGGGTGTATGAATTACACTATGCAAGTGTAATAACACGCTTATAGTCTTACGCCAATTTAGTGTAAATTTATTTTACACAAAAAAGGTGTAAATGTATAAACCCATATATGTAATCTTACACCAATTCGGTGTTACTTATATTTTACACCAAAAAAGTGTAAATTTAACACATCACGAGGTGTAATCTTACACCAATTCGGTGTTACTTATATTCTACACCAAAAAGTGTAAATTTAATACATCATAGGTGTAATCTTACACCAATTTAGTGTAAATTATATTTTACACCAAAAAAGTGTAAATTTAACACATCATAGGTGTAATCTTACACTAATTCGGTGTTACTTATATTTTACACCAAAAAAGTGTAAATTTAACACATCATGAGGTGTAATCTTACACCAATTCGGTGTTACTCATATTCTACACCCAAAAAGTGTAAATTTAACACATCATGAGGTGTAATCTTACACCAATTCGGTGTTACTTATATTCTACACCAAAAAAGTGTAAATTTAACCCATCATAGGTGTAATCTTACACCAATTTAGTGTAAATCATATTTTACACCAAAAAAGTGTAAATTTAACACATCATAGGTGTAATCTTACACTAATTCGGTGTAAATTAAAATTTACACCAAAAAAGTGTAAATTTAACACTTTAAAAGTGTTGGCTCAACACCCAGGAATTTAGTGTGCAAGGCACTCGATTTTGTTGTTGTCGAGTAAACCCTTTTGAGTGAACCCTTTTGAGTGAACCAACACGTCGTTCCCGAAGAAAATCGTTTGTAGAGCTAATTTAACTGTTTACTTGAAGTTTTTGCAAGATAGTCGGAGTTCATCTACTGAATATAAATATAATTGTTTCGGGAAAATGTTGTATTGCGGAAGAGGAAGAACTACTGACAAAAGAAACCTGTCAACTCGAGGTGTTTGTTAGAGCCTATTTCAAATAGTCTCTGACCTCATTCAGGGTCAAACTGGCCTAAAATGCAGCCGTTGGGACTTCAACTGTCACCCCCTCTAAGAAAGGGAGGAGCGTTTAATGCCGCTATTTTTGGGGCACCACTAGTGCAACCAGATCAGGAACTACAACTAACAGTTATTCAGCAGTTATTATACGAGGCTGACCAAAATATGTTTTTTTTGTGGCGACCTGTAATACCAAAATATAAAGCCAGCAAAGGCATGTGCGATAGCAATTTAATATGATACTCATAATTCATCTTCACGATCGTATATTTCACGGCACACTCTGGGGAAAATATACCGATTATTTTCGATACATAGAAAGCTGTAGGTCTTTCTTTAAAAACCAATAAACAAAGGATTTTAATATAGTTTCTAATAACTAAATAAGACATTTATACTTATTAGCCCGGGTTATTAGTTATGTCTCTATCAATTCCAAGCCCGCCCATGCCCCCCCCGGGCATTTGTGGGGATTTTGTCATTTTGGAATCAGAACGTTGCAAATGCCCCACCGTGGAACCAGCTAAGTTATGCAAATGCCCCACCCCGGGGCAAGTATAGCGAACGCGCCAAATTTCTTCGCCGTTTCAAAGCCACATTTCACCGCTTTTCTTTATTAAAGTAATGCAGTACTCACCTTCAAACACTTTCGTAAGTGGAACTGGCTAGTGAATGTGGGATTTGGGGGCCAACAAACCGCACACTTCACCCCGAAACTGGGAAATTCCTAACGTCATGTTCACGGATGACTTTTCCGCCGCCATGTTGATCGACGAAGCAAGCACGTGTTGATCAGTTGAGCAAAACAAAATCAAACACAGGGAAGGGGTGGGATATTTTTTTGACAAATGCCCCGGGCCCGGACTTGCGCAAAACAAATGCCCCACCCCAGGGACAGATAGGTTGTCAAATTCCCCATCTTGCCCGGGGGGGGGGATGGGCGGGCTTGGAATTGATAGAGACATTATTACGACTCTGTAAAGCTCACCAACTAACTAACTATTGGCTATTGCCTGATGATTGACACCGAGAAAACTGAATGATTTCAATTCTGAACCAAAAGCTCCTCTTCTTTTCCGGGCTTGCGCTGGCTCTGGCACCACTAGTCGAGCTGTTAATAACAGGATGACATGAGGGAACAAAAGGAAATGGCATGTCTATCATTTCATTGTCGATAACCAATGTTTCAAATTACATTGAATTATGTTTTGAAAAGTAGATTCTTACCTTTCTTCCTCGAACTCCATTTTGTAATAATTAGCATGCGCATGCGCCTGTGATCAGCCTCGCTTTCGAGTGCCACAGGTAACCCATCCATGGAATTGAGTGACACGAGGAAAACAAAATGGCGGATGTCGACAGTCTCATGTCAGGTCCGTATGGGTTTGTACTCGTTAAAGGACTTGCGTTCTGTAAGTATTAATCTTGAACTTATATTTACTATTTGTCACTATCCGCGCTATTCGCCACTATTAACACTATTCGCGCTATTCGGTATTCACTATTCGGGTTTTCCAGAAACCCCTCTCCGTGTGTTTTCAAGGGGGGGGACTCCTGTTTGTGACGTATTATGTATGTGCCGCAGGGGTGGGTCAGGGTTTTGAGTTCAGTTTTGGGTGTGATTTTTGATGTTCCAGCCATTGTATACTAACCATTAAAAGTATTTTAATATCAATTTATTATTTGTTTTAAATTCCTTTTCAGGCGAACAATGTATTTCACAGGGCTATTTGTATTTATTTAAAGAAGGGGCAATCATGTTTTTTTTTTTCCAAAAGGGGCCAATCAGGGTTTTGGAGCTCGGATTTTGGGTCAAACAGAGTCAGGGTTTGAGCCTCTTGGCCTTCACATACATACCCATTTTTCATGTAAGTACCCCCCCCCCCCTCCCCGGGGTATAGATGTAGTTCTCAGCCAATCAAAATTTGAGAAATCGCCGGTGTATGTATGTCATGTAATGCACGCACGCACGACGACAAACGAGAAGTAATTCGAACACTTTTCGGTCCATTCTTAACTTATTTCAGTTGCCACTCAGATGAAGGTATGTTTTCATTATAGAGGTTCTGTCATCACTGGTCTGTTTTCCCGGGATTCCTCCAATTTCGATTCTGCCTACTGAACGCTAATCCGCTGCTTGTGGCTAATTTGCATAGTATCAACAAATGACAAAGCAAGGGACTACAACACTGAAAAGCGGTAGTTAAAGACTCCCGGCTGATCATTAAAATATCGAGCTCGACAAATCCGCCAAAACGCTAACTTCACCCCTCCCGTGGCGGGCTTGCCATCTCCGTGCATCCTCGGACTCACCCAGGAGCAGACAGGACATTATAACCTTTTAATATTTTCTCTTATTAGTAAACGGGGCGAAAGAAAAGAGAGCCAACGAAGTCAATATATATATAGTATTTTAGTCACATTTCCTTCTATTAAAGCCCGGGTCCCATATGATTGCTACGATCACTCAGGATTGGTGAAAAAATGTACTCAGCGATCGTAGTGATTTCGATCGCTGACCGGCTTCCATTTGCTCGCTGCGATCGCTGGAAAAATGCTGAACGATAATTTCTCAAACGGCTGTATGCAACAGTCAACACGAAAGCTTATGCTACTTTGACTGCTGCACACATTATAGTTCCCTTAAAGCTAAGTGCTCTATTCAACATTCTGTATCTAAAATATTATACATACTGTAATATCAAGGGCACCCAACGAAGTTTTCGGTTAAAAAGCTGTTCGGGAGAGTAAGTTAGCCTAAAACTTTCGGATTTAAAAAAATTGTCCCTAGAAAATTGTTTTCTGAAATACTGGCTAGAAAATTATAGAAGAAAAGGGAGCCTAAAAGGTTTCCCCTAAAATATTCGTACGTCCCAATTCGTCTGATCAATAGAGTCAGAAAAGGAAAAAAGAATCCCTAAAAAATTCGTACCTCCACAAAACTTTGCAACATGAAGTTACTTGGGCTAGAAAATTCTTGTTATGTTCTAGAATACTAACAAATTCGTAGGCCGGGAATATTTTGCCATAGTATTTTCGGTTGACGCGATTTCCACCTAGAAAATCCGAACAGCTAATAGCTTTCTAGATAAGCTGCAGACAACTGGTTTCAAACGAATTTCAAAAGGTACTCGTTGTGTGCCCTTGTAATATTCTTTCCTCTGTACATGTACTCTACGTAATTTTATGTTAATAGTGTGGAAGAAATCTGATATCACGCTAGATAACATCAATCATTCAAACTATATTTAGAGCTATATTTAGAACAGATCTCGTGCCCTCACTTTGAGAATCCAATCAAACCATAGTCAGGACAATGCAGTGTTAGTAAATCACCTCAAAGAACCACAAATCATTCTCAATCTCAATAAACAAAATAATGGTGGCAAACGTGTACGTACCGCAGCGGAGTCGGAAGACAGTTATCCGGGATACATGTCAATCTAAATTAGCTCAATCGATCCGGTCATACAGATATGGATACTCCTGGTAATGGGCTCATGTCAAAGCAACATACGATAGTTTTTGCATTAAAATCTCCCTTAGCATTGCTCGAGCTTTGAAGATGTTTGAAATACCATATAACCTCACACATTAGGGGCCGTCGACATATTCGAAATGCCCCGCTTAAAGGGGCTCTGTCATGAGATGCGCATGAACAGGTTTCAAGCAATTTAATGATATGCGGACGTTTAGGGGGGAGGGGGTAAGAGCATGGACGGTAGTGTGGGGCATTTAGAACAAACACTTTTTCATCAATAGAAGTACACTTTTTAATCAAATGTTTCCAGTCAGGTAGATTTACACTAGAGCGCAATTTCTGTTGAATTTCTCGGAAATTTCAACAAGGTCTTTTGATTACAAGACCCTTACTAGTATCATGAAATAACTCAAATCTTCAATCAGTTTTATAGTCGTGTACCCTGGTCCCAGAGGTTTTCTAGAGAGAGAACAGCCGTGGAGAAAGAGCCACGAAGCGGCGATCAGCGAGCTGTTCTCCGTCTGGAAAACCTCTGGAACCAGGGTAATAGTCGTGTGGATAATGAGTATTTTAGTCAAGATCCGAAATGAGCTCGTACGGGAATTCGAGGTACTGAAAGCTTGTTTTATACTTTGTTTATAAGTGAACTCCCGTTTATTTCATTACTGTTTTTCCTGACCTTATAAAAGCATAAAACAAGGCCTGACCTTAACGTCCGTTGTGCGTTAAGCGGGGCATTTCGAATATGTCGACGGCCCCTTAGCCGGATTCCCAACTTTGAGGGAAATGTCTGTTTAATAAATATGAAAGATCAAGAAAGGTGTGACCTCCGGCTGCGCCTCGGTGAATAAATTCCATTCCCGCGCGCGTACTCCTCCCCCTCACTCCTAACCTGACTATCAGGCACTTCCCCTCCCCGCGTTGTTTTTTCTTTCTTTTTCTCGGGGGAAAAGGTAAGCCTGATACTCAGGTTACCTCACTCCAAGCAAACCGTTATATACCCATTCCGCGACTACAGCTAGCTTCTGATCCGAAAGGCACGTTGACGGAATGTTTGGGGTCTGTCAATGTCCAAGGGCACCCAACGAAGTTTTCGGTTAAAAAGCTGTTCGGGAGAGTAAGTTAGCCTAAAACTTGTTTCCTGAAACAGCTGAAATACTGGCTTGAAAATTTGTTTTCAATCCCTAGAAAATTATAGAAGAAAAGGGAGACTAAAAGGTTTCCCCTAAAATATTCGTACGTCCCAATTCCCTAAGAATTGCCTAAAGGAACTGAAAATTAATCCCTAAAAAATTCGTACCTCCACAAAACTTTGCAACATGAAGTTACTTGGGCTAGAAAATTATTGCTTCTGTTCTAGACTACTAACAAATTCGTAGGCCGGGAATATTTTGCCATAGTATTTTCGGTTGACGCGATTTCCACCTAGAAAATCCGAACAGCTAATAGCTTTCTAGAATACGTCAAAAGACATAGTAGGCGCCTAAAAATGGCTAGATAAGCTGTAGACAACTGGTTTCAAACGAATTTCAAAAAGTACTCGTTGGGTGCCCTTGAATGTTGACAGTGCAGTCCATGTCACAGAAGCGTGCGTATTTGTGTTACCACAGGAAGCCCAATCCTTCCTCGTACACTTAAATAAGTCAAATGCACTTTGATAATCGAACCATGATTATTTCTAGTTTTAGTAAGTACCTGAAAACCAAGAGAAATGATTGTTAAATTCGTGCATGCAAAGGGAAATCATTCGACACATGTACACCGCTGACCACATATGACTCACGTGGTTTATTTGAGGTTAGGCCTTCCCTATATATGTGGCAGTAATTCGACACCTTTAACACAAAATGCAAATGTCAAAGCAAGTTTGTGTTATTATTCTCGTGGTCATTCAGGGAACCCTTCTTCTGTGTTTTATCGAGTTTGGCGTTTGGGAAATGCTTATACGAGAACCCAGAATTCAAAGAGTCTGGAGTCGCTTTACGAATGGCACGACCGAAGTTTTAGGGGTTATAGACTTGGAAGACGAATCGTCAAATTGGCTAATGGTTGTCGCTACAAAGAGAAATATTACTCGAGCATTAACTAATACTACTCTGTCACAAACCGAGGTAAATGAAACTATTATTTACCCACGAGAGAAGATTTTATATCCAGTTATCAAACACAAACAAGGAGAAATATTTATGTTGGTTTTTGTGACAACAATTCCCAAAGCAGTTGGCAAGAGAGAAATAATTCGAAGCACATGGGCAAACATTCAAATTAGAAATGACAATAACACGAGAAGTACCTTTACGATTCCTCAAGATGTTGTTATATATATCCAGTTTATTGTTGGACAAAGTGGAAATCTTAAAGTTGACACGGAACTCGAAAGGGAAGCTGAAAAGTTTGGGGATATTTTACGAGGAGATTTCGAAGAGTCGTATCGAAATATTGTTGTGAAGGTGTGGTATGCATTTACATGGGCTACGCGATATAAACCAAAATACGTTTTCAAAGTTGACGATGACATGTATGTTAATATACCACGGCTTGTGTCTTGGCTAAAAGATATTCCTACACCTAGGAAACTATATGCTGGGTACGTACATCATAAAGCTTATATAGCGAGGAACCCCAAGAACAAACATTATGTAAGTTTTGAAGATTTTGCAGAAAAAAGATTTCCAAGCTATTGTGCCGGACCCTGTTATATTTTCTCTGGAAATCTTTTGGAAGAGTTTATAAAGTGGGCAAAAGAACTTCCTATGTTTAGAGTGGAAGACGCTTTCCTTGGGCTTGTTGCAAGGAAATCGGGAGTCAAACCGCGTGACATAGGAGGTAAATTGTTTGTCTTGCGTAGGTCTCTAACGTTAAACTCTCTTAAGAGATGGAGAGATGGTCGACTTCCAAAAGTTATTTGTATAGGTGATAGTTTGACATCGTCATTGATGCAATATATTGATGATAGATACCGTGGGATGAGCTCTAAATAACTGCAGTTTTATACCCTGTATAGTCCCTGGGCTATCCCAACATCGTCACTGAACGACCTGGCTGTAGTGGGGTATTATACGCGGGGGATATTATGCACAGGGAGATTATGCATGGGAGTATTCTGGCAGTAAAAAGAGGGGAAAACAGCCAACTACTATACTACAGCATTTTAATAGTAGCAATTAACATTTTAGTTGAAGATAAGACAGCCTCTATGGCTAAACTCGGGCCTGTGAATTAAGACAGGTTGGGTACAATTTTAGACCCTAGACTACTTTTACCTCTTCTCACCATAAGAAATCCAGTCGTTTAGCATCTTATTAGAGGGAGGCTGAAATGGTATTTACGTTTTCATGGCTGTGTGATATGACCTTTCGAAAGCCAAATCCATTTGTCGGTTTTGGTTCTTTAGATTTGTTTTGTTCGCGCCTTGGACAACTCTAAAAGTTGTAAAATAGTTCAATAAGGACAATATGTAAACTTTTTTCATGAACGCTCTAAATAAACAAGTCAGACGTGCAAATTTTAAAAGGAAACAGTTTCTGGATATCAGATTACATTCCGCTGTGGTCACGTTTTATATATATATATAGCTTTCTGCATCTTCGTCCCTGATGCGTTACTCTGTGTATGTAAGTATATATTCATCGCTTTATTTTGTAAAAGCGAGGAAATGCCCGGAAATTCGTACTCTGACAGAGATTCGTATATCATTTCTTGTTATCGAGTGGATCCAGGGAGACTGTATTAATTTTCAGTCGGCAATTGCAATCGAAGTATTTAATATAAACTGAAACGTGACACGGTGGTGTGATAGGTCACGGATTAGCCTCCTTCAGCAGTAAAATCTATGATCAATTTTACTTCCGGTAAAATTTCGCGCGAAAACCAAAATAACTCACAATTTCAATCTCACTCAGGAGAATAAAAACGCTCTTTTTCCAAATGTCCGATGTACGTAATATTTACAACTGTGAAAGATCCAAGTATCGTATGAATATTGTCAGTGTCAAAAGCCTTCGGTATGTGAAAAATAAGTGTATTCATTGGGAAAACCGCTGACGTGCCGCAGACTCGTCATGACCGGAATAGTTGGCGATGGTCAACCATGTCACGTAACCCTTCTGCAAGCGTTTACATGCATGATTATATAAACTTCCAGCCCGGGTCAACCAGACTTGTCGGGTAAGACGGGTAACCCGCTTCGAGACCGGGTTGAACATTTGCAACTTCATTCGACATGTAAACACTCGCCTCACTGACCAACCCGGGCTGAGATTTTCGCGTCGATAATATAGAGTAAAGGTACTAATTATATCAAACAAGATGGCGTCGCAAAGTAGACACCAAACTCACAAATTAATTCACCTGTTCAATGAGACTAGGATCAATCTCAGGCCAGCGATGTCGTTCCTTCTCACTTGCTGTTTCTGCAAGGCTGCGTAATCTAGCGGAAGCTTTGTTTAAATCCTGAACTATCAGATTGTCATGAGCCAGTTGAAGTTGTTTCTGCTGCTGCATCAGCAATCAGCAATCAATCGGCGTTTTCACAAGTTGGGCTATTTTTAGATCATTCCCCCGCCAATTAGTGGTTGCATCAGTGGCGGAACAAAAGATGCCTAATTAGTTACTTTTGTTATGCTTACAACATGGCTGCTACGCTTTTGTGATTTTATTACCTTAGGAATTATAACAACCCAAGAATAGCGGGAAACCTTATTAAAAAATAACCTAACTTGTGAAAATGCCGTGGCATAGAGGAAGTTGGGACTTTATTAAAGCAACCAGGACGACGACGGCAATGACGACGGGACGTAGAATAGTGTTTTCTCCCGAAATTTGGTATCTACTATTTCCCTTCTTCGCCTTGAATTGTTTTTCACAACCAGATTTTCGAAACATATGATGAGTATAGAGTTCCGTTCACGCCGAACGAAAAACGGATTGATTTACTTTCTTACGTTCGCGTTCTCTTTAAAACGTCAATTTGGGGTTTTCACGTTGCATTTTTACAGAGAACGATGGAAATGTAGGCGACTGCGTGCATTTTCACGTGCAGCTATTTCATTTTGTTATTAAGGCTATTGTTTTATGCCGTCGTCGAATACGTCGCCGTCGTGGTTGCTTAAAGTGCATATAAGCCCTAGCCAGTTATCTTAGATATCGATTGTACATGAAGTGGATAGTCCAACGGTAGAATATTTCTTGATTTGGGTGTTGCGTCTACGAGATATAAAGGTTTATATTTCGAATATGCTAATGATGTGATGTCATCACCGACATTTGCTGAATTTCTTTGTGCTTGTGAATTAAGCTATTTTCTAATTTGATTTTTTTGGTAAAATCACTTTCATAAGCTTCAAATATAACTTTAAAAATAGATAATTTGTCTCTACCATCATGCTTTTGTATAATAAGTGGTGTCGGTGATGACATCACATCATTAGCATATTGGAAATATAAACCTTCATATCTCTTCGACGTAACACCCTAATCAAGAAATATTCCACCGTTGGACTATCCACTTCATGTACAATCGATATCAAAGATAACTGGCTAGGGCTTATATGCACTTTAAAGTTCCTAGTATGGGAGATTCTCGCTCTTAGTTATTGGCTCTTGGTAAAATGCCATGCAGCTGTGCACAAGCTCACACACAACATGGTCACCTAAATAGCTGAGAGCAACTCAACAATTTCCCTCCATTTTTAATAATGCACTGAAGGGAAAGAATTAGAGAAAACACAACTTTAATCGTTTTCACGTTATTTCCGGCCCCCGTCACATATTTTAGATACAGTATTCGAAGCTCTACGGCCAGTAAAAACTCTATTATATCGGTAAGTAATTTCGCGAGCTATGATTGGCTCATAACTTCCCGTACGAGCCTTCCGCCCACTTGCGGTCTCAAAGAAAACGAAGAGGCCATACAATAAACATCATATTAATCTCATTTTCTCGGCACATATTGACTGCATGAGCGGTTTGATTTACAAAAAAATATGGTCATATGATAAAAACCCTATTGACTGAGTTAGATCGGGCCGGAGGGGAAAATATTTGGCTCGAGGTCATGGACCTTGCGCCGTATAAAATGACCAAGAGCCAAATATTTTCCCGTCCGGCCCGATCTAACTCAGTCAATAGGGTTTTATCATATGACCATATTTTTTTGTAAATCAAACCGCAAAACAGCAAGCAAAAATTGTGCAGGGCCGGACGGCTTTTTCCGGCCCGCTCACGCCATACACGTCCAGCCCTCATCACGTGACTTTTGTAAATGGTTTGAAAGGAAAGCGCGCGCGGGGCCGTACGGGTCATATGATACTGCATGTTATGGATCCTAGCTCGTTTTTTTTTCCTTTTATGGTCCGCGCGCTTCGCTCTTGGGCCATAAAAAAGATACCACAGGAAGCCCGAAGCTCTAGATTATAATAACCAGCACCAAAGCGCTGTTTATAGATGTGGGCTCCCTGTGCGCTAACATTACAAGCAACGGCATGATCTCGTAGCTCGAAGACGCTCAGGCCATTGCAAAATTATAGCAACAGATTCATCCAAAAGTATTGTATGAATCCTCGCTACAGCCGCCCTTCAACGCTGATTAGTCGAAGCCCTGATTGCAATTGTTGCCCATGCACTCGCACAATATAACAGTAGAAACCGCCCTCAAAGATTATAGGGTGAGCTATGGCGTATGAGACCTATACAGTTCTTGTCAGCCAGCTCGGGCTGGGACTGCAGTCATGCAGGTACTATCTGATGTTCACGTGGCCTGTGCAATCTGATTGGTTCATAATCTCATAACGACGACGGACCCTAGGGTTCAATGACGCCACCATCTTCCAATGTTCAAAAAATAAAAACGCGAAAAAGAAACATTTAATCTATACCACTGGTCCGAATATAACAAAACTACGGTAGGCCATGTAAATAACAGGGCAGATTTATTTCTCAGACCTAAGAGCAGATTTCGTATGAGTGAGATAAACTATACGACATGTCGGTAGCCTTACCGTAATCGTACCGTTACCGTGCTGTACCGTAACTCTGTAATTTGATTGGATCAGCAGGACAAAAACAATAGGGAAACCATTTCAATGTCACGGCATGCCGTACAGTAACCGTGCCGTAGTCATTGCCGTAGTTTGTCCCACTCATACGAAATCTGCTCTATTGCAAAACCACTCTAACACGAAAGTCAACCAGAACTCCAGAAGTGGTTACAGAGTTGGAGTAACTTGACTCGACAGTAATGGTTCCTTATTATATGCGTATTACAACCTGAAACGAGTAGGGACTCATTTCAGGCATTGTCACTATATCTAACAACAACAACAATTCATAACAATATGACTAATGCTAACAAATATAGAGTTACTGTTTTCAGTTCCTCCACCCTACGTTTCCAACAAAACGGTACTAGAAAATAGACCGATTTAGCTTGTACATTTGTTGTCCCAATTCAGGTCACCTGACTTTTCCCTTGAGTAATGTTTTCTTGTTTTTCTGTATCCCAAGAGGAAATGTACAAATTTCTCTAATTGGAAAACAAAGCACTGAATCCTCTGGAGAGATGTCACATGGTCTGAATTGGGACAACAAATGTTCAAGCTAAATCGGTCTATTGCCGGCCAATGGGCAATTTCCCCGGCTGTTTCTCCACTTTGGACCGCAGGGAGCTAGCCTGCTATGCAGACGTATTTTTTCACTCTCATAAATTCGAAGAAAAAAGTAACGTCTGCTTACCCGAGCGCTTAATTAGTTTCCAATATTCACACCTCATTGTGTTATGGACCAATCAGATTTTACCTTCCATATCCTGGAAAGTGACGTATGTTGCATTTAAAAGGAATTCAGACAATACATTTGCCATTGACCAATCATAGGAGAGTGTTCACTGGCGCGCCAATTCACTAAAATTCTGACAATGGCTTTGATTGGGCAGAAAAATAAAACAAACGTGCTGACGTCTGCTTGCATATTGGAAACTAATTAAGCTCTCGGGTAAGCAGACGTTACTTTTTTCTTCGAATTTATGAGAGTGAAAAATACGTCTGCACAGCAGGCTAGCAGGGAGCCCACTCCTCATTGGGCGGTCACGTGTTACATGCCCATGGCAGTCAGCAGATTACGCTGAATAAATGAACACTGGTATAATAAACTAAAAGACAATTAAGGTATGCCGAGGGAAGCGAAAAGCAGCTAACGTTTCGAGCGTTAGCGAAACGGCGTTAGCGTTCGAGATTATAATGTTATCCTCGGTTCTATCCTCTCGTCATCACCTCTTATTGTCCTTTTGACTTATTCAATGTCAATGGCAAAAATGATTGGATTATTGGACGTCAATGAAAGATTAACAGTCTTTACAGTACAATAAAGCTGCATGGATATGATACTGTTCCAGCAGCCGATGTCGTCATCCCCCCCCCCCCCCCCTTCCCCTCTCTCAAAGAGAGTTTTAATCGAATGTTAAGGTTACTAAAACAATCTGGAAATTTTGACCGGTTTCCGTAAACCGGTGTAAACCGGTCTGGATCCGCGCCTGGAGAGTTAGGTGTGAAGTTGATTGATTGCAACATAATACTCATAATCGTTCTAGTGATGGGATTATTCTGCCGGGGTGTCCACTTACGGGAGCTTATATAAAAACAAAAGAAAAAGCCAAATTATAACCCTGAAAAGTGTCCGCGTCTGCTTACGAGAATATCCGCTTACGGGAATGTGTAAATATATAAAACACAGAGTTTGACTGAGAGTTCAAACGGGGTTTTGGAAAGGCGTCCGTCGTATAACTGGAGCTGTCCGCTTACGATAGAGAGTGTCCGCACAGAGAGCTTCGACAGTATTAGCATTTCTATCAATGGCGCAATTTCCTTTAACCCTTGATCCGATGTGTCTGGTCAGTCAGGGATGAGCCATAAAGTGTTTTCACGTGACGTCATCAAAATGGTAAACATGACGAGCTTAACCCGGTTCAGGAATGCGCTGCTGGATGTCAGGATTAATTCATTTTGTAAACCGCAAATCTCGTCAACACTCGGACCTTGTGGTTTTAAGAGTGTTATGGCAGTGAAAAATAAATCTCCTGATCTGTCATCTGCAGGAAACCATTCGCCTTTTGTAGTTCCCTACTGAGAATTAGAATAATAGTTAATATTCGATTTATCGCCGAATTTCGAGTCATTTCAAGTCACTTCAAGTTTTGGCGGGCAACTGTCTTCTGTACAACAGCCTGGGGACAACAGTCGATAGTAAAAGGCGATGGTATCCCCTTTCTGCGACCTTGATCTTTCTATGAAATTAGGCTCTAATTCATATAATAACTCATTCTGTCTTTCTTGGATAGTCAGTTCATTTTGAACTGTTTTTATCTGGAAGTAGAATACCAGTAATAAAATTTAAACAGGCCAGGTCCCTAACTACCTCGCCATACTTCATCAGGGCTGGAGCCTCAGATGGAAATTTTGAGGAGTACACACCTACAAACACTTTGAACTATTGTTATCTGGAAGTAGAATACCAGTAATATAATTAAAACAGCTCCCGCCCCCTCTTAGCGGCCAGGTCCCTAACGTTTTTGCAGGGAGAGAGAACGTCTGCACGCAGGCTAAGCAACGTACGGCTCCTGTGCCTAGAAATTTGCTACGCCGGAGCATCAAGCGACAGAAAATTAACGGTTTCACACCCCGCCTTTTCTGTCCCCTTCGGGGCTCGTTCGGCACTACGTCCCTCGTGAGCGCCAACATAAATTATTGTCAGCGGAAAGTCGCATTGTAGGAAGAGCCTGTGTATAAAAACCGTGTCAATAATCTGCATAGCTATAGGAGGCCAACACGACGTGTCACTTACGGTATTTGGAAAACGAAAATGAGTGCCTGGCGAATTCGATCGGCCAGTCCAGATGATTGTGGAGATATCCTTCGAATGATTAAGGTATAAATTGATACTTGTTGATTTTTATACAGTGTACTTCACAAATATTTGATATCCCGTACGAAACAGCTATATCTAATTGTGTCTGCATTAGGTCCTTTTGAGGCAGCATAAATGTCTAGAGAATCTTGCAAATGTCTTGAAAGTCTCAGTCTACATTCTCTTTGCTTGTTTTTTTCTGGAAATATTTTGAGGGTAGGGTTGTGTCAGTCGTTCTATAACTGATCTTATCTTCCTGGGTTCGATTCCTACTCTGAGCGCAGTAGAAACAATTTTCAAGTAGAGGCTCCCGATGCAATTCGTATAGGTAATGCCATAGAGGACAAATTAATCCCTAATTTCAACTTGAAATTTCACGCGTAATTTGTAATTTCACATGTGAATGTTTTTCTGGATCGTAATTTGCCCTCCATAATATTAATGGTAATCAAGTCACTTGTGTTTGTCAAAATTACGTAATTTCCCTCGCCGAAGCGGCGTATTATCCGCCTGGTCAGTGAAATTGTCACTAGAGCCTGTACTGGAGTTAGCCGACAGTCAAGCAAGGGCCTTTCTACATTGGCTTGATCGGACCGGTTGACCTAAATGGCATGACCTTTAAAGGTCAGAAGAACTGAGCGTACAACATTTGAAGCAAATTGCTTTGACTGAAAACTCAAGTACGCGGTACACGCGCGGTACATGCACGATTACAACTCTCAGTCCCATTTCGCTCAATGTACATGGACAGCTCTGAGACAATTAAAGTAAGGAGTGGCTGCATGTAAAGTGGAAACCTAGCCTGAATTTCAGCCGTCTCCTCCGGTGAACCAGAGAAGATGGCTGGAATTCAGGCTAGTGGAAACCTATTTTATAAATGTTTCTTTGCTGATGAATGAACTATTCAAGTGCCGCTGGGCGGTTAGAAAACTGATTGATCTATATTTTTTTACCCAGCCTATCCAATGTACGATTAACGGAATATCGACTTTTAAAATGACACAACCGGCTGAAATTCACGCATTGGCGAGTCAAAATGTGGCTGTAGAGAACGCATGGACCTTGAACACAAATAGAATATGGCAAACAGTACTTCAGCATTTCAAACCAGTATTTTGGCAGGGATAACCTTCCATTCTAGCTCCTTTCTTTCGACTACACGTGTAATCATACCTGCCAACCCCCGGAGTTCTAAAATCTGGATAATGTTGGTTGAGGCTTTGTTATGACGTAATGCTTTCCCAATCTTTCCGATACCCCGTTAGTGTTCCGAAGACTTTCCGAAAGCTCTCTGGAAAAATTAGTTTCAAGCTTTTTTAACCCTCGAGGCTGAAAAACGGCGAACTCAATCCATAAAATGGCTAAAAACCGGGAGATTTTAGGCTCTATCCGGGAGACCGGGAGATGAGGTCCAAAATCTGGAGTCTCTCGCATAATCCGGGAGAGTTGGCAGGTATGCGTGTTCTTGCATGGACAAGCCTAGAAAGGAAAGAACTCTAAATGTATAACGCTATCGTAGAATTGATTAATTTCCTTGGCACACGACCAGAAGTTGGTTCGCTAGATCGAGCATTAGATTAATTCCGCTCATTCTATTGTAATTATTCAAGTATAAAGGCAACCGATCTCCCCGCCGATCCCGGCCATTCAGTTGAACCCACAAACTCTATTTATAAACATCCCGATATCACATTTTCTGATTAGCAGCTGTCCGATTTCAAGTTTCCCGTATGAAAACAATAACAGTGACTCGCAATGCATCTTGGTTGAATGAGATACTTTATTAAGGCTGGTAAAGTTGGCCTAGTCAATACAGGGACAATACAGCGCTGGTTTGACAATAAGGGCCGCCATTTGCGAACACAAAGGCGAGAAAATTGATTTCTGCATGGATTTTCACCAAATAAAAACTCTTCGAAACATCTAGGGTATGTATACTAAATTTCCAGCGCGAAATTTTGATTTAAACATACGATTTTCGACACGAAATAATTCACAACAGACGTTTGATTAATCGCACACCTCAATTTTAATTAACTTTAATAGCTTCTTTATCCGTATGTAATTACTTGGTTTAGGTATTCCCACCTCACTTCTAGTTTGTGTTGTGTTCACAGTACTTTGTTCAAATCCGTGCCTAGCAATAGCTTTTCATCTGTATGTAATTAATTGGTTTAGGTATTCCCACCTCCCTTCTAGTGTGTGTTGTGTTCACAGTACTTTGTTCCAATCTGTGCCTAAGTAGCAACGGCTCCTGTGCCTAGCAATTTGCTACGAGCATCAAGCTAGAGAAACAATTGATGAATTGTTGCCCGCGCAAGATACATTGGAATTTGGAGACTGCCACGTGACCCTGAATCAGCCAATGAGAACGTGTGATTTGTCTGGAAAACTTATGGCTTTGTAACAACTACAGTTGTTTCAAATGATCCGTTGACTGTAAGGTTCATTATGCTATACGAACATGACTTATATACCGATTTACACGATAGAAATATGTCTACATCTTCAAAGTAGGAGCAGACAAATATTATTCATTGAAATTCCTGAATCTGTGCAGTTGGTTATCTTTTACCCAGCTACTAAACCTCGGCTTGTGTCAAAATCACTTCTCTTGGTTGTGGTATAAAAAGACATAAAAAAACTCCAAACTAGGGGTCCGAGATCAGGGCACCCCAGCTTTTCCCCCCCATTACCCAGCATGGGTGTAGGAAAATTATTGGTCAATAAGTTTCACCGGAAAATAAACGTACGTACAATGATTACAATATGATGATTTTTGTAACGATATAAATTTTCAGGATTTGTCTGCTTACCACAAAGATCCTCCAAGTGTAGTAACGGTTACTGAAGAAGGTACTAAACTTTACATTGTTAGCCAGTAAGGCACATTGCGAATGTAAAGCACACTTTAACATCAATAATTACATGTACGTATTTGCAACACTACAATGGCCCGGTTGTTGATAACTTTATCCACCGGATAAATGTCATAGAGTTCATTGTTTGTTTGTTCTTGTCCCCCACCCCCCCCCCCCCCCCCCCCCCCCCCCCCCATGGGAATAAACCTACATTGTTTCATTTGTTCTTTTATCCAATGACCTTCTGGAAAACTTAACATAACAATGGTGACGTCATGTACAAGGGGTCTTTTACCAACAGCTATGCCCTCAGCTGACTGCAACATATATAATATTGCTGCTGGCTAATTGCTAATACATGATAGGCCACAGTCATTAATTGCCAGTTTCAGACCAACCATCAATATCATTAGTTATGTTGAATAAGTGTGCTTTAATTACCTTTCTAATGTACCTTATTTTCCACCCGACGGTCCAGTCCCATTGTTCTCTATAAACACTATGTCAGAGATTGAAGCTGCTAAATTATTCTTGCATACACAAAATAATGACATCAGCACATATTGTCTGTTATTGCAGGTAGGATCTGCTGCAGTACAATTAAACCATTATCTCTTTTCTTGGGTCATTAGGAAGTTTTATTGTTCGAGTATTTTGTTACATACATGCAGTCAATTGATCCCAAGGCCCCATTGTTATTTTCTCTTTCAAGTTTCAACAAACATGTCTGATAGTTCATGTAGTCAAGAGGGTTCAGAAGGTTGATGGTTCGAGACTCGGAACGCTGTTTTTTATTCCCATAAATTCCTTAGCTTCCCTTAATGTAAGCCAATATTAATTAAAACGACGAAGTAGTTTATTTAGCGTAGTGAATATACGGTTCTTTGATCTATATTTTTGCCTTTTGTTCAAACCGTAGGGTTGTAGTGTGAATAACTGGGTGCTCCAAAATATATATACATATAGATAGATATAACTAGAATAGACGGTGAAATAGAAAATATGCTGCGTGGGATTTTAACCCACGGCCTCGGCATACTAGTCCGCTGTGTTACCACCAAACCATCAGGACCAACCTACTGTTTATATGTGTTTATTAAATAAGCCTGAATCCTTCGGGATCCTTTAAACTTAGTGATTCCTAAGTTGGCCTTAGGGCCTGTGAATCAGTATGATCCTTAGGGTGAAAGCTAGTTTAAAGTTATAGGCTTTCCCATCTCGACCCTGAAAGAGAAAATGTTGGGAGTACCCACGGTGACGTTCCACAATGACAACACCAGCCGGCTGCGTTGCCAGCGTGGTTGGTCCTGATGGTGTAGTGGTAACACAGCGGACTAGTATGCCGAGGCCGTGGCTTTAAATCCCACTCCGGGGACATGTTTTCTGTAGACGCTAAAATTGCGATCAACCCCTGTGAACAAAAATCATAAATTTCCTCTTCAATGTCACTTGTCAATTTCATGAAATGAATATGTGTTAGTAGAACAATGTGGCACTCATGAAGTAGATTCTACTAGTACCACAGGTATACAAAATGTAGAACAATAGTATTTCAAAAGATACATACATTTTATGTTGTCCAGAACCTTTTAGTACACCCTGCCAACTGCAGCCTCTGACTATTATTCATTGCTAATATTCCGACTTGGTACACAGTACAAATTCCAAGCAGGTGATTGGCTAATGACAGTGCTTTATTGGTGACCATAGCACGCTGTGCCCTCAGTTGGAATATTAAAAGGATTAGAGACTTTACGTTTGTGTTTTATTGACAAATGCAGGCACCTGTTGGCAGTGCACGTGTACAATGTACAATGAATTATACAATTTTATTTCGAAAAAAAATCATGAATACTGTGGCAGAACGTTTTCGTTCATACAGTCAGCACGTTCCTGTATTTGTCAATAAAATATGCACACCACTCTCTAACCCTTATAACAACAGCAATGTCCAAATGTAACAAATGTTTGGTTTATGCCTTGGTCGTTTCATGTTGTTTTGCTTTAGGTACTTATTGACTGAGTGGGAGGGCCGGACGGGAAACTATTTGGCTCGAGGTCATGACGTACAAAATGACCGAGAGCCAAATATTTTCCCATCCGGACCGACCTAACTAAGTCAATAGCTTATTTTTTTGTAGATCAAACCGCAAAACAGCAAGAAAACATTGTGCAGGGCCGGACGGCTTTTTTCGGCCCGCTCACGCCATACACGTCCGGCCCTCATCACGTGACTTTTGTAAATGGTTTCGAAAGGAAAGCTCGCGCGGGGCCATACGGGTCATATGATAAATATATATATATGAACTTATTAGGTTAGTGAACAAGGTAATATTAGTGTGAAAAATTACAGCTGTAGTAATCCTTTTTACTGTGCTGCAGATCTTAAACAAAATTTACAAGGAGGGATATTTGAATGCTTGGTAGCAGAAGAGAATGAAAACAGTCAAGATCATCTTATAGTCCATGGGCCAGACCAGATTTTCTTACCACTTCGAGGGACAAATTGTGACTGGTGTCATTTTGAAGAGTAGTCCAAGGTGTGTTGTAATTTTGATGATAGCAGTTTTGAATGGGCAGCTTTATGGTATATTTTTAAAAATTGAAAAATGGCATCCCAGCATGAAAACGAGGCTACCAGGAAGAATGCCTGAAAACCATTAATGATAATTTTTCAACGCCATCTAAAAGAAACACAAAGAGAAAACACCTTTTCTGTTTACCTAAGTCAATTTTTTTTCAAAAATACCATTTTTACATTGTTTTACTACAAAATGACCTTCACCAAAATGTGCAATGCATTATGGGTAATTCAAGATGGCAGACAATGTCGCAGGTATGTTTTGAATTGTGTTTGTCGGGTTTTTATATCGGATTTTCGATATTTTAATAAAAAATATATTCCTAACCAAAGGTTTATGAGTTATCGGAAGTGTCTTTAAAATAAATTGAACAGTAAATGGATGTTTTTTAGTAAGGGACTGTGCAATAATTAGCAGGAGGGGGTATGGGAAAGAGATGGTTAAAAATAATGCTTCACCACCCGCCCCGCCCCTCCCCCCCCCCCCCCCTACTTAAAAGAAGAAAAAATAACTATCACTTCCCCTCATACTGGCTAAAATAAATACGACCCAAACCATCCTTTAAGAAGACTTACAGGGCTTCATGTGGTTTCAACAGTGGATTTGCATGATATTTTAATCGGGAACGAACAATTAATGAATACTTCATAGCTATATTCTTCACATATCCATATTCTAACTGATTCATCTGGAGTGGAAGTCCTTGCTATATTCACCTCTCTAATTAACTGACAAAGCTTGCTTGAGAGACCTGCTCAGCTGCAACTGCTGTATTTATAGAGAAGCTGCAGAGTCAGTTCAGGAGTTCTTAAAATTATGAACAATATACAACTCCAGAACTCGGATCGATTCATGAACTGTATTCAAGTAGCTGAATGAGAACACTCAACAAAAATATGTATCATGGACTCCTCTGTGTCACTCTCATGACCACTCTTAAATTTTGCTTGCTGGCAATACCTGCTGTGTAGTTTTGTTAACCATGTCTTTCAGGACATTAGAATATTAGAATTGGGCTGAAATGGTCGTATATATCATAAATGGCCCATATCGGAGACGAACACCCCGATGTTCTCGACTATTTGAAGTCTGCAGGTTAATTGATTTGCTGTGCAGATAGGGAAAGGTAACCTTTTGGAAAAATACCTGTAGACCAAGCATGCGAGAAAACGGTAAATAAATACACGCAAACCCCGAGGCACTATAGTAGCGGAATATAGAAGCATTTTCTTGAGGAATTTAAAGGACATGCTTCATCTGAACAAATCAAGCTGTCAGCACGATGATCTCCAGAAGAGCCGGATCTCCAGAGATGAAGCAGATGTGCAGTATTACTGTCAACGTTGGATAGCTGGATAAATCCATTTGAAATCGAACAAGATCTTGTTTGCTTATGCACAGGTAGCCTGATTTTCAGACGGTACGAGGTTGTCCGCTCACTTCCCCCCCGGAAGTGAGAGGACGACCTCGTACCGTCTGAAAACCAGGCTAATCCACAGGCAGGGTGGCCACCGAACAGATTGAACGTGATCTACTTCAGGCCAAAGATATTGGCGAAAGAGCGTACCGTTCCTTTAGCAAGCAAAGGATAGAGTCGAATCCAGCGAAGGTAAAATTTCACGACAAGATAAGAAGACTAACAAGTCTACACTAGCGAACGAACTCCAGAAGGATGTCCCAGCAGTTGAAGTTATGCCACAACCATCGACATGCAGCATTGGTGAAATGGCCCAAAGGCTCAAAGGAGACCAGAAGACGTTTTCTGAAATGGCAGATGCATTGATGGCTATGGTCTTGCAAGGAGCAACAAGTAACCGGATAGATGTTGTCTTTGATGTTTATCGAGAGACATTGATCAAGAATATGGAAAGAGAGAACAGAGGAGGTGAGACAGAAACGAATACAGAAATATAAAACCAGATAATAGAGTACAGGAAGTTTTTTTTCAAACCCTCAAAATAAGAAGCAATTCGTTAGATTTGTCACCGAAGAATGGCAGAATGAGAGGTTCAGATGAAGGCTAGTAGGAAAAACGCTTTACACCACGACCGAGGGAAATTATGTTGAGATTTCAGTAGACGGTGTCGTTACCCTCAGTGAAGAACTTAAGTATAAGAAGATCTTCAGCATACGCAAGAGGAAGCGGACACCAGACTTCTGCTTCACGCCTCTCAGGTATAGCACTGGTAATGGCTACAGCGCCGTTGTGATATCATCAGAAGATAACCAATGTTTTTGTCCCGGGGGGGTTCTTCCTATATTCGGCTTGTAGGGGTGTGATCGTCGTATTTTTTAGGGTTTGAAATCGGCGATCCGGTATTTTTAGGGGTTGGTCAAGCGAAATCCATTTTTAGGGTGATTTTTAGACCATGAGGCATGTTTTAGGGTGGGAAATGTTTCACGGTTTGTTATTTTTAGGGTATTTTTCGAGTTTTTCCGACGGTCACCCCTACCCTTTTTACCTTGAAGAACCCCCCCTCCCCCGAGTTTTTGTACTCTGTCTTGCTTTCAAGTGCTTTGTTCCATCTACTATGTATTTAAAATGTGGTACACAGACTCGTACAAGGTACATCAACATTACAACTGTTGTCCAACCTCATGGTTCGGAGCTATGTAAATGTCTTCCAGGATTGCATGCTTTCACTGGGTGTGATAGTTTTCCTTTTCCAGAAAAGGCACTGACGTGACGCTAACTGCATTAAAGCTGGTGAAGCGAAATTTTGATGAGCTATTCACGAGGCTTCAAGAGTTCACCTTTATGATGTACTCCTCACACCCGGGGACCAAGGATGTTAACGAGCTGCGCTATCGAACCAGCTTCCACCATGCGAGGACACTCTGCGAAAGCATTCCGCTAGTTCAAACTATCAGACAGCAATATGGCGCAGAAGTCTTCAGGGCTGTACTCAGGTCCCTTCGCTCGTTGGATCTGGATGGAGTCTAGAGGATGGCAAGTTAAGCATTGACTGGATGAGTGGGGAACCGGCACCCAAGGCTGTACTTGAGCTCCTATCCTGCCAATGCAAGAGAATCTGCAAGTTGCCGAGCTGTACCTGTCTTGCCCACGGTCTGCAGTGCACTGACTTGTGTAAGCTACAAGACTGTACAAACCGGCGTGAGCCTGAATCTACCGAGGATTCACTTACAGATGACTCTGACGACGAAGATTAAGACGATTAAGAGAGTAGATACATGTATAATATAACGCATTCCGTTATATAACTGTTATCATTTCAGTGGTAGAGTTACCTGTAAAATACTAAATAGAATGGTGAAAAAAGTACCAGTTATTTAGGAGCTATAGGCATATAATGTGCAATTATACAACGCGTTGCCATGGAAACCAAACGAAAACATTAGTTTGCCATTCTAAGTCTCTTTCGTTATCATTCTTGATGTAACTGGCACCTTTCAAATGCGTATTCGTACTAAGAGGTACACAAAACAACATTTTGTTGTAAATTTTAATAATATTGGGATATTTTTGATGCTGATGACGTCAGTTCATGAATTGATCAAAGCTTTAAAGTTGCTCTTTCAACGTTGCTATTATATGTGAAATGAAGCAGAGCCGTATGGAGTTAAAAATGTATGATAGCACTTGCCCCTTAGAGTAGTACGGAATGAATATTAAATACAACTTATCAAATTTGCTGGGAAAGTCATTGATTTTATGTGTTGTGTTTAATTTTAACGAGCGGTTGCCATGGAAACCAAGCAACATTAGTATTTTGTTATTTGATTTTTCTTATACTATCTTATTGTAGCTATTTAGCATGTTTAAAAAGACAATAAGCTCAAAATATGCAAGATAGTAGTGTCTTCATCAGTCGATCTGGTTCATTTCTTATGACAGTGATGACGTCACTTAATCACGTGATTTTAGCATTAAAGCTGCTCATTTGACATTGCTATCATATACCAAAATGAAGTAGAGGAGTGGAGGTTTTCAAAAATGTATGATAGCCTTTGTCCCTCTGAGTGGTAAGAAAATCCATTTTTTTGGGTCTTGGCCCATGGACTATATGGGCATATTTTGAAGAACATCCGCCATCTTGGATTCATCATCGCTGAAGAATGGTTAGCGGTTGAAGTGTGAACCCAATGAATGCCAACCGTACATTGTTCTACTTGTACCCAGTTGCGAAGTGAGTATTAAAAAAGGCAAAAACGCTAAGTTCTGATGAATTTGTAGTTATTTTCAACGAATTTTGAACGCGCAATGCGAAAGACGACATCGCCAGTTTATTTTTCAAATCAAAAATGCACGCGCTATTCGAAATTCTCCAATGAGCGCGCGCGAAACGTCTAGCCAATCAGTGGCAGAATCCCACCAGCCTGTACCAGGGGTACTTTCGACGCCATCTTGGATTAGGCGCGCAAGACCCCTGGGAACGAGGTTGGCGCAGGTCAATAGATTGCTGCGCGTGCGCAGGTCAATAGATTGCTGCGCGTGCGCAGGTCAATAGATTGCTGCGCGTGCGCAGGTCAATAGATTGCTGCGCGTGCGCAGGTCAATAGATTGCTGCGCGTGCGCAGTTCAATAGAACCTGAGCGTGCGCAGGTCAATAGATTGCTGCGCGTGCGCAGGTCAATAGATTGCGAGCATGCGCAGGTCCAACCTCGTTCCCAGGGGTCTTTACGCGCCTAATCAAAGATGGCGTCGAAAGTACCACTGGTACACGCTGGTCATGTGACCCAAAAATATGCACAATATATTAGTCCATGGGCCAGACCAGATTTTCTTACCACTTCGAGGGACAAATTGTGACTGGTGTCATTTTGAAGAGTAGTCCAAGGTGTGTTGTAATTTTGATGATAGCAGTTTTGAATGGGCAGCTTTATTTTATATTTTTAAAAATTGAAAAATGGCATCCCACCATGAAAACGAGGCTACCAGGAAGAATGCCTGAAAAAACCATTAATGATAATTTTTCAACGCCATCTAAAAGAAACACAAAGAGAAAACACCTTTTCTGTTTACCTAAGTCAATTTTTTTTCAAAAATACCATTTTTACATTGTTTTACTACAAAAGGACCTTCACCAAAATTTGCAATGCATTATGGGTAATTCAAGATGGCAGACAATGTCTCAGGTATGTTTTGAATTGTGTTTGTCGGGTTTTTATATCGGATTTTCGATATTTTAATAAAAAATACATTCCTAACCAAAGGTTTATGGGTTATCGGAAGTGTCTTTAAAATAAATTGAACAGTAAATGGATGTTTTTTAGTAAGGGACTGTGCAATAATTAGCAGGAGGGGGTATGGGAAAGAGATGGTTAAAAATAATGCTTCACCACCCGCCCCGCCCCTCCCCCCCCCTACTTAACAGAAGAAAAAATAACTATCACTTCCCCTCATACTGGCTAAAATAAATACGACCCAAACCATCCTTTAAGAAGACTTACAGGGCTTCATGTGGTTTCAACAGTGGATTTGCATGATATTTTAATCGGGAACGAACAATTAATGAATACTTCATAGCTATATTCTTCACATATCCATATTCTAACTGATTCACCTGGAGTGGAAGTCCTTGCTATATTCACCTCTCTAATTAACTGACAAAGCTTGCTTGAGAGACCTGCTCAGCTGCAACTGCTGTATTTATAGAGAAGCTGCAGAGTCAATTCAGGAGTTCTTAAAATTATGAACAATATACAACTCCAGAACTCGGATCGATTCATGAACTGTATTCAAGTAGCTGAATGAGAACACTCAACAAAAATATGTATCATGGACTCCTCTGTGTCACTCTCATGACCACTCTTAAATTTTGCTTGCTGCATGGCAATACCTGCTGTGTAGTTTTGTTAACCATGTCTTTCAGGACATTAGAATATTAGAATTGGGCTGAAATGGTCACATAACTTCGTCGTATATATCATAAATGGCCCATATCGGAGACGAACACCCCGATGTTCTCGACTATTTGAAGTCTGCAGGTTAATTGATTTGCTGTGCAGATAGGGAAAGGTAACCTTTTGGAAAAATACCTGTAGACCAAGCATGCGAGGAAACGGTAACTCTAGAAACTCGTTCTTTTCGGTATATATACTCAGTTTCCTTTGGAGTTACAGATTTTTGAATTTTGTGATGTCACTAAAATCAGAAGTCTTGACAAACCTGCCAAATAGCAAACCTAAAAGTATCTTTGAACGTTTTCTCTTTTCCAATATTAATTCTACATCAAGTGAATAGTAGAAGGTTACAATATTTCTGGGTTTTAATGCCGTGCTAATGAGATGTTTTAATTTCCAAAATGCTAATTACATGACGTCAGGTAGGTATTTGTTAATGCTCGTGAATGGATGTATTTGCTGATATAGGAAAACCAAGACGTAAAATCATTTGTTTAAACCACAAGTACAACACTGATAGTTAAAAAAAAGAGCGTTTATCTGTAACTGCAATTTTTGTATAATAAATTAGGCCTCCTTTGACGTCGCGTAATTAGTACTAATTTTTGGAAATTAAAACCTATAACTCGGCACGGAATACGAATAAAGAAATATTGTATCATTCTACTTGTATTCACTTGATGTAGAATTGATATTTGAAATAAAAAAATAGGGTTCATAGAAACTTTAATAAACTGATTTACTGGCTGGTTTTAAGAACTGAAGTCATAGACGGTGTTCTCTTGGACTCAAACTCGGGGAAAACTTATTATTGTGAATGGTATCGGCAGTCGATGGATTAACTGCATTCAAAGGCAGATCTCCTCCCAAGAACAATCTTCTTTCCCTACAGTCTTTAAGGAGTCGTAACAAAGCCCCTCGATATTGTAAGTTCATGAGTGCGTAGATGACGACGTTGCAGCCAGAATTGCCATAGGACAACGTGATACAAACGCGTTGTAGCCAGGGCGGAATAAACTGCTCTCCTCTGAAGGCTCGTATCGTTGTTGTAACAAAATATGGCATCCACATAATAAAGAAGACTCCAATGACTACAGCTAGCGTTTTAACTGCTTTGAGGTCTCTCTTGAATGAGGAAACTGCCGGAGTACTTCCCACATGGATGGCCTTCACGCGTCTTGTATTCCTTTGAACCTCGCGGAAGATCAAGGCGTATGTGACTACCATGATGTTTACAGGAATAAAGAAGTAGAAGAAAAGGACTAGGATAGTCAATACTGGGTCCTGCAGCCAGTCTATCTCACACTCTGCCATATGCGGGTTGAATCTTTGTTTCGCTAGGTTCACTGGTAGGGCTGGGATAAGCGCAAGGGCCGCGGACTGAATCCAGATATAGGATAGTGCGGTCACTACCCGTCTGGGCGTCACTCGGACGTCGTAAGAAAGCGGCCATTTGATAGCTATGAGTCTTTCAATGCTGATGGCACAGAGGTGTAGAATAGACGCCCCGCATAGTAATACTCCGCACATTGAAGACATCTCACACCACGTCGATCCAAACACCCATCTCCCGCTAAAGATCGTGACCACAATGTACAGGACTCTCAACAGAGGAACCAGTAGGTCGGCCACTGCTAAACTACACACGAAATAGTTCGTCAAGTTTCTCAAATTCCTGAATCGCCAAAATACTATGCAAACGAGGCTGTTTCCCACCAGAGTAAGCACAACTACTATACACATAGCACAACCGAACAATATCGCCTCTATACTGGATATCTCAGTGACCCATAGCTCATTGTCAACTCTGGTCGTATTTGCCGACATTTTGTATCCCCGGTCGCCTTTAGTTTGTAACGAACTGATCACATTTGGTTATGAAACTTGATAGTTCGAGCGCGATCCTCTTAGGTTGAACAAAAACCTTATTGGAACAGATTAGTTTCTATTGTAGCCAGGTGGAAGCTCCTTTGGGTACAATTCCATGAACCTTTGACGAGATATTGTTCTGGGAAACGGAACAGTTGCTCAGTTGTTCAGTGTAACGTGATCTAGTATATCTCGTAGTATAATGGGACTGCCGGTAGTAAGGGAAATAGAAGTCCCGTCGAACGAACAACGTGCGCCGTCAATCTAGGATTGTTTATCCTGCAAGTGTAAAGACAACGAGTTAAGTAAAATTGGACTTTGTTTAATGAAAGGTTCGGCTAAAAAACAAATTACTTAGTTATAATCTTAAATGTGATAGCGAGAGTGACATTAGACAAAGCAAACGTTTTTTTGTCAATTGTTTAAATGGATTTAATGACGATGCATGTGAGCAGTCCATATTCTTTACTTTTGTAATGAAATATCATGACTCTTGCTTGAGATAACGTACTTTTGATAATCAAAGAAACAAATTGATTGCAGTGATGCTCTGACAAGCCGTGAAAAGTTGGTACCATACTAGTGTATACTTCACAAATTTTGCATAATCATGGCATCCCCAATATATTGGCAATCCTTTTTACTGAACTTAGATTAAGACTTCGCAATATCAATCAAAAACGAGTCACTGCACGCATTAATATTCCAATAACAAGCTTAATTCTTTATGCTACAACTTAAAATAATTGAAAACCGTTCTTTTAGGATCTGACATTTGTTCTTATATAAAGCCGACGATTGTTAAGTGAAACAAAATGCTATTTTTTCCCTTTAATTTGGGTTACCGTGTTGACAGTGTTGATATTTTCAAATAACCGCACCGGATACAGTTTAATATAGGAAACCACCGAGTAGAAAGTCACCAGGATTTGATATACTAGCGTATCATCCACGCTTATCAAAGTAGAGACCACAGAGTTCGAAAACCGAATTTAACGTTTGTACGCGCGTTTGAAGTTGGTATCGGCGCGCAAACAGCACGCATACAATTAAGGTATCGTTTTTGTTACCTTCAGTAAAACTACGCCCAGACTTTTACTGCTGTGAACTGAACTGTATACAATGCATGAACACTAGAAACTCTTCTTGCAATTTTAATTTCTCTTAACTAAAGTCAACCAGTTTTTTGGTGGGAGAACTTTTTACTTTTGTGCAGCCTGCGTATTGAACTGAATCTTCCCAAAGACGCTAAGCAGGCTTCGAATATTTCTTCTTTTTACCTTAAACTATAAAGACCTGTAACCTGGATTAGCTATATATTTAGATAGGAATATGCATAAATTGTGTTATTATAATTTGTTTATTAATATCATTTTATTACTATTACACCTTTTTACCGTTCACATGAATGTAACACATTTTAGTTCTTTTTTGTTTTCGTTGAGGGCCACGAAAAAAGAATGTATAGATGTAGATCTCAAGTGCTACCCTCGATAAAAAAAGACATTATTATTTTTGTTATTATTATGTCATGAACTAATCATAAAATTATGCCATGAACTAACCGTATACTCACCATATATCTCTGCCAAACACTAGAAGCTTTGACGAAGCAATAAATACCAAGCAATTTTATTGCCAACATTACTGACTTTCAGACCAATGCCCAGTTTAAATTACGGTCTGGAAGATTAACAGATAGGATATCAACATCGGTCTGAGGCTAAAGCCGAGATGAAAAGAAAGGCCAGCGGAAGCCAGGTAATGTATCCAGTTCGTTTTTGTTTCAGTAATCCCTACTCTGGAAATTCAAGTGCCCTTGTCGATCCCTGGATTACAAACTAAATCCCTGGTGCTAAACCTGGCTCAGCATAACTGATGTTTAAAAAGTGAGCTAAAACTCGAAAAAACATTTCCGAGTCTGTCAGGTCGCGGCACCTGTGCATGGCAGACAGACAAGAAAGATCGGAAAATCTTCAAAAACAGTGCAGACAATTATTCGGATAGAAATGGCTTTCTCATTCGGAAATAGGTTCCAACTTGACACTCATTTAGTGAGGTTTAAGCGAAATAAAAACGTAGCTATATTAAAAACGCTCTAAACTAGAACAAGTTAACGCAACCAACCTTCAGCAGTTAGGACATCCCGTTTTTCACTGACGTTTAGCTTGCTGATTAATTCTTGTTGTATTTCTTGTTTTCGAAAGCTCCTTACCGCACATGAACACCAACTGGACAACACAGCTTATACTGGAACTGTCTTTGTGTTTTTAAGCTCGTTTTCTGTCCTTTTTAAAAAGTTAATTTTATCTAATCAATATTGAGCTCGTTGACTGGGGCTTTTGTTCTATGTCCTTCGCTATCGTTTGTAATGATCCTATGTCGAGTTTCGTAATTATTATATCCCCAATATACTCGACAATCTAATTGAGAAGGCTGTGAACAGGCCAGATGGTATCTTGACTGACCTGAGAGGTCCACAAGGAAGTTGAGACAGTTTCTAGTCTTTTCATAAAATATACTAGTCAAATTAAAATACTATTTTAATAGCAAAATGAGAAATACCCCACATCGAGAAAATATCGTAGATTTTATCGCAGATATTAAAGTAAGTACGTAGAGGCGCTGCCGTGCATGACTAATTTTAATTAATATTAATGTTGGGTGCCTCTTAACTTCTTTGAAAGACAAGAAATTTTAATGAAATGAAAAGAACAATTTGAGAGCAAAGCGAAACAGTGCTTGACCTCTTCAAATTTCAGATCTTTCCGACAAGCACATAGTAAGAACACCCTTCATTTCCTCCAACCACGAAAACCAATTACACTCTTAAAAGTGTCCCCAACTGACACACACAAAGGTACTTAGAATCATTAAATAATATATTTCTATATGGCCTTATGAGATTGCTTTCCATAAAGTTAACCCAGACAAAAGAAAACGAGGTTACAATTTGTTATCATTTATATAATTTATGTTTATATATATATATATATATATATATATCAGTTCATATATATGATATATAATATACCTTTTAGGACCTAGAGAGGTTTCGCGAAAGATTGTGATATCTAGCAGCTTCTAGCGGCCGCGATGAGAAACATTACTGATTACAGTTGATATAAAATCAGTACTGGGGGCTGGGCGTTCTATGGAAATGACCCCGAGGCGAGAGCACTAATGAAACTTTCAGTACGAGCTTTGTTATTTAACTGATTACTATCAAACGGCCGGGGGACAGTTTAATTGATATAGAGAAGAATGATTTCATTAAAGATTGCCATGAAATTTGCTAGATCGCGCGCAGAATTTTTTTATTTTTCTATTTAATAGCTTTACAGGCAGAGACAAAGACTCGAAGTCCAAACAAGCTAAGCCTGTTACTTACAACACATTAATTAAGAAATATGTATATATAAAATTTACATATTATGTATATATATATATATATATATATATACTGTATAATCAGAACAATATTTTAAGTATATGTTAAATGTAGATGATAGTGTGGATTTAGCATGATGGCGTACTAAGTTAAAGTTAGCGGCAGCAAACTGACCTTATGTTTGTAGAACGACATTTGGAACAGATAGTCTTATATGTTCTGATGCGGTCTGGGTCAAACGTTGATAGCAGAAGCGAACGGTAGTGCGCGCGAAGTAATTTCTTGAATGAAGCTATAGAGGTGCTGGTTTGAATTTCAGGTGGCAAGGAGTTCCATAGAAGCACGATACGATTAAAATATGAATCTCTAAAAGTAGAAGTTTTATATAAATTAGGTTTGTAGCCAGAACTAGCGGAAGTATTTCGGGTGACTCTTGATGACTGGGAATAGGGAATAACGTAACTAGTTATATCTAAGCTACAGAGATTTAGGCGGCATTTACAAAAGTATACCATGCAGGTCTAAATATTCTAGCCAGTAGGAGACAGGAAAGATCGCGTAGACTGAATCCGAGAATAACCTTGGTGGCTCGGCGCTGCACGCGCTCGATTAGCAGGAGATCCCGCGTACTCGACTGCGGGGCCCACACTTGGCTGCCGTAGCACAGAACCGAGCGCACGAAACTAGTGTATAGAGCACAACGAAGATTTGAATTGAGAGAGGCAGGAGTGTTCCTCCTGAGAAACCCTAACACCTTGTTTGACTTAGCAACTATCGATACTACATGGTATGCCAAGACAGATCCTTTGAGATAATAATGCCCAAGTCCCTTAGTGAACTGGACTCATTTAGCAGGCCAGACCCTATGTTGTAACTCCGAAAAGGTGGATTGCGTTTCCTAGTAATCTTAAGTACCTCGCATTTCTTTGAATTGAGATTGAGGTCCCAATCCTCACTCCAGCTGACCAGGCCGTTCAGGTCATATTGGAGTGCAAGATGGTCTTGTTGGGACCTCTGTGAGCGATAGCACTTGGTATCATCCGCAAACAAAACTGACCTAGTTCCAGCAGAAGTGACGTCAGGTAGGTCATTTACGTATAGAACGAAAAGGAATGGCCCTAGAATACTACTCTGTGGGACCCCAGAAACAACAGGCACCAATTGTGATTTAGACCCGTCGACAACTACACACTGCCTGCGATTACTAAGGTAGTCCTTAAACCATTCCCACAGGGAGCCGGATATCCCAAATAACTTTAACTTAAATAATAACTTAGCGTGATTATAATAGAATCAAAGGCCTTGGAAAAGTCTAAATAAAGAACATCAGTTTCGGTATTACTATCCAGTATAGCGCCGATTTCATGGAAAACAGTCAGGAGTTGCGATACGCAAGACTTCCCCTCTAAGAACCCAAACTGAAAATCAGAAACGGCTTGCAAAAAGTATGGGAAAATACTTTTGAGGACACATTTTTCAAAGACCTTACTAATTATGGGTAATAGAGATATCGGCCTATAATTACTGACAAGTTTCTTAGAGTCTTTCTTGAAAACTGGCGTGACGTTGGCTTCCTTCCAGTCGTCGGGAAATTTACCATCTAACAGAGAGAGGTTAAATAGCTTGGTCAGTGATGGTGCTATCTGACTCGGCAAACCAAAGACTTGTGACTGAACGAGACTAGATATGTTCTGTCGATTGACCGTGGCTGGGCGTTTTTATAGATTATGCATATGTTTCCCAGTTAAGCACTACAGAGATTCACTGCTTCAAATCTTAATCAGTACAGAGTCGAATGTGCCGATAATCGCTTGCAGATGCTAAGACAGCGTGTCCGTCCTACATACATAATATATTTTGAGTTTTAAAGCTGAATCCACATTCTGGTTGGTGAATAAAGAGCATTAGTATATATATATATACACCACACTACGGGAAAGTCATTTTCGCGCGCTCTGATTGGCTATAAGCTTTTGCTATTCACCTCCCAGCGAAGCATCGATCACTGACCTACTGCGAGTTTTTGTCCATTTGACAGAAAATATAATAACTATTTGGTGCTGACTATTCACCTGTGTGGCATATACTAAAACAGTTCAGTATTCACCGAAGTGCATGGAGGTGAATAATTGTTCAATATACAATAATCTATAGTCTGTATGGTCTATTTAGCAAATTTCCTCCGCCTCGTGAGTCCACAACAAATTTTGACCATGTGATGACGTAGATCGTGGTAAATAAGAGTCCACACAACGGAAAACCAGAAGAAATTAGTTTTTTAACAACAATAGTTAGAAAACGTACAAGGAAGTTTCGTTACAAAGCGTGACAGCTTTGAAAGAGCCAGAGTTGTCTATAACTTTCTCGCGTCAGGACTCTCATCGATCAATCTGATCGCGAGATTACCGGCAATTGTGGTAAAAATGGAAACACCACATAAATCACATGTACATATGTCTAAAAATGAGTAAACCAATCGGAATTCTTGCGAAACTTTGTTAAGACAAGTGCTTGTTTCCTCTCCAACCTCTACTACTTGGGGCCAGAGTCAGTCCCAAATATACTTGAATATGCTACTCGTCCTACAAAAACGAGCATTTCCATTCTTCTTACAGTCCAAAACTCTGCCATTATCGTATATTTGTTTTTTGAACATAATTGTAAACTTATGCATGACATACATAATCAACTAGCTCCTATGAACATCATAAATCTCTTTGAGAATTCGAAAACCAGTGAAATTCATGTATACATGCAGGAGTCGATCAAGAACAAATGATAACTTTTTATTGAATATTCAAGGAGAAGTAAACTGGGAAAATCGTTCTCAATTGGTGCACATATCTTGGCTTAGACCACTCATGAAATCTCAATTTAACTAAAAATCAAAGAGACACTTCTGAACATCAGTTCTGCAAAAATGATGATACCTATCTTGAAGTCCCATATTAAAAATAGATTATAATATATTTATTTCCTTTATATGTATAATTCCTGTTATTACTTTTACTCTCAGAATACCTCATTGGCGAATTCAAACATGCCAGGGAAATTCATAGCTACTGCACTCGGCACCGAGACTTATTGCGCATTCCTCTATCTAAAACCACTAAGTACCAAGGTAGCTTACGTATAAATTCAATCAACTTCCCCCTGGGAATAAGGCAAATATCTAATATCGAGGAGTTCAGTTAAGATCAAGACCAAGAGCCGTTTCAAGCGCTAGATAGATCACAACGTATATACTGTCAAATTTTGTAATGCTTGTATATATGTAATTTCTATGTATTGTGGTGTATATTTCTATTTTGTAATCATATTTATTTTATACAGGACTCTATTTAAACTAGCCCTAGGCTAAACTGGATGTTCCTGTTAAAATATTAAACTGATAAATAAATAAAAACTCCCCAATACTAGTCCTATACTAAATTCATGCATGTAATCGTACTTACTGAAATCTTCTCTTACTAAGCAGAGAGAATCTACTTCTGTAACGTGTACAGCTGTATACTTGTTTTTTGGTGTCCTTGCCTCGATCCCGCCTCGAAATTTGTTTTAACTAACTGCGGGTTTGGCGATTTGCTCAGTTAAAAATATTGTCATATTAATAATAAGTATTGGCCCCTGGTATTGATTGATTGATTGTATAGTGGAACAGTTAGTGTTTCTCCTGGAGAAAAGTAACCTTACCAAAGGTCGCCGAATTAGAGAGGAACGCGCAGAATCGCCTAAATGCAAAACGTCATCAACGGCATAAAGTGAGTTTGGTCCGCATATCGTTATTTTGTGTATTCATATTTTTGTATACTCTTTTTGCACGTGGTCAAAGTATTGCAAATAAAAATATAAAAAAAAATTATCAGAGGTGTAAAATGTGTTCACAAATTTACCAGAGAATTGTTCATCCAAGTAGCGCAACTTCTTCTAGCCTTCTTCTTTTGTTTACCCGCTTTTAGTAAATATGATATACGAGTTTTCCTCCAGCAAAACGATTTAGAAGAGATTTAGAAAAAAAAAATGTTATGTCAGTAGTTTACAAAACGAACAGCGGACGGTGTTTTGTCAGATTTAAAACACGGGGGCGCAGCCCGAGTTAGAAACACGAGGCACAGACCGAGTGTTTTAGATCTGATAAAACAACACTGCTGTGAGTTTTGTAAACGGCTTAAAAACGTCTAGATGTATAGAGTCATGTAATTCAGTTATTTTGGCGATACGACCTATTTCGGCGGAGAAAATGCAAGTTAAAGTTTATGTAAATTAGGATGAAATCTATATCCCATTTAAAGGTCGCTTATCGCTCAGTGATTTCCTTTGTTTTTGCTTCATTAATTATTCATGAGCTTTTTAAGTATTATAAAGCCAAGGTTAGGATATGATAGAGTGGTGTATTGCATGTCCTCGAGATAGCTTTCGATATAGATATTAAGTTAAGATGTACTGGTTTTACATATCTATTCTATTGCTACATTCCTAGAAGGTTGTTTTACCTGCCATGACTATCGTAAAGCCTAATTCTCAATCTCCTATACAGTTTTATATTGACCGCTTATTTAACTTAACAACGAAAGTCACGTCCCCTCAAGCTATAATCTTTCAGCTCCTTTAACAGCAGGCGCCCACAAAAATAATTTCTCGACTGCTTCTCGTGTTGTATACTTATTTGCTCTCGTCACGTTTCAAGTCCTCTATGCATCCATGCATGGAATGACAAATGCACGGTAAAATGACATCTATTTGCAAAAAATATATATCACCACCACCCCCGCGAGAAATATACCATTATATACTTATATCGAGTGCATTATGGATAATCATGTCAAAATGGACTTTTACCACCGTCTCCTTAAGGCTCGGTTCACACTAGCGACATTCGCCGATAAATCCCGGTTCAAACTTGCGACATCAGCATAAAGCCTGGTTCACACTAGCGACACAATCAGAAAGCCTGGTTCACACTAGTGACATAAGCATAAAGCCTGGTTCACACTAGCGGCATAAGCATGAAGCCTGGTTCACACTAGCGGCATAAGCATGAAGCCTGGTTCACACTAGCGACACAATCAGAAAGCCTGGTTCACACTAGTGAGACAAGCATAAAGCCTGGTTCACACTAGCGGCATAAGCATGAAGCCTGGTTCACACTAGCGGCATAAGCATGAAGCCTGGTTCACACTAGAGATGCAATCATAAAGCCTGGTTCACACTAGCGACACAATCAGAAAGCCTGGTTCACACTAGTGACATAAGCATAAAGCCTGGTTCACACTAGCGGCACAATCAGAAAGCCTGGTTCACACTAGCGACACAATCAGAAAGCCTGGTTCACACTAGTGACATAAGCATAAAGCCTGGTTCACACTAGCGGCATAAGCATGAAGCCTGGTTCACACTAGCGACACAATCAGAAAGCCTGGTTGACACTAGTGAGATAAGCATAAAGCCTGGTTCACACTAGCGACATAAGCATAAAGCCTGGTTCACACTAGCGACACGATCAGAAATCCTGGTTCACACTAGCGACACAATCAGAAAGCCTGGTTCACACTAGTGACATAAGCATAAAGCCTGGTTCACACTAGCGACATAAGCATAAAGCCTGGTTCACACTAGCGGCACAATCAGAAAGCCTGGTTCACACTAGCGACACAATCAGAAAGCCTGGTTCACACTAGTGACATAAGCATAAAGCCTGGTTCACACTAGCGGCATAAGCATGAAGCCTGGTTCACACTAGCGACACAATCAGAAAGCCTGGTTGACACTAGTGAGATAAGCATAAAGCCTGGTTCACACTAGCGACATAAGCATAAAGCCTGGTTCACACTAGCGACACGATCAGAAATCCTGGTTCACACTAGCGACACAATCAGAAAGCCTGGTTCACACTAGTGACATAAGCATAAAGCCTGGTTCACACTAGCGACATAAGCATAAAGCCTGGTTCACACTAGCGACACAATCAGAAAGCCTGGTTCACACTAGCGACACAATCAGAAAGCCTGGTTCACACTAGTGACATAAGCATAAAGCCTGGTTCACACTAGCGGCATAAGCATGAAGCCTGGTTCACACTAGCGACACAATCAGAAAGCCTGGTTGACACTAGTGAGATAAGCATAAATCCTGGTTCACACTAGCGACATAAGCATAAAGCCTGGTTCACACTAGCGACATAAGCATAAAGCCTGGTTCACACTAGCGACACGATCAGAAAGCCTGGTTCACACTAGCGACACAATCAGAAAGCCTGGTTCACACTAGTGACATAAGCATAAAGCCTGGTTCACACTAGCGGCATAAGCATGAAGCCTGGTTCACACTAGCGGCATAAGCATGAAGCCTGGTTCACACTAGAGATGCAATCATAAAGCCTGGTTCACACTAGCGACACAATCAGAAAGCCTGGTTCACACTAGTGACATAAGCATAAAGCCTGGTTCACACTAGCGGCACAATCAGAAAGCCTGGTTCACACTAGCGACACAATCAGAAAGCCTGGTTCACACTAGCGACATAAGCATAAAGCCTGGTTCACACTAGCGGCATAAGCATGAAGCCTGGTTCACACTAGCGGCATAAGCATGAAGCCTGGTTGACACTAGTGAGATAAGCATAAAGCCTGGTTCACACTAGCGGCATAAGCATAAAGCCTGGTTCACACTAGCGACTGGTTCACACTATCGACGTAAGGCATAACTACTTGGATAAAATAGTTTTCATTCGATTAATGATCAGCTTCGTTGAAGAGTTTTCTTAGTGCAGTATAAAGAAGGGGTTAATGTAGCAGATGCCCGAGTTAAAATGTGCATCGCGAACGCTGCCAATCAACCTAGTGTCTCATTCTGTAGAAATGTCAGCATTAAGTCATTTATGTTTCTCGTATTTCAGGTGGCCCGCGAGTATTATGACAGCATCGCAAAGATCCGTACTTTTAAGCGAGAAGATATTAGCCGATCTTTGAGATATTTTGGACCATTATTTCCTGATATTGAATAATAGTGCGATTCTTAATGATCCGCATTCGGCTATCGCAATACCGGTATATAGGCGGTCACCTTAACTCTTGAGGTTAGACAAGAGAAATCAACTGTTACAAATGTTTAATTTCCCCGTCAACGCAGACCTGCACTAGGTTTTGCAATCTGTCGTAGAATCGTTGATATTCGTATAATACAGCCAGTTATCCGTTAGAAATATGTGAGCTTCAGGAATACTGCCAGGATCTACGCGATCCGACGTTTTTCAACAAAACCAGTTAGAAATAAAACCGCGAGCGTTCATTCCTGACTACGTTCAAGGTTCTGTCTGTAAGTACTGAAATTGTGGTGTAACCTACGCTATGTCAGAAGCCTATTATGGGTAGAACTGGGTAGATCTATTAATGCACGCGCCAGGGCGTGACGAACTAAACGTGAGCATGTCACTAAGTTGGAGAGGAAACACCAGCCTATGTGAATCTTTTAATACCATGTACTAACAAGTACTCGTCATGGCTAGTCCAAACGAAACGAAACGAAATTATAATTATCACTAACTAAGACTTATCACTAACTAAGACAAACTATCTCAGCGTGGAAAATGAATTTTAGAGGTTTATGGTCGCTGAGCTAAGATCATAAGAGCATCTGACGTACTGCATTGGAACGAATGCTGACTGGCTTTTCAAACTTGTCACATGCATGTATGTATAGTTTATCTGGTCTCTTAACAATTCATAGTCTTCATCAGAAACTAAGTTTGTGCTCCACTGGTTAGACCCATGAATTAAAGATCGTTTAAGTTTGTGGTGAGCATCCAAGGGCCGAGTTTCGAACTTTGGGAACACCAAAAATGACTGCTCGCCAAAAAATGATTTTAACCGGTCTCTGCATGTAAACGAGGCGGTATTTTACAGTTACAGGTAAATATAATCGATAGATGCTCTGACCTGGATAATTATTGGTAGGCAGGAAGCACAACCCCTGGAATATATCGTGATGACAATGAAAGTTGAAACTAAGGCTCAAATTAAAATATCGATCTTCATTTTTGCGCTTCTCCGTGCTTCTATTGGTCTCGGCCCATAGGTGACGATATTAAGGCACTTTGTTATCCATCACATCAGTATGTGCATGTATACCATTGCCCCGTTTGTTGTCGGTGATGTCTCGCATCATACACCAAAGTGCTATTGTTCACAATCTGCACCGTATTAGAAGCAGGAAATACTGTGACGACTTTAAACCCGAGTACTTTCCTAATAGCGCGCCTCAACTCGCTGTTCCTGGCCACGTAAATCCAGGGATTGTAAGCAGAATGACTGAATGACAGAGCCAGAGTCCACATCCACGCACCACGAAGCTCAGTTGCTTTGCACGGATCCCTATGAGTTATAACAGCATCTAGTAGAGCTACTACTGTCACAGGTAGCCCGTGCAAGGCGTAAAGTCCTATGACCATACCTGTGGTAATCGCTGCTTTCTTGTTTTGCTCCGTCCTTGTCTTAGCATATATGTGTCTCGCCGTGGTGGCGATTCTCCTGGAGTGAGTCTTTGCGATTTTATAGATTTGAAAATAGCAGTAAAATATAGCCAAGAAAGGCATTAGGAGGACGATAAAAGCGAGCGCGAAGAAGAAGTTTGTAATGATGGTAATGTCGACAAGAAAAAGTCTTGGCAGAGCGGGAAGGAATGAGAAGAGCCAAACCGATGCGATAATCATGCAAGTGCGCTTCGAAGTTAACACCAGCGGATATCGATAAACGTATTTCACGGAGAGTAATCTATCTATGCTGATGGTGCACATACCGCTGTAATAATAATAATAATAATAATAATAATAATAATAATAATAATAATAATAATAATAATAAAGGTTTATTAGACAGCATTTCCATGAATGGCTCTTCATCCGTCTAGAGTTAAATATATTACAATTTATTTGTTGAGAGCTAATTAAAATATTTACAATATATATTTGTTAAGAGTTAAAAAATATATATATATATATATACAGTACTTGTGTGATTATGTTATATAGAAATGCTGATATAATTATAATTTACATTAATATATAGGTTGTTTTTGGAACTAAACTAGTTATATAAATATACATGTATCTACGAATTTAAAGTTGAAGTCTAAGTATATATACATATATATCAATAATAAAATAATAATCATTAATAAAATTACAGACTACCATATCATGAATTATAATAGTCTGTCTGTATGAAATAACTGTTGACATCTGGATGGTAAGAAACTCTACTGTGGTAGCTAGAGGGTGATCATCCATCGTCCAGATATTCCTTACGAGTTTTTCAATCCAGACAGGTACCACGAAAATATTCAGAGCCAAGTCTGCAACAGCGAGTGAGGCAACAAAGTAGTTTGACACGAAGTGTAGGCGAGGGGTCTTTAAGATTACCAGCAGCACGACAAAGTTCCCAATAACTGCTATAGCTGCCACAATAGAGCTGAATGTAACTGCTATCACTACGGTAGTGGTGTCAATAACAGAGCCGCACGTTTGAGAAGAGTTCGAAGTTCGAGCACTTGAATCCATGTTTTTGTCCACAGAGACTTGATTCAGATCGTTTCGACTTTAACAGACCACTATCAATACATGCTATCTCATTTCATAAAAAAAACTTATTAATATAACTCAAGCGTTATTATGGCTTAATTATTACATGAAACTTTCAGAAGAGTGATGGTGAAGTCTTTCTTGACTGATGTAGATGGAACCTTCAGGTCAAACTTCTTATTAGGTTATATTTCAATTTATGTGATCCGGTCAAGATGTGTGACATCACAACCTACAGATAATATTGTACGCATGCGCAGTCAATGCTATAGCCAGCTATCGAGAATTACCTGTGTGTCTTCAGCCAATCAGAAATGAGATAGTGAATAAAATGTATAATAACTTCAATTACCTGTAGTCACGTTTTCGATCGAAGTATTGACCGGTTGAAGTTTGTCGGATTGAAAACTAAATTTACGCAGAAAATCTGCAGAGAGAAAGAAACCGCAATACAGAACCAAACTAAACAAATACATAACGCAATACACGTCAAAACACAAGTGAAAACCGGCGTAGCAAATTAATAATAAGCAAACAAATTAAAAAAACTATTTGCTTGTTTCGATAGCATCCGGCATGTCTCACACGCAGTTGTTAGCATTTAACAAAGGAAAATTCATGATTGTCAGTTATATTGGACATGAGTTTCAAAGTGTTTTTTATTAATTTGTGAGTCTTAGCTCAATGCACTTCTGGTTTTACTAAAATTGAACATCAACTGTCTTTGGAAATCGGCTGAAAATTAAGGTGAAACGGAGTTCCTGACTACTGCTTCGTGCCTTCTTGAGCCAAGGTTTATTCACTAAAAGACTTCCAAACGTTCAGTTGGAAGGATCTTATATCGACTGGCTTAAATTTCATCGTACAAACCACAACATTAACTGAATCTTCAATAAACTGTCCGATACGTCGACTGTCTGGGATGGCAAACTATTAAACATTGCCGGAATAGCTTTCTCCAGCCTTTCAAGAATGACTACCCAATCTGCGTCGGCCTTGCCTGGGTTTCAGAGACTCGAGCTCGAAGAAATGAGAGAGAGAGAGAGAGAGAGGAGAAATGAAAAATAAGGTATTATCCATTGAGAATCCCACTTCCATGCGAACATTTGAACCTTGTCCCTGATTGGATAATCTACTAAATTTTACCACACGGTAATTTTCATTGTCGCATATAATTGAGATTCTCAACGGAGAACACCAGATTCTCTCTTCTCTCCTATCTCGTAGCCTGCGTAGACCGGCCGGAATGTTTATATTGGAGTGAAATTGCGGAAATAATTACTAAGTACAGTTTCGATTTGAGTGAGATGACAGGCAGGTGGTTGGTTCAGTAGAAAGGGTCTGCGGGGTTTGTTATTGTCGTAATTAAAAGTAATCAACTAAAGGTTCTCCTTCGACAGGTTTCGACTGGCAAAGTGTCACAGGAAAGTTGAACTAGTTTTCGATAAATCTAAAACTGAAATATATGGAAATTGGGGAAGCTGGCTCGACCCGTACTGATGAGATTGTGTTTATCTCGAGTTACCTGCGTTTACTAAGCTCTCCTATTTGCTGAGAAAATAAACCAACCAATCAGAATCCAAAGTAAAACCAAACGCAATTGCAAATTGGTTTTGGTTTTGCTTTGGTTTGTCATTGGCTCACAGGGAAGCCATTTATGAGTTACTTGTGATTACTCGCTCCTGTTATTGGCTGGCCGTGGGTAATTTGCGTCTGGCTTCACTACACTCAACTGAAAACCGCTCTAATGGCAGGAGTTGGGTGTTGTTGCTTACATGCCTTTCACTGTGAAGTATTGATTATTTTATGCAACACTTTTAATTGCTTTCTACCGCCGTAAAGCCAGTTAACGGATAACTGACCAATCAGAACAAGACCAACATACTGGAACAGTATATCAACCCTCAAATGATAAACGTTCTCATGACGCAAGACAAAAATAACTAAGTACTCAGATTAGCATAATATGCTTTCCAGGTCAGTATACTGGAGAAAATATTCACTGTAACCGAAATGAAAGGTGTCCGAGTTAAAAGGGCGCAAGCGCGCTGTGTTCTTTTCTTTTAAACTTCGAGGGCCTATGTACCACCTCAAAATACAAGATTTTAGAAGCATTTGGTTTTTGCTTAAAAGACCCCAAAAATACGACGAATACCCCCCAATCCCTCCCCCCTCCCGATCGTAGCTTACGATACAGAGGCTAATCATTATATGATAGTAGCTGCAAAAATGGCGTCATCTGTACCCACAAATATGTAGGCGAGAGCCAGTTGCCATAATACATCCACCACACATTTAGTAACAAGCACTGGGTTCATAATAACGTTGACAGATGAGTCAGCTAGCGCTATAAGGAGGTGATAAAGTAGTGAGAAACATTTCTTCTAGACCGCATTTAGTAGATGGCCGCCAGCACTGCAGTATTGCCGAAAACAGTGTAAAGAAACAGCAACCTGAATCTCACCTTTGTACTCCGAGGGGACAACCAAACATGACTCAATCCCGGTTTCTGGGAAACTACCCATATCCCTTGGATATGCATCGTTTTATTAATGATTAACCATTAAATGTTAGGGTGAAGTGTTGGGGAGGGTTTGGGTTTCCCAGAAACGCGATTGATCCCCAAACATTTGCATGGGCCAACCATTTAATTTCTTAGGGGGGAGGGGTGATTTAGTGTGTGTATGTAATTTATTTGGCCACCCCTCGAATGATTCGAAATTTGTTCCCAAGGTAATACAGTTGCATGATTTTTTCCTCATTCGGCCCCTTTTCTTGATTGCGTGCACGATATTTAATTTCGCTTGTGTTCCTTTGTAAGATATATTTTGCAAAAAGGCAGCATGCAGGGCATTTTTTCTGAAAACACCCCCTCCCCCTCCCTGCCCCCTAAGAAGTTAAATGGTTGGCCCCTAGGTATTAAAGTAGAGTTGTTTATCCCGTAAAGCTAGTGCCAAAAAGTGTCTGGCTCAACTGAAGAGCACTAGTTGTTCACCTGCCGACTGAATTCTGCACCAGCATGGCTCCAGGGACCGATGACATTATTTCGACGCCTGTAATTTTTCGTAAAAATGCTTTTCAAGTTCCTTCACGTTTCCCCCCAAACCACACAAGAGGAGAATTGAAAGTAAAAGTACATTTTTGCAATTACCACTTTGTCACATCGCGCAGAATTCTCTAGCGCACAAATCTCTCAAGACTTCAAGGCCCTAAATACGTATTCTTCTGTACGTACCTTTATCTAGCTGGTACATTAAGTCGATATATAAGAAGTTAAATTGGTAAAGGATGTTGGCCAATGTGTCACTGGTAAAGGATGTTGGCCACAGTGTGCTTCAAATGCAAGCCATCATGTAGATCAGCGGAATCGAAATCAATGTGATTACTTCAGTTAAATTCGTAGCTGAGCCATGTTTTTGACAATCACGCAAGAATATTTTAGACAAGACTCCAATCCGGAAATTACTAAAGAATTTATTAGATAGTAACAATATATTTCGCGCAAACCAATTTCCGCCACAAACACAGTTGGTGTTCCGAAAGCTAACCACGGTAACCAAAGTTAAATAAGTTTTATATTTGATTTCCTACTTAAAGGTTAAAACAAAACTACAAAAATAACACCCTGAGATAGAAACGAAATAGGGAATAACCACATTAATACCATAGAGGACAAATGAATCCATGATTTCAACTTGAAATTTTACGCGTAATTGTAATTTCACATGTGAAATTTCAAACGCCGCCTACGCGCGCTTAATATGATGTTTTTCTGGATCGTAATTTGCCCTCCATAATATTAATTGGTAATCAAATAGTGACTGGTGAAATTAGGGATACATTTCACTTGTGTTTGTCAAAATCTACGTAATAAGCGGCTCGGGAAATTACCTCGATTTTGACAAACACGCGTGAAATTTATCCCTAATTCCACTCATTCCCAGTCTCCATTTGATTACCTATACAAATGCCCTGATATGCTTTTCAAACTTCTTCGATAAAGGATGGCCAAGATTAATGTACCATGAACCCACGGCTTAAATCGATGTGGTAACAAAAGCGTAGTTCTTTGAGACTTGATTCGGTTACATACACTCAGTAAACCGATTTCAAGTTATATTCAGCGATTTTCATATGAACTGACGAACCTGGCGCACATGTGGGAAGGTGAAAATCAAAGAACATATCAAACAATACTAACACACTGTGTTTAGACGTAGTATTCAAGGAAAATAGTGCATATAATTTCTTTCAACCGTTGAAGGAGGAGGCGTCAACGGTTTGTAGCCAGTTATAAGTCACCAATCGAACTTGTAAGTTATGCTCCTCATTAAACTGGAGTAAAAAAATCATAGATTTGAAAAGAAAATTTGTATTTTTTTGTTATTATAATATATGTAATGTATGTAAGTGAAACTAAATTGTTACAATACTTTTTCATAAAAAAAAAAAAAAAAAAAAAAATTAATAAAAATAAAAAAGTCACCAATCGAACATTGGTTCCATACATGCGCAATACCACGACTTATAACATACTCAACGAAATATGTGGATTCTGATTGGTCAATGACGAGTGCATAAAAGGTTATAGAGTGCACAGTCGCATACCAGTCAGCAAAATGTTTACTCAGCATATTATAAACAAAAAATTGCACTCGCCTTGACAAGTCTCCTTGTTCAAAGGCATAGTCAGTATCACTCAGTGCCTGTAAATCAAGCCGAGAATCCCGCGTATAGCACGCGTATAGCACGCGTATAGCACGCGTATTGCACGCGTATAGCACGCGCGTTCATGCGATTTGTGAACGCGAGTGCTATACGGAATTTATAGACACTGACAGGCGCGGATCCAGACCGGTTTACACCGGTTTAACCTTAACATTCGATTAAAACTCTCTTTGAGAGAGGGGGAGGGGGTTTAGTAAAATTTCCAATTTTAGAGTTTGAGTTGGGAAGTCGGAAACCGGTCAGATTTTTTTCTGGATCCGCGCCTAACTGAGGAATATTTTGAAAGTTCTAATAATTGCACGAGCCTTTAGGTACTGAGTGATACTTACTACATTATTATAGGAAATTAACACTCCATGAAATTAACGCGAATCTTTAAAATTCGCGTCAAATTAAGTCGCGTTAATTTTTGTGAGCGTTAATTTTCACGACATTAATTAAGTGGAGCGTTAATTCCAATTAAATTATAACCCCAAATTCTGGATCCTGTCCAGACACATTTGACACCTAGGAAACAATGGCTTTCTGTTTTTTTGCACACTGTATTTCAATCTTTAACAATGTAAAAGCCTAAAAGTATATCGGTTATAATATTTCTAGTTCATTCTAATTCTCGCTTCCAGAAGAGCAGTTCTCGACATCTGCGTGCTTCTTGTATTTCGGCCAAAAACTGTGTGTCAATCGCGTTAATTTCCTTCATTTTGAAATTTCCCCTCCTCTTTCGCGTTAATTTCCTTTATCCGGAAGGAATTTTCCCTCCTATTCGCGTTAATTTAAGTCGCGTTAATTTCAAATACCTTAATTAACACGAGCGTTTATAGCCTGAATTTCAGCCGTCTCCTCTGGTTCGTTCCTCCCGGGAGGAACGAACCAGAGGAGACGGCTGAAATTCAGGCTAGAGCGTTTATGTCCTATAATAATGTATGCTTTTGAACAAGGATACTTGTCAAGGCGACTGTAATTTGAGACTTTCAAAATATCACTCAGTGCCTATAAATCAAGTATAGCACGAGCGGTTCATGCGATTTTTTGTTTCTAATATACTGAGCAAACATTTGCCGAGAGCATGCGACTGTGCACTCAATAATCTTCAGATGCACTCGTGATTGACCAATCAGAATCCAGATATTTGTTGAGTATGGACCAGTATGTTATAACCTCTACATAGCCCCTTTGAAAGAAGCATTTTTCATCCACTCGAATCTTTGCAATCCTTCTACAAAATTGTCTCAAATTTTCTCCCGTATATTTAGAAAGTATACACTGAAAATATAAAGAGGTTATTACACGGAAAGTTGTGTAATATGGTTGGGTATTTTTACGAGTCAGTTTTATTTTTTCGAGCCTGAAAGGCGAGTACAAATCGGCCCAGCCGTATTACACAACTCTTCGTGTAATAAATTGTTTATTATACGACAACAAGAGCCAAAAAAGTTTTTTGTTTTCGCTTACCTTACTGCTCTGTTTGAAGAAAATCTTGAGAGAAGAAATCTCGAGAGAAGAAATCTCTCAGCCTCAATTGAATCCAATGTCGGGGACAGGCGCGCACTGAAAAAGTTGTTTTCGCGCGCTAAAAGCTGATTGGCTGTTACTCAAACAGCCCCATTTCGATTGGCTCGCGCGCTTACAAAACCTTTTAAGTGTTGAATAAAGTGTGCAAACCTGTTCGCGACCCGTGTAATACGGTGTCATATTTGCACTCGTTTTAGCCCGTATTTTCACTCGAAAACGCCAAGTCGTATAATAAGAGTAGTTATTTTTGTGTTATGTGGAGGTTGACAGTGCCCTCATTAAAAAGTTATCCTTTGACAAGTTGTGTTGCAAGAAAGAGCTCAGAACGCGATCGAAAATATTCGAGAGAAAACATTAGTCGATGTAAATGTTACTGGAGATTGACTCCAGTCAGTCGCAGGTAAAAAGTAAAGTTAAGACCTATCACGAACACTCACTGAATTTTATGTAGATAGTGCCAAATAGTGTTTAAGTAGGTTCCGGTTATAAGCCTCCCTCTCTCCACACCCCCCTCCCCCCCCCCCCCCCCCCCCACCCCCTCCCAACTAAAAAAAAATTAATTGCACATTGTACAAGCGCAGGAACCATAAGCGGAATTTTACTGAGTATGCATTACATTTATTTAGGATTATTCATTATCCTATAAATATTATATTTCAGTCAGTCTGAGCTCAGCTTTACTATGCAATACAGGGCGATATTTCATGGTTTTTCTATGAAATACAGAGTGGTATTTCATGGCTAGATCAGGCCAATTATTAAAAATGCAGGAAATTTCGCGCCTTTTCTTTATCAGCCAATAAGAATTCAAGATTCTGAATGATGCGTCCATCACGGCTTTGCGGCGAGAAATTTCGCAGCCTATCGACCGATAATTAAGTTACTCTGTTTTCGTGATAAATTTTCCCGTAAATTTATTATTTATAGGATAATTGCTGCGAGCGATAGCGAGCAGCATACTAATCTGCCGTTTGAGGTTTCATGCGTGATTACATGCCAGCTTGAATCGAGAGTTGAGTTTGTCACTTTAATTTGTGGAAATGATTTTCGGAGCCCCGGGTACTTATGACCTGCGGTGCTTATAATTACTTCACGTGATGAGAACGTGATTGTAATCACAGGATTCTCTCGGGATCACGTTGTGTGCCGTGGGGCGTGTGGAGCTTCTGGAAGTTAGGTGAGTATTCCTCCTCAAAATTATGTCAAATCTCAGTTTCCTGTCATTCGATACCATGACCATCACGTATGACTTCACGTCATATACTGTCAAAGCAGTAAACGCGTAAGGTGTCACGAGTTCAGCAATAGTCAACTCGTTGAATGATTTATAATGTCCCAGTTTATATATAAAGACAATGAATGCTTCAAACCGTGACTCTTGGATTTAGAGCATTTCATAATTGTTTCAGTTGCAGTTTATAATATTGACTTTAAAACTTTATCTCATACAGAGTAAAGACAGGAAATGCCCAAAAAAACAGGGTCAGCTTTAGAATCGTTTATATTATTTTCTGTTCCAGTTTATACAGGGGCACTCAACAAAAAAAAGCAAGAAAATGTCAGTGTTAAAGTAGCAGTTAGCATTAAATTGAACAGTGTTAAGCACTCTTACAAAAAGTATTTTAACATCTAAAAACTTTCAATCTATTCGGATGTTGTAGCGGAAATTTAACGTATCCAATTTTTTTCGGGAATACAGCTGGTATTTACGAAAATAAAAGGTGAAAATTAATGATTCGACATTTTTAAGGTGATATTTTTAAGAGTCAAAATAAACGAAAATTAGTACAAATCGTGTAGTTTATTGTGTTCGAAATTCATAAAAAGCTATATTCCGTAAGGTTGGGTGCCCCTGTTTCTAATGACTTCAATGGCATGACAATGTCAACGCAGTAAATGCATTTGCAGCTCATTAAAATTATTTTGACATAAATCTTGTGGATAGGTACTTTTAGGCTATGATTCTCACTGTTTCTTACGCTTCCATCAGGTTGCCATCGTTTACAGTTAAACAAAAGGGAAATATTTGAAAATGTTGCTCTTGTGTTACACCTAAAAACAAATACCGGTTTTGCCAAAAAAAGGGAGGGAACTACAACATAACAACTCCTGAATTTTTAAATTTATAAATTTCTCAACTGCAATATTAAATACGACTCGCAGCACTCCGCTTTCGATAAAAACCGCTAGTATAGTTATAACCGTGGTTACCGAAAGTTATAACCGTGCATGGTTACTATGGAATACCGAAAGCTCCTTGCATACCAAACAAAACAAATTTCTCGTGAAATATTCGCCGGTATTCCATAGAAAACCATGAAATGACCAGTAATAATAAACCCTGTTTTCGCTCAATTTAAGGTGAGGACAGGAAGGGGGCCTATATCCGGGGGAGCTTATAACTTAGATCAGAGACACTTTAGATTTTTATTGTCGTAAATAGTTAAATCAAGCTGTAACTCAGTTACGTTTACACAATCGTATTAGCGTTCAGTATTGTTAGAAGTATCTCTAAAGACGTGGCAATTACCAGGGACAGAGAATTAGGAAAACTGTAGACTAACTAAATAAGAAGAAACGGGATTATCACAAACAATATGGCGATCCGGCAAATTCGGTAAAATTATTGACAAAGTTAAGAAAACACACTTGATTTTAGCTGAGAGATATTTATATATACATTTCCTGATTGAGTGCACAAGATGCGAAAGCAAAAGTACACGAGCGATATTCGGGAGAGTGCATTCGGCATCTTCTCCGCAAAGCATATTTAAATGATTAATGTACTCAGAGATATACCGGTACTGTAAGGTATCATGACGGCAGAGTGTCTCGTAACCATTTTACTAATAGCCGGAACGTCACTGACTGAGCGGAAGCACTTAGCTTTTTGCTCTGACGGGTTGAAGCTCTTAACAATAGCTTTATACAGTGTACCTAGCAAATAATAGACCAGTTACCGGTTTTTCCCCCGACATTTAATTTTGAAATGGGTGCAAAAGTGTTCGATTCATAAAAAACATATGGAAATTTTGAAGAATCTTGGGCTCTCACAACAGTAGTATTCGACACAAAAGTATCAAATTTTCAGTATAAATGAGATGCTAGAAGTGTCAATAACATACTGAAATCTACACTGAATAGACCTTTTTTTATTGTATTGCGGATGGTGATGCAAACCCTCTTCCTATGAATATGGATGACTTTTGATGATATCACCAAAGGCTTGGTTGCCTTTCAAAATGGCGATCCGAGAACAATAATTAAGGCGGATCGGAGGACCATTGAGGTGCTCTTCTAAACATAAAAAAAATGTTAGTTTAGTTTTCTATATGATCAATTGCTGTATAAGTATGACGAATTAATTACAAAGAAAGAGTTCTCATATGAAAAGTAGGAAAGTATTTACCTTCAAACGTCATACACTTGTTGACTGATGTATAAATAAAATTAAAATCTTCTGATTATTTTAGTCATTTTACAAAACTCATTTAGAAAGCAGCTTCTTTAATACCTAATTTAACTCCTCAAATCGCTCAATAGACTTAATAATTTTGATGTGTTCTTTCTTGCAATTGTGACGGGATTTAATGTGTAACTTGATTAATAAGTCGAAAAATTATGCCCCAAAAAAAAATTTCTTCCTTTTATAACGAACTAAATAAACTAGAAAAGCACTAAAATTATTAATGCTAAGTTACCCCATTCTGAGAAATATTTTTCGGACTATCTTGGAAATGATAATCATACTAACGAACCTATTCAACCAGGCTCTTTCGTGTTTAACGCAGTCTCAGCAGCTGAAATTGAATTAACCATGCCCAATTATTCTCATGGCTTATATTATTGCCCCACACGTATCTTAAAATGCGCAAGAGAAAGTTTAAGTAAACCTTTACCGGGGGGGGGGAATACTCCTGTTTGTGACGTATTATGTATGTCCGCGGGGGTGGGTCAGGGTTTTGAGCTCAGTTTGGACAGGTAGGGTCAGGGTTTTGACCTGATTTGGGCAGATCAGGGTCAGGATTAGAGTATAATTTGGGTGCAGTCAGGGTCGGGGTTCAGTATTTTTTAGGCAGTTAGGGTTCAGTTCTTTTTAGCTACTATGTCAACAAAAGACATTCTGTTGCCGCATTTTGATCGCCTGCCCACATGCAAGCACGGAGATTCCCATACATCGTGACGCCGCTAATTCGTACTTCAGTACTTATCTATGTACGTCATCTGCTGATTTGTTTACCCAGTGCCACGTCCCGACTTAAAATGGTCCGTATTTTGCATGCAATCCCGGTACGCGGTATACCGGCCGGGGTATATATCCAATTTAAAGAAGGGGCAATCAGGTGTTTTTTTTCCCAAAAAGGGGGCAATCAGGGTTTTGGAGCTCGGATTGGGTCAAACAGGGTCAGGGTTTGAGCCTCTTGACCTCACATACATACCCATTTTTCATGTAAGTACCCCCAACCCCCCCCCCCCTACCGGGCCTTTAGCTGATATTATTAATATTTCTATTGAGTAAGGAAATTACCCTAAAAACTGAAAATTGCTAAAATTATACCAGTGTTCAAATCTGAGGATGAAACTGACCCGAATAATTATCGCCTAATATCTCTGTTATCTCTATTCAATAGGATTTTAAAAAAATATTTATGTATCAGCGGCTGAAGTCGTACCTCCATAAAAAAAAGACTGAGTGATTCGCAATACGGATTCCGAAAAAACACTCTACCCAACATGCAATTCTAGATATTGTCAACAAAATTCAAACCAATATGGACAAGAAAATGTTTTCTAGCGGTATTAATATTTTATATTAATTTTAGAAAAAGTCTTCGATATGGTTGATCATGGCATATTATTAGGTAAATTATATCATTATGGTATAAGAGATATTAAGTTAATGACTGGTTTTCCTCATATCTCAAAGATCGAACCCAGACTACACAAATTAGAAACAGTATTTCTCAAACTCATTTATAATTCATGAGATAGTCATCCAATCGAGGAACTGTATTTGGTCACATGCATGGGTCTTGATACCGGGTGAAACGCTTCTTCGAAGCTTCGTCAGGTGGATGCATCTTGACATCCAATGAAACACCAGTTCCAAACACACTATAGTGTTTGATCAGATTTCCAACCCAAGTGATCAATATTTCTTAATCATCATATCCATGAACCACTAACTAATTACATACTGATAAACTAAAAGTAAGGAGCGTAGAAGTAAATAAGTAAAGAACGATCGACATAGAAAGCAAAGTGTGCCTCTACTGGAGTTCTAACCTCGACCCTTCCGACTGTTTGTAATAACTCTAACCCACTACACAACTGGTACGCTAGTTGAAATCACTGCCATCAAAAAGAATAATAAGCCATCTATTGAATAATTATATACAACAGTGAAACGGTAAACAATAATTGCTAATGAAGTTCGAAAAGAAGCGTATGTAAATTTTCGGTTTAGCATTCGCATGAGAAGATATTTCAAACACTCATTGTTCGTGTTTCATCAAGGGATTCCAAATATTTCGAAACAATAAAACCCTCGAGGCTATACGTCTCTCGGGTTTCAATTGTTTTCTCAATATTTGGAACCCCTGATAAAAGACTCCAATTCGTGTTTGAAATAGTTCATCAATCAAAGAAACCACTTTATGTGGCGTTCCTCAAAGATCTCTTCTCGGACCTCTTCTTTTCTTGATCTATGTAAATGACATTACCAAATCCTCTAACATTTTAAACTTTTTTCTTTTTGCAGACGATCTCAACTTATTGTAACTAATAACAATTTAAAGACACTCGAGACTGTGGTAAACAGAGAACTCGTAAATGTTTGTGAATGGCTCACTGTTAATAAATTTACCCTAAATATAAAAGATATATAACTTTATCATTTTTCGTCCATCCCCCCAAAAAATGAATTACCAGCCTATGATTAAACTATTTGATAATGACTCCAATACATTTAAACCTCTTGAATGTAAAGATTATGTCAAGTACCTTGGAGTCCTAATCGACTCCCATCTTAACTGGAATTGTAACACCATCATATTGGGTTTATGGCCCTAAAAATAAGTAAAACTGTTGGCAGAATTGCAAAACTCAGATATTTTGTACCCCTCCATACACTTTTCAATATATATAGATCACTGATTCTACTTTATTTGTCCTATGGTATTGTTGTATGGGGGGCGGGCTACTCAATGTCATATCCCTAAAAATCGTATTCTTCAGAAGCGCGCACTCAGACTAACTCGGTACTTTGAAAAAAGACAAAAGCATCTTGTCCCTCTATTTCTAACCTCCAATTTTCTGCCTATTTCTATACTATATTTTGAAGAAACTGCTAACTTAATGCGTGATATATCAACCGGTATTGCACCATCAGCTTAAGAAAACAACTAGCATGCATAATCATACTTCCAGATCAGCTGTTAGTGCACTAACAGCTGGGACCTTTATATAGACCATTCAAGATTAGAATCACAAAGGCTTTCATTTTCAAGAACAAGTCCAATTATTTGGAATTGCACACCAACATTTGTATGAAACCAACGCAAAAAGATTTTAAAACGAAGATACGTAAGTTACTTCAAACAATATTAGAACATGAGGATAACTATGCTGATGTACCCATGATAATTCAGAAAATTCAGTCCAAATAATTATTAATTAAAGCTTATTCGTTCTTCTTATCCTTTACATTTACTTATTACCCTAAGTTTTTCTTTTTTCTTTCTCCTTTTCCTTCTCCTTCCTTCATTCTTTTAATTATTAAATGTATTAATTGTTTCTTCTGTTTAATTATTCACGGCCCGCCACGATTAGCTTTAGCTATTTGCGGGTCAGTTTAATTGTATTTTTTTATGTTTGTAAAATAAAATATTTATTTTTTATTCATATTTATTTAGGGTACCAAGACACATACATGCATCAACCGGGAATAACTGCATTACCCTTGGCAACAAATAATTGACAGTTGTCCTCTGAGCGAAGTTAGCTCGCTCTTACAAGCATGTCTGAAGTCTGCTAATCTTATAGAGTATATCCATGGGTTAACAGCAGAACTAGCGAAGGCTACGAGACACGCCCACGGCCAGACTGTGGTTCGTATTCTACGTAATAAACACTTATCTGTTGCCAGAACATCAATACATGCTACAATAGGGCTTGGTAGATAAAGCACTATGAATACGCCAATAACTATGGCAATAGTCCAGGCAGTTTTCATGTGTTTCGCCCTCTCTGTTTTTCGCTGCTGTTCTAGTGTAGTTATGAATGTTAGTTTCTTGGCCTGTTCTCGCGCTGACTTAAAGATATGAAAATAGGAATAAGACGTTGCGCTGAGTGGGAAGCAGCAAGCAAGTAGTGCTGTGGCAAGCCAGAGTTTTGGCAAATGTTCCTGTTTGACAACAATTCTTAAACATGAAAAACATACCGAGAACATCCATATAATGGCAATAATACATCGACAATGGCGGTGGGTGATAATCTCATAACGAAACACTCGAGTTATGGCTGTAAAACGGTCCACACTTATCGCACCGAGTCCGAATGTCGTTACAATAAACGTTTGGATCCAAAGGAAATCCTCTGTCATATCAAAACCCTCTGGTAAATCGTCGCGGTATTCAAAGTAACCGAATTTAATGCTTCGTATGATTAGAAGAGGATTCAGGAAGATTCCAACTACGAAGTCAGCGACTGCTAGCGAAGAGATGAAAATGTTTGAGGTGGTTTGAAGGGACTCTGTGCGATAAATTGCCAGTAAAACAATCGAGTTTCCAGTTACTGCCATCAACCCTGATGCACCGCTTAGAGAAGCCAACACGATGAAAAAGGGGTTGTACTTGCCGCTCGGACACACAGTGGTGGAGTGATTCATTCTAACAGACTTTTCGTACCTAAGTGAGGTGGACTGTCCGGCGCTTTTACTTGATTACACGTACTGTGCAAACTGAGTTCATAATCATGATAACAACCTGGGTTTAAAGAAAATTAAAGCATCTGGTTTGTCCTACCATCTGTCTTTTATTAATTGCCGGACATATTCGGCAAACAGAGTCACAATTTTATGAGAACATCTAAGTGAAATCATGGGCCTCTATATTTGTAATATTTCTATATCCCTTTATTGCTTTCAAACTGTCAACTTTATTATATTTTAAACTTAGTTTCAGGTGAGTTGAACCTTATGCACCTATCATTTGAAGTTCCCCCCAACCCGGGCATAAACGGGAGATTCACTTTCCCGCCGCATGCTAATTTGAAGTACTTTGAATAATTGTCAGAGAACGTGTGTGCTACATGCACGTAGAAGTGCATGCAGGAACATTGATCGGAAATTTCTTGGTGTTTTCACTATTTTCGAAAATGTGGAGACAAGGAATCAATAAAGCTGTCGGGGGGAGGGGGTTAATTTCAAATGACTGGTGCATTAATAGGGCTTCAGATTTACTGGCTACTTACTGCTGCCAGGCGCAATAGGCCTGTTAACAACACAAAAGGCATAATTGCAATAAAAAGGGCTTTCCATTGATACTCTAAAATTTATGGCAATGGCCTTTTATCCCGGAATTACTATCTGTTAAAATGGTACACCCTATGTTATGAATCGTTATATACAACGAGAATTGAAAGGCTCGTCCGTTAGGCTATTTCTTTGTTTTCAGTCCGTCATTTTCGGTCGTTTTGTCTGTCGTGTCTTGATCGACATGTCAAGTATATCAGTTGAAATATTCCATGACAGCTTATTTATTTCAAATATCCCGATGTACACTACTTCCCAATCAAGTACATTAAAACTGAAAGTCACTTTTTATTAGTCTTATTTTATTACAAATATAACTTAGTTTCAGGTGAGTTGAACCTTATGCATCTATCATTCGAAGTCCTCCCAACTCGGGCATAAACGGGAGATTCACTTTCCCGGCGCCGCATGCTAATTTGACGTACTTTGCATAATTGTCAGAGAACGTGACTGTGTGCTACACGTAGAAGTGCATGCAGGAAGATTGACCGGAAATATCTTGGTGTTCTCACTATTTTCGAGAATGCTTTTTAAAGTGCGGAGACAAGGAATCAATAAAGCTGTCATTTCAAATGACTTGTGCATTAATAGGGCTTCAGACTTACTGGCTCCTTATTGCTGCCAGGTGCAATAGGCCTGTTAACAACACAAAAGGCATAGTTACAATAAAAAGGGCTTTCCATTGAGGTCTAATAATACTCTAAAATTTATGGCAAAAAACGGTAAAAAGCAACTAAAACCACTACTGAAATCGCTTTTTAATATTATTCTATCATCAGGGGAATACCCTCGAGATTGGTGTACCGGCTTTATTGTTCCAATTTACAAAAAAGGCGATAAGGACAAAACTGATAACTACAGAGGCATAAGCCTGTTATCCTCACTCGGCAAACTTTTCACCTCTATACTTAATAATAGGCTGTATGATTACCTAGTCGACAAAGGAATACTCAAAGAAGTACAAGGAGGATTTAGGAAACACCTTGGAACAGCGGATAGTATTTTCATCCTAAAAACTCTCATAGACAAATACGTTAAGACTAAGCCACAATTTTTTTTTTCTTATTTAGCTGTTTTGTAGACTTTAAAAAAGCATTCGACAGCGTGTCAAGAGACAAATTACTTACGAAGTTAAAAAGGGCCGGAATAGGAGGGAAAGTATATTCTATCATAAAATCAATGTACTCAAATGACTCCTCAGCAGTGAAAATTGGCGAATGCATACGATATCAGAGGAATTTAGATGTTATAAAGGGGTCAGGCAGGGGTGTATGCTAAGTCCAACGCTATTCAACCTATTCCTTAGTGACCTGCCTGAATTTCTTAATCAGGGCGATGTGGCAGAACCAGTCGAAATCCAAAATAAAACAATAAGTTGCCTTATATATGCAGATGACTTGGTTGTACTATCAAAGACGGCTGAAGGTCTACAGAAATAACTACATAGAATCAAGGAATATTGCAACCAATTCAATTTAGAAATAAATACCGAAAAAACAAAAAACCATGGTCTTCAACGATACAGGAAAGAGAATGAACAACTATGTTTTTAATTACGACGGCGAAACCCTGGAAAATGTTCGAGCATTTAAATACCTTGGTTTAATGTTCAGTACGTACGGTAACTTCACACTAGCCAAACAAGAACTGAAAAAGATAGCACTAAAAGCCCTTTTTAAACTCCGCAAAGAAATGGGTGTGAGCTTTAGGTCAGTTCTAAAGTGGTCACTGAAATTATTTGACTCTCTTATTCAGCCAATCCTCCTATATGGAAGCGAAATCTGGGGAGTCGACTGTAAGGATCCTATTGACAGAGATCCAATAGAGTCAGTTCATGTTAAGTTTTGCAAATGGCTCCTAGGAGTAAATAGGAATGCTACGAATAATGCTTGTCGTGCTGAACTAGGCAGACTCCCACTTAAAGGCGAAGCGATATTCCGAAGCATTAAATATTGGCTAAAACTGGAAATTTTGGATAATACAAAATTGGCAACTGAGGCCTACGCTGACTCCAGACTCTTACTCAAGCCGATGGTCTGGTGCCAAAAGATAAGAAGCATAATATGTCACCTCGGCTTTGGCAATCTGTGGCTAGACCAGAATAATATAACCAACAAGAGTACTCCTATGGCACTTAGATGCAGCAGTACAGGCATTTTCATTCAGTTTCCGTGGATTATTCGGCCAGACTAGCAGCTGACTATGCGATTGGATCGCCACACTCCTTTCGTAAATGTGAGAATTTTCCATCGAAAGCCCCTAAAAGTCCTGCTAGCCCTAGAATAGCTGAACATCTTGTTATTTCAGTCGAAGAGACCTTTGGTTTGAGCAAAATAATGGGTAAGAATGGCTCAAATCTTCGCTCCCGTCGAACTTTGCCTCTAAAAATATATTTGGGAAGTGTCCACGAACGGTGTCGAATCTGATTGGTTGATCTTGTCACGTGTTGAGTTGTTCATCGAACAATGGCTCCTGTGTAATCTGATTGGTTAACGGCAACTTCCGGGTCGACACAAAAAAGAAAAAAGAAAAAAGAAACACTTGCGAAACTTGCGGCTGTCACGTAACCAACCTTCACGATGAAAGATAGCAGATGCTAGCTGAAAGCTTCTCTCAAGCTTCAAACTTGTTCAACGTCTTAGTCATTAACAATAAATAACTTTATTTACATGTCTAGTTTTCCAGCTGACCCTAGCTAGATGGTGTATACCATTCGGGGACGCGAATTCCTCGGTCGAATTGGAATTTTGTTTTTTTGAGAAGGAAGGAAAACCGGAGAACCTGGAGAAAACCCTCGGAGGAATGCTGCAGCGATCGGGAGTCGAACCTGGGTCACACAGGTGAGAGGAGAAGCGCTTACTCACCCCTTGGGGGGACTCCCTTACTCCCTATATTGAACTGACAAGGGTACTCGGCGCTCCTTCTAGGGGTAAACATTCTCGTACACGTACCTTTTAGGGAGTCCTGTTCTCACCAGTCAGTTACGCAACCTGAGTTGTACCTTTTAGGGAGTCCTGTTCTCACCAGTCAGTTACGCAACCTGAGTTGTACCTTTTAGGGAGTCCTGTTCTCACCAGTCAGTTACGCAACCTGAGTTGTACCTTTTAGGGAGTCCTGTTCTCACCAGTCAGTTACGCAACCTGAGTTGTACCTTTTAGGGAGTCCTGTTCTCACCAGTCAGTTACGCAACCTGAGTTGTACCTTTTAGGGAGTCCTGTTCCCACCAGTCAGTTACGCAACCTGAGTTGTACCTTTTAGGGAGTCCTGTTCTCACCAGTCAGTTACGCAACCTGAGTTGTACCTTTTAGGGAGTCCTGTTCTCACCAGGCAGTTACGCAACCTGAGTTGTACCTTTTAGGGAGTCCTGTTCTCACCAGTCAGTTACGCAACCTGAGTTGTACCTTTTAGGGAGTCCTGTTCTCACCAGGCAGTTACGCAACCTGAGTTGTACCTTTTAGGGAGTCCTGTTCTCACCAGTCAGTTACGCAACCTGAGTTGTACCTTTTAGGGAGTCCTGTTCTCACCAGTCAGTTACGCAACCTGAGTTGTACCTTTTAGGGAGTCCTGTTCTCACCAGTCAGTTACGCAACCTGAGTTGTACCTTTTAGGGAGTCCTGTTCTCACCAGTCAGTTACGCAACCTGAGTTGTACCTTTTAGGGAGTCCTGTTCCCACCAGTCAGTTACGCAACCTGAGTTGTACCTTTTAGGGAGTCCTGTTCTCACCAGTCAGTTACGCAACCTGAGTTGTACCTATTAGGGAGTCCTGTTCTCACCAGTCAGTTACGCAACCGGAGTTGTACCTTTTAGGGAGTCCTGTTCTCACCAGTCAGTTACGCAACCTGAGTTGTACCTTTTAGGGAGTCCTGTTCTCACCAGTCAGTTACGCAACCTGAGTTGTACCTTTTAGGGAGTTCTGTTCTCACCAGTCAGTTACGCAACCTGAGTTGTACCTTTTAGGGAGTCCTGTTCTCACCAGTCAGTTACGCAACCTGAGTTGTACCTTTTAGGGAGTCCTGTTCTCACCAGTCAGTTACGCAACCTGAGTTGTACCTTTTAGGGCTTAACAATTATAATTTTAAGGTTCTTTTACAACGTACATATCTTAATTTATGCGTACCTTTTTATGGGTCAAAGTCATTATGGTTTTTAAACGTCCTTTAATTTATGCGTACTTTTCAGGGATCATTTTTCAAAATGACCGGTGAGCACCCCCGTCATTTTGGCACCGGATCCCCCCCTCCCTCCCCCCCCCCACCCCGGCGCTTACCACATGCAAGCCTTATAGTCAGTGAAGTCCTTTGAGGAAAGACTAGACGTTCCTGATTAAACGTTAGTTATACAATGCATGTTTCTTACTCGCCTTGTGTTTCTTTAATCTTTGGGTGCATTTTCTCGGTGAATTGGACTCTTTTTTTTTTTACGGACTCAACCTGATATATGATATCCCGGGGGAAAGGGGAGTAAGGGCCGCTCCAAAGGGTATGGCTTACGAGAATAGAGTTATAAATCAGTCTCGGCCAGGGGGGAGGGAGTGGGGAGTGGTATACCCACATACCTTTTTAAAATTACCACAATACCTAAATACCCTAAATCGTGCCGTATACTTCGTAACAGAAAATCCCAAAGTTTAAATATACTATTAAAATACCCGTATTTCAATGGAAAATACTGTATACTCAATTTAAAAAATACATGGAAGAATGAGACTGCACATATTCATGAATTTCTCTTAGTTTTTCTTGTTATTTTGATGTTAATCGATCTTCAAAATAAATTGAGCCGGAAAGAGAACAAGCCACGTCGAAAAATATCATTGGATTAGATAACCGCGATTAAAGGCAGCTTTAAGTGGTTCATAGAATAAGGTACCGATTTTCGGGGTTAGGTCTGAAAAAGGGTATGGAAGATCATATATTTTGGTTTGGTTTTGCGACCCGGACGGTCGTGTCTTTCCTTGATTTGAACGAAATAATGACCAAAAACAGATGGTAGCAGTTTAATATGGAATTTATATATGAATATTCCGACATGGAAAGTAACAAGATCAAATAATTTTATTATCATGGCTAGAGAAGGTTATAACTCGCAAAGCACGCTTTTGTAATAAAAAAGAGAGGATTTACGTTGGAGGGATATGTGATGTGTAGTTATTCCGTAAATTAGAAATGGATATGTTGCAGGTCAAAGAAAACTTCAGGTTAAATTTATCCAAACTAGTTTTTTTTTCAACTTAGTTTATTTTTTTCAACCTAGTTTGATTTTTTCAACCTAGGTTATTTTTTTCAACCTAGGTTATTTTTTGTGTTGTTTTTTATGTTTGGGGAGTCATAAAAAAATGGGGTTTATTTTTTTTAGGGGGCACATTCTAAAAAGAATTGATCACGTTTTCGTATTCTACCTTCCCCCCCGCTTCCCTACAAATTAAAAAGAACAAACATTTTCTCGTTACGGCACGTAGCTTTGATCGGATATCAACATTGGCGGGAAATCTTGACAGATAGTTGAACTGTGATGAGAAATGATTGGCCAAGAGCTTGCTAATTGTTGGAGAGGTTTTAAAAAAGCTTCCACTCAAGAGGAATTTATTCGATTTGTGCGAAATTTTCACAAAATGTCAATTGATATCTCAGCTGCAAAATCTAGCCGGGGAATTGGGAAATTATAAAAAGAGAGCTCCTGACGACGTTTCCCGCATATCTACTCGGATTATTTTTCGCCTTTTCACGGAAAGCATGATAACTTTTGAACTAAATCGAATTTTGAAATTCCCCGACACGGGTTTTGTAATACGATTCCTCTGAAATACGACAAAGCAAACAGATTTTTAAACTTTAAAATATTTTCGGAGTCGGAGCTGAAAATTCGAGATTTTCAAAGAACTCAAAACTTTTTATGTATTCTTGTAGCCAATTTTATAAGCTTTAAAATGACACATGAATGATTTATCTACGATGTTTCCTCGAGGCGCTACATAATTTAGACTGGAAACGCACCCTGAAGGTATCCGGTAACCTTAATTAATATTACTTACTTTGTTTCATCCCAGACGAGACTCGAACCCTGAACCACAGAAACATTCGATGACGTGGTAGTCATTTAAATCACTAATATAATTTATGCAAATTATGGATTCACGCATGTGCACTGCTAACGAAATCGGACTTTGAAAAATATAACACGGACGATAACGGATGTAAGAAAGCTAAATTCGGAAACATATATTGTTTATAGATGATCAGGTTTACTTTACGGCTCCACTCGTACTTCGAAACAAACTGTGAACCGAAACGACTTATACAGAGTAATCACTGAGCTAAATAATATAAAAGCGAATCAACGCCAACATTGACTGGAAGAAGACTTCTACGAAAGAGCTAAACAGTATCTTAAAGTAACGAGTTCAGAGGATCTTGGACTAAACCTCGTACTCGTTAGACTCAGCTTTCCAAATAGAATAACACGCTGTGACTAGAGAAAAATGGAAGAACGTATTCCAAATAACGAACTTCTAACTCCTGCATGACAATAAATAAACAGTTTGTAAATTATATGGAGTTTATATCGCTAATTTGTGACTTAAGACATCACAGGTAAAAAATAATTAATAAGGGAAGAGAAATTATACTGTGATTGAACCGATAATAAGAAATAAACTAGGTTGAATCAAAATACACGAGGTTAAAAAATAACCTAACTTGAAAAAAATGAACTAGATTGAAAATAATAACCTAGGTTGAATCAAAATAAACTAGTTTGGAGAAAAATAACCTAGGTTGAACCAAAATAAACTAGTTTATTTTTTAAACCTAGTTGATTTTGGTAATTCAACCTAGTTATTATTTTTTCAATGGGTGCTCACTAATATAGGGTGTTTAGAGCTATATAGTCACTATTTTTTTACGGCTAAGTCACTAAACAACAGATAAATAATACTTATATAATGGTCTGTGAACTAATACAAACCCTACCCCTACATTTAAAAACACCCTAACCGTCAACAACTGGTGCTCACTTATTTAGGGCGTTTAGAGCTAGTCACTAATTTTGTTTTTCTTTACGGCTAAGTCACTATTAAACAACAGATAAATATAATACTTCTTTAATAGTCCTCTGAACCACTACAAACCCTACCCCTACATTTAATAATACCCTAACCGTCCACAACGGGTGCTCACTTATTTAGGGTCTTTAGAGCTAGTCACTAATTTAGGGTGTTTAGAGCTAGTCACTAGGTTTTTTTTATGGCTAAGTCACTAAACAATAGATATATATAATGCCTCTTTAATGGTCCTCTGAACTAATACAAACCCTACCCATAGATTTAAAAACACCCTAACCGTCAACAACTGGTGCTCATGCACTTATTTAGGGTGTTTGAACTAGTCACCAATTTTGTTTTGTTTTTACGGCTAAGTGACTAAACAACAGATTAATATAATGCTTATTTAATGATCCTGTGAACTAGTACAAACCCTACCCATAGATTTAAAAACACCATAACCGTCAACAACTGGTGCTCACTTATTTAGGGTGTTTAGAGCTAGTCACCAATTTTGTTTTGTTTTACGGCTAAGTCACCAAAGAACAGATTAATATAATGCTTATTTAATGATCCTGTGAACTAATACAAACCCTACCCATAGATTTAAAAACACCCGTAACCGTCAATAACTGGTGCTCACTTATTTAGGGTGTTTAGAGCTAGTTCCTAATTTTGTTTTGTTTTTTAAAGGCTAAGTCACTAAACAACATATAAATATAATGCTACCCTACATTAAAAAAAAACTAAAAATTACTGTTTGGGAAATAATAACCCAGTTTGGACAAAAATAAACTAGGTTGAACCAAAATAACCTAGTTTGGACAAAAATAAACTAGGTTGACAAAAAATAACTATAGTTTGGACAAAAATAGACTAGGTTGAAAAAAATAAACTAGTTTGGACAAAAATAAACTAGTATTTTTTAAACTACAACAGATATATAAGTACATAGTAGAGATTGATAAGAACATTAAGATTTACAAAATACCGAATTTTGAGAGAATGCCAACACTTCTTTTAATTTTCATTGAGACATAGTGAACATGATTTGTCCAAACGTTTCACCCTCTGTTTTGTAGCTATGATTCCGCTATTTTAAGGGACATGTCTTGTTGTAGTAACTGCTCGAGTATTACAAACTATATGTTTGTTTGACGTGCAAGAGGGCAGCATGCACTATAAAATCAAAAGATTGCTCGCGATCGGTTTCGGCGGGCGAAGAAGACACACCTAGGTGGAAGGCAGGCGTTTATGTTGGTTGGTGTTTACCCTAGCTGCTTCAACAAAAGAAAGGCCGGTGAAAGCAAGAAGAAAGCAGTCGAGCCTTCAAGAAACCAGCAAAATCAAAACCGAAAATGCTTAACCCTAAGTGGAAAGGTGATCACCAAGAGCAAAGTCTAAGACAGCTGGCGAAGAGGTTCCGATGCGGTAAATCTCAAATAGCTCAGATTCTTGCGAGGAAACTTAAGAGAACATTCTCGAGGAATGGAGTGCGAACGGCACCTCCAGCAGCAAGAGAAACAACAGCGAGAAGTTTGAAAAGATAAACAACTTTGTCAACTTTGGGAGGGGGGAGGGGTTGGGGGGGGGGGGGGGGGAGGAATCTTCGGTAGGGGTGTGCCGACGGGTCAAATACCCTGACCCTATGCCAGACCAAGATCTGACCATTTCATGCACCATCTTTAGGCCTACATCATGTTATCTATTCTAATTACATTTTTCTTCGTGCTTCGTTATTTTTGTCGATTAATGTCAAAATAACAAACTGAGAAACTACGAGAAATCAGTGAACATTTGCGGTGTAAATATAATACAAAAAAAAATTAATAATATAATTCCAAAAAATATTAATAAAATAATACAAAAAAATGTTAATATTATAATACAAAAAAAATATAATAATAATATAATACAAAACAATATTAATAAAATAATACAAATTGTTTTTAATAATATAATACAAATATATATATATATATAATACAAAAAAATATTAATAAAATAATACAAAAAAATATTAATAATATAATACAAAAAAAATATTAATAATATAATACAAAAAAAATATTAATAATATAACAAAAAATTTTTTTAATAAAATAAAATAAAATAAAATAATTATTATTAATAATTATAATGTTATTATTATGTACGGTCTCATATTTGCATGTCAAAGTCAACACCATTCCAAACTAAAATGCAAAATTTATAACTCTTTTTCAGACTTAAACAGCTCGAAGACCATACCGCCTTTGGGGCGGCACAGATAGGTAGAGATAATCGTTACTTAGCACTAACGCCACGAGGTAGAATGGCTTACTACAATAAAGAATTTCAGAAGGAAATGAAGACAAGATTTTCTGACCCACTGGTTAGCTCAGTTGGTAGAGCACGTTAGAGTGCGGGAGGTCAGGGGTTCGAATCCCGGCCGCGTCCTTCTTTCCTTCCTCTTCTAATCCTTGATACGAGGGGGACGTGAAAGAACCTGTTGTGTTATTTCGAGAAAGAGTAGGGGATTGTCTCCCAACACAACAGCCTGGTATTCTAAGGTACTAACATGTACAATCACTTATCGTAAACTGCACGGCAGCACATTGCGCCACAATAGCAGTCCGTATCATAAAAATAACCTTGAGGCGCATTTGGATATATTTATATAGAATTTGAGCTATATAAATGAATACCTTTACCTTTTTTACTTCAATTTAAAAGCCTTGCGCTTCGTAAAGCACTCAAAAACATTTACTTATCAGATTGGCGGTTGAATTTCAAGGGTTTATAAGTGTCATGAAGCTGAGAGAGGATTATTTTTTTAACTTCTGTAACCAGGGAGCTTTACAAGTTGTTGATATGATTTACAATTTGTGAGAAAGTGCACTTCACCCTCAACTTTCTATGGAAGAAAGGGGTAAAATATCAGTTTTGTCTGCCTGAATAAATAGTCGCTTATATGGACCTTTTTCAATCTCCAGTTCACAGTCACTTATCCTTAGTTTTGTTAGGACTAGCCTATGTGTAATGTTCTTTATCGTTAAGAGGTTTTTTTTCACACTCGCATAATTTGTCTTAAATTTCCTGTAAGACCCTCTGACTGCAAAATTTCAAATAAGACTACTAGGAAAACAGTTGAAGTGAGATCGGCTGGTGTAGCTGTCAGTATACTGAGTATAGATTTGTCGAAAGAAATACTACTCGTTTGCAAAAGCGTCAGAGCACAAAAGAATTAAACAAGAATTAAAATTTAATCGAACATAAAAGCAGCGAGTGAGAGACAATATATAATTTGTCGCGAAGCAAAGACAATAGTTAAGGCAGATTATAATAAAATTGGATCAGAAGAACTTAATGTATTCAAGCAGGTGGTAATGCTTCGCTAGAATGTTGGCGAACTAATCCTATATCTCTTTTACCAGTAGAAGCTTTTTTATTTTTACTCTTGGTGTAATGTTACATTTGTTCCAAGCTTTTTCAGTTTGTAAAACTGAAACTAGATCTGAAACTAAAAGTGCTGTAATGCGCGCATTTAATATTCTTAGGAGAGTAAGGTTGTACACTATCTAATACGTATATCAATTTACGATAACCATGAATAAACTGCCGACGACAGAAGCTATGGCTTTTTTCTTCGCGAAGTAATAGTTATTTATTCCCTCTTAAATTAGAAAAAGATCCGAACTTCATGTTGATCTAAGGAACCAATTTTTTTTCCTTTCAATGAAATTGCGTCAGAGTCCCGCTTGGAGACGGCTCCTGTTTATTCAGTTGTTTAGCGCTGCCATGGAAGGAAAAAAAAAAACGCATATATCTATCTGATATATCTTATTTTAGAATTTGTTTGATAGCAGAAGCCAGGTAACATCAAGCCTATATCGGAAGATATGGTCTTGCTTATGGAATTGTCAAAACACAGAGAAATTGAAATTTCACAGTCTAATCTTTAACAAAATTACCCGAGAAGATAATTAAATGGGAAGTTTGGCCTTGTAGAATGTTTATTCAGAAAATGTTCCTAAGTCAAAAAGGAAATGTCTGCTCATGCGCGAACGGTTCAATCGCCAATGAGACTGATTCCTTTCAGGGTAACCGGTTGATCATAATGACTGAATGTTAGGGATAAATTGACAAACAATTTGCGATCCTCGTGCACCGGTAATGTAGGAATATAGTGGGTCTATTTAATTTGTTGGGAAACTATCACGTCTTGACCTTCAATATATAAAGTGAAAGGTGTGACGTAAGAAGACGTAAAACCAAATGGACGAGTCGGTGTGTTAAGTGCTTTAAAAGCTCACAAGTTTGCTTAAGTTAACGCAAGACGAATTAGCAGTGAATCTATATAGACGAAACACTACAGTTTTCACAGATTACTCGTGTGCTGTTGAAATTTCAATTCGTCAATAGATTAAATGTTTTAAAAACTCTGGTGTGATCCGTAGACCAACCGGATGGAAGTAATAGTTACTGTACGACATTAAATTAGAAACACGGAATTTAGAATGAGGTATATAATTATACCATTCACCACTATGCTATAATGTTATTAAGAATTTATTAGATGGGTCGAAATTCTATTGAAATGTTACCATGGAGACGGCTGGAAGAACGTTTCCTTCGTTAGATACTATTCGAAGGCCCTTCATGCAATTAACTGCCAATTTCCTCATTTTGGATTGACGCTTAACAATCCGCAATGACTCACGTATTCATCTCAAAGTTCTTGCCACATCGCGTCCTGTTTTATAACTCATTTTTCTGTGGCTTCAGATAATCTAAAGGAGAGGTTTTCACATTTATGTATTCCCTTCTAGTTTTAATATCTTTCCGGTCTTTTGTCCTGGTTTTAAAGACATGTCAATTTGCGCTATTTTGAAAATTACATTTTTCGAAAAAAGTAATATTATGCCATCCCCAATGCATAATGAAATATTTGTACATATCTCCTTAATTTGTGACAATGATAATCTGATTCAAAGGGCGGGATCATATGTAGATATGAGCTTTGTGAGACATGTTCGAGTGTTAGCTTGGCTAGCTCTCGTTTACCTTGGACTATATTTGCATTTTTAGGATAAAACGTCCCCTGCCGATAAACGTGCGTTGACTAAGCTGTCTTTCAGTTATGACGTGGAGATATTATGCAGACTGGGAAAATAGAATAGATGTCAGCTCACTGGATCTGCAGGTGGCTACTAGACTACGGAATGGCTGTTGGACTTGATGTATGCATAATTATGTATATAGGATTCCCAGAACGAACTAATCAGCTTATTTGATTCTATGAGAAACTCGTGGATCTATATAGAGGCGCGTTTGAAGATGTGAATTAAGTACTGATCTTTCGCCGAGCAATAAACTAAACTGTTAGCGTTGAATAATGATGTTGAACTCGTCCGACGCCTGCAGTGTAACAGAACGCTCGGAGTCATTCCTAATTCTGGCTGTTTTTAGTATCTTTTCAGGACTTCTTGCTATTGGAGGGAACGGTATTGTCTTGCTCGCAATCTACCGAACGCGAGCTTTAAGAACGACGTCGAACTTGTTCATCGCCTCGCTTGCTGCATCTGACTGGTTAGTAGGTTCTGTCATGGATCCGATTCTGGTGTATAAGAGCATTAAATACAGCTATTTTGGGAATACCCTCTCGGAATACGACCCGTTTAAGATTGGCACGGATTTTTTGTGGATTCAAGCGATTCTTGTAACAACTTTTGGTTTAACATCCGTAAGTGTTGATCGCTTCGTCGCAATAACAAGAGTCTTTCATTACAACGCTCTCCTGACGGTTCGACGCGCTGCCTGTGTCATTATATTCAACTGGACATTTTCATTTATGTTTGCATCCTTGAGGCTATTCCTACCAGAGGATCGATTATCACTCCTTTGGATTTCAACCGCAGTATTATCCTGCGGCCTACCATTCACTGTTACCTCCTACTGCTATATTTCTATATTTAAAGCTGCGAGGACACAAATGCGACGAATAGTAAACGAAACAACAGCTAAAGAAACCCGCCGCTCCGAGGAAGCACGCCACAGGAAGACGGCATGTACGATAGGGATTGTCATAACCTTATTTTGTTTCTTGTGGTTTCCGAGCTTGGTAATTGCCTCTATTAATTTAACGCTGAGTAAAGGATGCACTAAGGTGATGTTCTCTCGCCGGGTGTGGCTGTGGGTGGAGGTAATCGCCTACACAAGCTCCGCTATCAATCCTTGGGTATACTCCATGAGGAGTGTGGAGTTTCGCGCCGCATGCAAACAAAGTCTAGGCATCAGAAGGACAGGAATTGCCCCAGTAGAGGGCGCATCTAGATCTAAAGCGCGACCAAGCTTGGTGGAGATGAAGGTCGATACCAATGGGTCGTACTACGGTTCAAATGGTATCAACGTTCAAGCGATGTGTCCAACCAAGCAGACAAATCCTACTGCGCAGGAGCCATCCTGTTATCAATATCAGAACCATCTCTTACCTCCAGTCGTGTGACCCGTTTCATAGCATTGCTCGCGGCGGTTGACAGGCGGAACATAGATACTCAAAGCTAGTACTGTTTATGCGGTAGCGATTAACAGTCTAAGCGCCGAATTATCCTTGTATAAAGTAAAATAACGAAATTTCAGGACCACAAGTTCCGAACCGGCGATGAGATTTTTTCCAAGTCGCTTTTTCTGATTAATATATCATGATTATGGTGAGGTGGTTTGAAACAGGTGGACTGGCTTCTCTAGTACGGATACTAACGGTACACTGACGGAAGAGAACTAACTTAAACACAACCGGTCTATATACATGCTAGGTGAACATAAATACAACATTAACAACACTTCAAAATCTTCAACTCCGCATCCGTCGTATTTGTCATAAGATTTATTGTGGTTAATTCAGTTGTTCGGAGTTGTGACGTTAAGATATTTGAGAGATCAGTTTTTAGGAATTACTAGTAATACACATTCACTGATTCTTCAGGATGATTAAATAAAATGAAGCTCAAATTCTAGTCCCCATAAGTCTATTGTATTATTATTAATATATATAGATGCCCAGAACAAGAGATCGAACCGCGGTGCTTAAGATTAGGACTTCGTTTAAAATATCAGCCCTCGCCTTCTGCACATTCATGACATTTCATTCGACGTAAATTGGATTAATTTTACGGCCCAACTGACTGTTTTAAAATATAATTACTTATGAATATTTAATATTAGTCTGGGTGTTAAGAAAAGTGGAGGGTAGTTTGGCGGATGCATGTTGCTAAATAGGATTTTTTTTGAATGGCAAAATAAAAATAGACTTGTGATTTAGGTAGTTGCATAAATGCATAAATGCATGTGATTTAGGTAGTTGCATAAATGCATGTGATTTAGGTAGTTGCATAATTGTGGCCTAAACGTCTAGTTAACTTGTCGAAGATTAGGGTGAGAACTACTCTCTAGCATGAGAAAACATCGCTGCCCGGGATGAAGGAAGCTCTTCCAAAAACTGCAGTCAGCCGAGAGTATCGAATCAAGGATTCGAAGCTTGGGTTTATTGCTAAGACATATCAAGAGTTATCGCATGAACATCTTTATAAATACATGATAAATACCAAAATCTCGTTTGCAATTTAGCTACAAGTATATTTATAGTGGTACCCATAACAACTTAAAGTGCTTATGTCTATGAAGCTTATTTTTTATTTTAGATATCAATTCTAAATCAAGTGAATAGTAAAATGGTAAAATATATGTTGCTTTGAATGCTGTGCCGCTGAGTTAAGGAGGTTTTAATATCCAAAATGCTAATTACATGACGTCAGGGGAGGTATCTGTAATCACTTCTTAGTGGTTGTGAATGGGCGTTTCTACTGATATAGATGGTTTTCACTCAATCCCCAGAGATTCAAATGGCAAGTGGCGGCCATGTTGGTGTACCTAACAAAAGAAGCTAACGAAGAATCTATTGTTAAAGATACACCAACATGGCCGCCGTGACGTCATGTGCAAACCATCTTTAGGAAAACACATTTCTAACATCATTTTATTTCAACCATGGGTTAATTTTAAAAATTAGTTTAATTGGATAATAATTGATGCCTCCCCTGACGTCTGTAACTAGCATTTTGGATATTAAAACCTCCTTAACTCAGCGGCACAGCATTCAAAGCAAGATATATTGTACCATTCTACTATTCACTTGATGTAGAATTGATATCTAAAACAAAAAAGAAGGTTCATAGGCACTTTAAGGTTCATTTTCTCAGCTTTCATCTACTTATGACTTATGACAATATATTGAAAATAACATAGAATTTAGTGAAGTGTATGCGTTAGCTTTAAAAAAGTTATTTTCCAATGGGTAGACTGCATATCATATGGCAAGCTGGTCTCGCAGCGAAACATATCAAAATCATTGCACACAGAAGAGGATATTTGGTATTGGTCATCGCTTTGAAGTAAATACAATTTTATTTGAGAGAGAGAACAACTTCAGTCGCATTACAAGTTTATAATGTGGCTTACTTGTTGATACCGGAACTATGCGAAGGAGAATTATGTGCTTTTGTTTTGACCGCTCCAAAATCTCTCCGCTACTCCAGCTCCCGCCATTACAAAGGTCACACAAGAAAAAATAGTACGAATGGAACTTTAACAGCGATTTGTACCACTCTAAACTCGAGAAACCTCGATGATCTATGCATTAAAATGCTGAAAATGTATTGTCCTATCTGAATTCAGCAATAGAAAGTCAGTTCAGACATGCGTATTTAAGATAAACCCAGGTTTTCTCTCCTCGTAGTTCCTAAACCAGTAACGCCTTGTAAAAATTCACTTCACTCGCGAAAGCAAATTCAAATTTGTACGGTCAAAATCTTAACATAATCACTCCAAACAGTTACCAATTGCAGATTAGATGTTACTTAACTTTGCTTTGAAGGTAGAAAGAAGTAATACATATAATCATTTTATTTGTTTTAGAAGGCAAAATACCTTCCGAAACCATGTATTTTCGAGTGAGATGACTGGGCCGATACCGGAAGTGAGTCACCGGATATCGATATGTAGGCTTTTGTACGCAGTGACTTTGATATGCTGATTGGTTCTTCAACGGTCCGATAAATCTGGTCCGGCATGGTTTTGGACCGCTGTGCATGAGAGTAGTTGATTGAGTTTGTTTCCACACGAAACGTTTTGTGAAAAAAGCAACGAAATATACGTTTTCACACAAAAAGTAACAGTGTCAGAAGATAAATAACATCCCAAAGCCTTTTGCCAAAAAGCAATGAATTATAAAGCAACACAGAGCAAGACATGACAAAATCAAAGAAAAGAGAGACAATTGTATTTTCCGAATTTCTGAACACCAGCCAAAACACACCAAAACCAATATGTACAGTATTTATTTATCAGAGCTGACCGCCGATTTTAACTCAGTATATGCGAAGAGACAGGGAATTTTTCACTGAGTTCTAATTCATCTGTGTTGGCTACAGCCATTCAATCAATTACTCGCATGAAAAAAACATCCGTTTTCCTTGCCGATTTCATTTGTTTGTAAGGAAAGTTTTAGGGATTTTTTTTACCTTTCTCAAAGCTGATTGACCAAGTGACGTCAAATTTCCATGATTTATACGTGTTCTGGAAAATAAAACTGATAAGCAAGTACCGCATACAAAAATCCTGCAAAAACTCTTTGTGTGACAACGGATAAACAAGTTTAATCTCTGAGCTCTGTGCTAGAGTACTGTAGGCTTTGTGAGTGTTCGGTTCTCGCCGGACCTCACTCTGCTTGCTATGCCATGCTGACGAGTCCTAATGAGGACGAAACAGCTGTCCATGGCTGCATTCTGGTACGAGCACCTTTTTGTGTCAAGTTTAGCTAGCCGTAGTGCCATTTTTGAAATATCACACCGTATCAGCTTTGCTACTGTCGTCATAATTCTGGAAAACAGACGCACAAAATTGTATAATTTCTTGTGAAATACACAGACATGGTAAATGAAACAGCTAAGTCACTAAATCCCTGTAAGTACGATAAAATAATTAACGACAAACAAAAGTTAACATAAAATTAATGTAACCAGAAATAAAACAAAATAAATGAAAGACGCTAATCAATTAACCAATAATTATTGAGCTACCTCATTTAATACATATTTTAACCCCTACCCTCCCACCGTATGTGTGGAGAGTTTGTCACAAGGTTTTTCCTAAGTCTTCGTAGCGCACTCACACGTTTCTCTTCCAACGAAAGACGCGATCGATGAATTTGCATTACTTTTAGCGGAGGTAATAGACAATCAAAAGGGGGAAAAAGAAAACAAAAAAGGAAAAATATATATATAAACCGTGTAAGTCAAAACGTTTCTACGCCGCGCGCAAGCGTCACGCACGCCCGTGCCTCACCATTCTCATCCCCAAAGCCCGTGCTTTTTTTGGCCAGCGGACCTCACCCGCTCGCTGCCCGTGCCTCATATCCATATTCGGGTGGGTCTATAATATGGCGGTAATGTTAGGTTGAAACAATGGATGGTTTGCAGTAAATCCTCAGAGATTCAAATGACAAAGGGCATGGCGGCCATGTTGGTGTACAGAACAAAAGAAGCTAACGAATAATCTATTGTTAACTGTACACCAACATGGCGGCTATGACGTCACGTGCAAAGGGTCTATAGGTTTTGCAAGGTTAATTAGCCTCGAGCTGAGCAGTTTCAGAACGAGTTTAGACTAGCGGAAACAGAGGTTGTTATCCTCCTGGGAGTCAACTTGACTGCCACGTGAGAAGCCTGTCAATAGCCCGCGGACAGGTCTGCAAACAAAATACTGCGCATGTCCAGTCAGCGGTAGAAATCGCGGGAGCACCTCTAATTATGGTCCAGATAAGAATTGTAGCGTTCCACGACAAGGAATGTTAAAGGCGTTAATTTTCTATTCTTCTTTCTCGTAATTTCATTGGCTGTTACTTATAACTTCAATAGAAACCCATCGAAATAATGCATTTTCATTCGATATTTTTTTGTGGTTTGAATTTTTTTTGATCAAACCAACTATGGTTTAATTTCGAAGAATATCGTGTGTGGGGAAAGTTCTCAAATTTACGATTGAAAAATCTTTTGTTTTCTCTATATCCGATTGGCTGGATGGTGGCTTGTCTGAGTTTTCATAGAAAAAAGAGCCAATAGCATAAAGAAACCTTATTTTAGAGATGTACTTTGGACTGTAGACACCTCATAAAGTGCTAAGGCATATACATGCATCAGGAGTTCCGGACTTCCGGTTGGATCACACTGCATTCTGGGTAGGTGTGCTCAGAAAAGTGGGCATCAACTTCTAGATCGGCCATATTGGATTTGAGTGCAGTCAATTTTTGCTCCTTTGCAAGTTCAAAAACTTACTACCTAATACACGGAATATCTTACCTTTACAGATTCTTCAGTTGGGAGTTCTAAATCGATGTTTAAGCTTTAGAACGGGATTAATAAAGTTTCCAAGTTGACTGCGCTCAAATCCAATATGGCCGCTCTGGAAGTTGATGCCCACTTTTCTGAGCCCACCTACCCAGAATGCAGTGTGATCCAACCGGAAGTCCGGAACTCCTGATGCATGTATTCAAGCAAAATCGTATGTGAGGGAGGCTCATTTCCGCAGAACAATGGATTCTACTACAGTTCTTGTCTGGATCATTACTTTAAAAAAACTCAACACATCTCAAAAAAGACCAGGAGTTAAGGGGAAAATTGCAAGAGATAAGAGTTTTATTAGTTTAGTCATCAAGCCAATTAAATTTGGAACTGGTCCACGAAAGGACTTAAAAATCGAAGCTTGCACTGTACTTTTCTGTAACAATGCTTTGAAGTCCAAATTCAATCAAATGATGCGCGCGAGCGTGATTTTCCGGGTGAAATTCACGCAGGTTCAAGCAGAGTTTTGCAGACCTGTCTAGCCTGCGCTGAAACAGGCGCAATGCGGCGGGGTGTGGGTTCGAACTTCAGCTCTTTCTCTTCCGTATTCTTTATCAATAACAGTAGCTAAGCTAAAAGTTGATATTGTAATTGCAATATACTCAACATGATGTTTAAATAATTAACTAATTAAGATATATACATGCATAAGTATGTCTACACACATACAAATACACAAACACGCATACACACACATATATATAAAGACAGTTACATATATACGCATGAACATGTACGCACGACATATATGTTGATTTTATTAGTTGCGTACAGACTGCAGGTTCGTATATTCTTTAGTTAGTGAAACATTTAAGGGAAGCACTTAACTGGATGGCGAGTACATGAATTGTCAGGAAAACTTCTTTCACCAAAGTGCTTTAATTGGTCTTAACCAGCGGACATAATCTGTAGAACAGGATCTTGTCAGTAGATTTCCTAAGTGGCATGGTATGATGAATTATTGGCCAAGGAGTACGTCATTGGCTGCCCTAGTTTGGTCATTAAGCCGGCTCTCGCCATACCTGCGCAATTTCCTACTAACTATCTGAAATGACATGGAGTGCAATTTGCAACAACATTATTATGAAACTGTGTAGACTGAATAAACAAATGAACACTTCTCACTGGATATATTTGCCTATGTTTTTGTGCTAGATATGGTATCTCCTCCGCGTTTCGAAAGCGTTTTCTTTGAATACGAAAACGTTAGTATCCTTTACAGATCTTAGAAAACAACGGGACCCCGCCCCACCCCTGAATAGCCCCAAATAAGGTCTACACCCTTAGGCCAAGGGAACATGCTCATCCTAACTTCTTTCATTCGATCGGAGTTTGATTTGAAACAAACCAAGACTAAGAACATTCTGCCTATCAACTATGGACCTGCACATCATATCTACGAATATTCTCAGTGGATTATCGAATTCAAATGCGCGGAGGCGGTATTGAGCTTAGCTAGTTTTCAGACAAGACTATAGCAATATTGCTTTAATACTTGAAAACGCCAAAGCCAACATCCGACCAAACGAACGGTTCCGGTAATACTTGTCAACGGAAAACAAACGACCACTTACAAACCTGATTTAGGCTAAGTACAACAATAATAAACAACTATTCAGATAGCATTGTAACTTTGACATTAGCTGTCCTCGATCAATAGAAAGCAAACTTCCGCGTGTTTGTCATACATTGCGCCGATATTATAGAGTCAAGATATTTGGTGATCTAAGATTACAGCAGATCGAGAGTTGATCTCTTCTTTCGCCGGACATCATCAACAGCTTCCGTGTTCCAGTCCTCTTTGTTGCAAATATTATAGATTTCCTATACGAATATTCGAGTTACGTATTTTAAGCGGCCAATTATTAAAAACGGTTTCGTCAACCTGTATTGAAGATAATATATTTACGACTGAAAAAACCCGTAAAGTTGGATAAAAGTCAAATTAACTTTACCCTTCGAGCAGAGGTTTCTCATCTCTCTTCCTTTCCTGTAGCCTGCTACACCAGACGATTGTTTTCACTCTCATCAATTGAATTTACGAGAGTGAAAAAAACGTCTGGTGTAGCAGGCTACCTTTCCTGTCGCCGAAAGAAACCTCTGCCACGAAACGATTGCTTTTCGCGTTGAACATGCGCACGTGATAAACCAGTTACCAAACCGGTTTTACCTGTTTGATATCACTCTTGCAAGAGCTCACGGTATCCTTCGCAGCCGTTATTTATGTCGTCACGCGACCTCAAAGTGACCGTAATTAAATTAATAGTTTAGAACTTGCATTTTCTCAACACGTTTTTAAAATATATTATAGCAAGATAACTTTTAATAGGTGATGGTCACTTGATCATAGTTACGATTCTGAGACAGATTTCTAATTACTCGGGCTGCCTGTGTCTAAATCTGCAGGCCGTTATTGTTTTTACTCGGGCTGCCTGTACAGTGCAGCAAAATTGTAAACTTCCGGCCCCGTTAACCAATCAGCTCACACTGTTCAAGTGCACATACTTGAGCATGCACGGAGCCGCCTGGCGCCGCATAATGTGATGGTAATCGTGAAACCGGAAGCCGAACAGACTGCGGATATAATTAACGCAAGATGTTTACATTCGGTGACAGCACAATTCCCTATGAGATTATTGGTACTTTCGTTCGAGTTGTTAAACTAGAATCCTCTCACGGGCGAGGTTTTGGTTCGAGAAAGCCGGCCCTCCAACAGTTCCCTGTTCTGTAATATAATGAGCAGACTGAAGTTTTGTGAATGAGGGTAACGCTTTTAATTAGAGATAATCAACAGGCATTTCATTTAATAATCCTTAATCCAACAAATACAAAATGGACTCATCATGTTACTTATAGCCATCCACGTCTACTTAACAACAGGAGTAGTTATGTGCCAAGGCACCGCATACGAGGCATGGGCAAATTATAAAGATTGAGTTTCCCAGATTACAGATGAAAGTAGAGAACTTAATGAATCTTAAAGATACTTCGGAGTCGTTGGATGAAGAAACGAGCTGGAAGAAACATTTCTTCGCGACATGCTTGAGAACAGGATGGACAGGAGACAACTTATAATTTGGGACAAATATAAACATACACTTGAGACAATCATCTATTAGTACTCGGAACCTGCAGTATAACAGAACAGCAGACTAAATTGCAAACGTGTGTTACATGAATAAGTAGTGTTTACAGTAAAAGGTCAACTACTTTAATTTACATACGAGAAAAAACAAAAATATTAAAGAGAATGAAAGTCACCGCGCTACCGGCCACTACTAAAGACTGCTAATATTCAGCTAATAATTCATCACTTTGGTTATTACTCCGGCGCTGCTAGACTGCATTTTAAGACTCCGGCGGCTGCCTGTGTCTTTTAAAAAAAAAATGTTTTTGTTCTATCGCCGACAGAAATTGATCAGATCAAACCTTTGCCGCTTACAATGTGGGTCGGAGATGCTGTGATCGAGCTATAAAGCAGGAGGCATGCGCATTAAACGTTATATAGAGGATATTACATGGCCGCGCGGAGATACGGATTTTATCTTCGAGTGTTGATGAAATATCTTACGAGTGAGCGCAGCGAACGAGTAAGATATTTCATCAACACGAGAAGATAAAATTCGTATCTCCAAGCGGCCATGTAATATTCTGTTTAATATATAATTTTCAATGAAATACCAGTTTCAATCTCTTCCCAAAAAGGCTAGAAATCTTTGAAAGCAAGTCATATTTTCAAAAGTGATATCTTCAAAAGTGATATCATCACTTTTTAGAAAGAAATATACACTGGTATTTCATCGAAAATTATATATTAAATATTTATTTAACACATCACATAAAATCATCACCGAATAATTACCACTACGAAATGTGGAATGAGCAACGCGTGAGACATCGAGGCGCTACAGTTTTTTTAACTACTTTCTAATCCTATGATTCTTGTAATAAAGGAACTGTAAAAATACACGAACAACGTAACACATTCGATCTGCGCTGTCTGAACAGATCTAAATACAATCTCAAGTTAAGTGTATGCAAACACGTTCAGCAGTAAGAGACAACTCGAGATAACTTGCACGTAACGTATTCACTATAAATGTGTTGCTGAATGACAGGACAGTGCGTTTGTTATTTGATCGATTAATTGTGTTTTCCTAAGTCTAGAACAAGTCAAAACATGTCTGGAAACGAGGTCACATTTTGCTGGTTAATAAAAAAAACTAAGGCTGATTGCCGGGCATTTCTAGCAAACTCGTAAGGTTGTTTTCTCAACTGACATTTGGTATGTTTTGGAAGTGCTCATTGGCGGATCTCACCGGCGTTGTGGCAGCATGTTGGACAGAGTGCCTTCTGGCTTCCCCTGCGCGGGTTTTATCGGGAGAGAAAATCGTACTGGAGTTGGATAAGTGTGTAATTGTAAACATAACTAGAAAATCGTTTTGGAAAACCGACTTGTAAACAGAGACTGGATATCGTATAAAGGAAAACAGTCTAAAGAATATTCAAAGTCGCTAGTCACTTCACAGACTCCGAATTGCTGAACTTTCTAGCGTTAAACGCGCTACACTATGTCTTAGTTTTCGGAACTTTTGGACCAGAAATATTGATTGCAATTGTCTATTTTATGTACGGCAGTAAACAGGGATGCTGACTATGCGAAAGAAAAAAAATGAAAACATTTGGGCGAAAAGTTATGTTCTTAGATGTGCAACATTAATGGCATTGACAATTTTGCGTAAAATCTAATATCGGCCAATCTCGTCCAAACATTTTACGAAAAGTAAGTTAAATATACTTTATGATGGCCTAAATGCATCAGTCAATTCCAGCAATGCCCATCCCCCCCCCCCCGGGACATGGTGGGGCATTTGCATATTTTGAGATCCCGGTAGTGGGGCATTTGTAACCTTATATCGGCCCGGGGGTCGGGCATTTGACACTGCCGAAAAGAATTCTAGGAAAGATCCGGACTGGTCTCGTGGTAACGACGCCATACTGTATCAAGCAAAAAAAACACTGATCTCTTGTAATTACTCCAGCTGCCCGTGGATTCTACATGTATCTATTTCTCTAAACCTAGAAACCTGCAGTTTATGACTGTCTTATCCACGAGCCACACGGGGCCCAAGCTCTGCCGGTCCGAGTTTGAAACGATATCAAGTAGTTCGTTTACAAATATACACAGTTTGCTGCTGTCCACCGGACGAACAGAACAGTTACACTATTATTATAAAGTCACTGCGTGGTTTTAATAAGCGTTAACTTTATTGTTGATTATTTATAGGAATGAAATAAAAACTATATATACGGATGTATTAATACCATTTTGCTCCAGGCAGCTCAATAGTATAATCAAACAGCGGTAATACAAATACAAAACAAGATGGCGGATCTACAAAACGAACGGAAGCTATCAATGAATAGATTCTCTGCGCCTTGTGTATTTGCATGGAATTAAACTTGGGCAGTATATCATTATGGATGTGCCCGGGGGTGGGGAATTTTCCTTACTTCTTTGGCTCCACTGTGGGGCATTTGAACACCTTGCTTGTCCCCACGGTGGGGAATTTGATATTTTTTTTACGAAAATGGCTAATGCCCGGGGGTTGTGGGCATTGCTGGAATTGACTGATGCAAAAAACCTCAGCATCACAAAGAGCATAGACTCCTGACCAATTGACTGCAAAAGTAAGTTTCAAGTCCATGACATTCGCTATTATCGCACTTCGGCCATCTTGGATTGAAAGCGAGGCTACCGGGTTGTCGGTTACGTAGCGCTTTAATACTATTTGCTCTGTTGTTGGTCGCGAGTTTGGATGAAAAAGCTATTTCATCTCCACTTCTGTAATTCCAATTGTACAAATAATAGTCAGAAAAGAAGATCTAGGGATTCTTTTCACATATTTGATTCCAATGAACAGCTCTAAAAGCGATGGAGTTTGAAAATACGCGGAGATGTCGACCCATACTTCAGACATCGATAAAATATCCAGTGAGTAAAAAACAGCTGATTATAAAATACTTCTTCGCTTAAATAAGTGTGACAGGTTCCCCCAGACTAGCAGAAGTCCATTTTCTACACGTAAAAAACAAGAGAGAAAAAACCCAGCCACTTCAAATGATCACTTGAAAACCTGTGAAAAATCCTTCATAATTTTATAGCTTGGGTGTACTCGTTCTAGGAATGATTTGGGTTGGAAATGGTTAGGGTTTTTGGCAAATTTTGGGTTAGGTTTTTAGAAGGTTTGTATGAGGATTTGAGAAAATGCATTATCAATGAACCAAAATGGTTCACTTAGGGGCCGTCGACATATTCGAAATGCCCCGCTTGATGCACAACGGACGTTAAGGTCAGACCCCCCCTCCCCCTCCCCCTTAACGTCCACCCATTGTTTTATGTTTTTTTTAGGTCAGGAAAAACAGTAATGAAATACACGGGAGTTCACTTATAAACAAAGTATAAAACAAGCTTTAATAGCTGCAACTGTACAGTCAGTCAGTACCTCGAATTCCCGTACGAGCTCATTTAGGCTCTTGACTAAAATACCCATTCGGACAACGACTATAAAACTGAGTTTCACTTACCTGGAGGTTTGAGGTATTTCATGATACTTCTAATCAAAAGACCTTGTGGACTTATTTCCAGGAAATTCAACAGAAATTTCGCTCTAATGTAGATCTAGCTGACTAGAAACGTTTGATTAAAAAGTGTACTTCTATTGATGAAAAAGTGTTTGTTCTAAATGCCCCACACCAACGTCCATGCCCTTACCCCCTCCCCCCCTAAACGTCTATTGTGCGTTAAGCGGGGCATTTCGAATATGTCGACGGACCCTTACATGGATGGCTGATAACATTGCATTGGTACTGTATAAACTATATCATATATTATACAAAATTGGGCCCATCACAGAACCAGTAAACTCAGTGGTTAAGTGTCAGTCTGTTGTGCAGGAGGTAGTCCAGGTAGGACCTTAAAATAACTGGGAGAACTTTGCTCCGACATCTGCAAATGGTTCTAAAAGCTTTGTGTCTTCTTGGATAACAATGTTAAATTGTAGGCAAACACTGAGAATGCAACCAAATCTCTGGTAGTGACCACCCTCAAGTGTAGTGGAATTATATAGTCGTATAGATATAGATTAAATGAATTTGTCTCCAACTATAGCAATACGTACCATGCTAAATACATAGACTCTCTCCTCTGTTAGTAGTAGTACGTAGTACTAGTTCCCTTGGTGCCACTATATACATTTTATATATTATAGATTAGGAATCAAGGGGACCGACCTTGTATGAATTTTTACTATTTGTTGTGCCCTATATACCAGGGGATTTGATATGACAGGTTTGATTGGGCAGTTGGACAAATCCCCAGGGTACCTGACCCCTGGGGGAAGCCTGATACATGCATAACACTGCTGTAGTAGCTGCATGCCAGTAAATATGCAAAGCTACAGATACAGTTCAAAACTGAATGCTAAATCACTAGGAGGAAGTTCAAATGAACATTGCATGTGTTATTTTAAAGACTTGTTGTTGAGGTTTTACTTGGCCTCTTGTATTCTTCCCTGAAAACCATGCCTTGAACCATGTGAAATTAAACTTGTTTGGTAAAGATCAGTTGTAAGTCTCATAACAGCAGAGCATGATGGAATTAATCATTCGTGTTCACTATATTATCACTGGCCTTGTTTTTTTTTGTTTCATGTAGCAAAATTTCTGCGCATGCATTAAATTATGCATTAATTGTATGCATGCAGTCATGGCACCAATAGATTTCTCTCCAGTGCAATTCTGCGGACGCTTATAGCGAAATATAGCGATTTACTAGTAATTATATATACTGTGGTTGAGCAGTTATGGGTTACTATCCTCTATCGAAGTCTGAAGACATCTGAACTCCTGAACTGTGAGAGCAACACTGTCGCTTGCCAACAAGAAGCCAGAAAATATTATACCCCAGAGAAATACACACTCAGCGCAGAATAATTTATGATGAGCAAAGCAATATTCAACTCTCAAGGTAAACTTAAACAAGAAACCTCTCACGGCCGAGGTTTGGGTTCGAGAAATTAAAGGCTTCCAACAATTCCCTTTATAGTTCTGTGATATAATGAGCAGACTGAAGTTTTGGGAATGTCAGGGTAAAGCTTTTAATTAGCTAGAGATCCAACATGCATAATTTCAGTTAATAATCTTTAATCCAACAACTTGACTCGTTGGATATGATTACGTCTAGACCAATATGGACTCGTAATTGCTCATCATATATAGCAAGAACAGCAGATAAAGTTACACAGAGGCACAGAAATTGACTTTATATAATATAGTACAAATATAAACATTTGAGACAAACATGTACTAGTACTCGGAACCTGCAGTATAACAGAACAGGAGACTAAATTGTAAACGTGTTACATGAATAAGTAGTGTTTAAATTAAAAGGTCAACTTCTTTAATTTACACACGAGAAAAACAAAAATATTAAATTACATAGAATGAAAGTCACCTACCGGCCATGCACTCCTAGGCCTAATAATTATTCCCTTTGGTTATTACTAAGAGGATTTCAAATGAAAGTGTATTTCATCTTCAATCTCATGTGGCCCCAGTGAAAGCCCAGATGGCCGGGCTCTTGTTATTTTAAAGGGATAGAAAATATTTCGAAAAACTATGTGAAAGCCCTTTGGCATCCGGCGCGATTCAGCGGAAATGCAACCCGCTGAGAAATGAACCCAAGCGCCGATAATTTTACGATACACGAATTGATCATGAAAGCAAGGCTGGCGGTGAACTGCATTTTGAGTCGAGTATTAGTACTAAATATTCCATTCCTTTTTGCTTGCGGATAGTCTTCCGTACAGACGATAAAATATTCAAATACTGTATATAAAAAGGCAGAGATAAATATGAAATCAAATCGTTTCGCTTCAGCAGCGTTTGAATAAACACAGAGGAATTCTCCCCTAATTAGAAGTCAACTCTGCTACTTTCGATTTCATATAAAGGTATCGGTAATGGATGAATCTTAAAATTGGTTCATTGAATACATCTCCACTGCATGTCATAGAACGGAAATCACTATCCTTCCAACGCCAGACCTGATGTTGAAATCGTCTCGATGATGTGCAGCCTTCAATTTGAACGGGTTGTAACCCTATTTTCTGCGCTAATATGCCCATGAATGCATCTTCAATATGTAGAGGCCTGTTTCTCAAAACTTCCCTCAAAATTGCGGGTAGCGTGTTTCGTGACAGAACATAGAACGCCCCTCTACAGTAGGGCGGGTAGAAATCGGGCTCGTATGCCAGTTGACTAACCGAATACTTGTTCCATGGCGATCTAATGACCGAATTGTTTGTTACAACTTCTCCAGCATAAAGCCAACTAGACAGTCTCGGCGAAGTTAACCACTCTGTCAACCTGGGTAGATTGATATAAACATCATCATCGGATTTCAACACGAAAGTACAATTCTGCTTACTCGCCCAAGCGAGCCCAACGAAAACTTTCACCACTAGATTTCTGTAAGTGTCCGCGAAGTCACCAACCAGTAAATCATTCGAGTTCGCGGATTCTTTTTTTAGGGTTTCATCGATGTTCTGAAGTCCCCCCAGTATAAACACTAGTTTGCAGAGTCTAGTTGTCACGGCTGATTTGGATTCAACATTGTGGCTTGAAGCCCAAGTTTCTCGTATAGCTTCTCTTTGAGCTATTGCTTCTGGGGTAGACAGGACCAAGATCATGAGAAATATATGTTGCCGTCCTTTGATATCTGGTGCCATTAATGGAGCAGTAAGCGATATTTCTATATCTACTTGAACATTATTTATCAGCATACTGCGCATACTGCCGACAAAGATCACAATAATACAACTTGATAATATAAACCCACCGATATATCTTTGGCGAAATATTGTCTTCACGGGAAAACATCTCTTGCAATATCCGAGCCGTTGTGTGTTCATTTCAGTTCGCTGTGTTCAAGCTTTCCGAGCGAAGAAAAACGACTGTTTGTGTAGTTGGAAGTATACTTGGGCTTGTGTCTTGCGAAAGGCTAATCATATTTCTGAATTCTCCGGCACTCCAAGCCAGTACAAGTAGCGTGACATAATAGGTGAATATTATTACACGTGGCTTGATCGACGGCACTTTATAGGATCTGGCCAAGTTGTCTGAATGTCAGTGGAAGCGGGTTGCCTGGTCGGCATGTGGACGTACATGGAGTTGTGCATATTTTTTAAAGGAACAGTGCCACGGTAATACGCACGCGTAACACGTGATTGTTAATAAAGGCAAAGACAATGAAAAATCACGCTGTTGATGTCACGTCACGGATCAAAACTCAAACTTTGGAATTTTCGCTTGCACGAAATCTAGAGTTTATAGTTTTGTGATTTGCATAAGTTGAGAAGTTCAGGATTTAGAATCGTAAAAACTCCCCACTGGACCAATACATAAGTGCTTCGAAGATCTACATGTATGGTATTCGGGATAATAGTTTAGAAATCCAATCGGCAATGCCGCCTCATAAACATAGTCTTTTGAAGGTGTTCCATCCACGACTAGGAACTCCCTTAAAAGTTTTTCTCAAGTTATATAACGCTTTAATTCATCCTATAGTGTTGTATAATTGTGAAGTATGGGGTGCATATTCAAAACGATTTTGTTCCTTCGCATCTTACAAGAAGACGTTGTTTCACTCGGATCTGTTATGTGAAAAGTTGAATATTAAGATGTACAAAATGCAACTTAAGGTGTGAGCTCCAAGTGTGTTGTTGAAATTCTTTTTTCATCTGCTTGAACACATTAACAATCCATTTTTAATGGGAGCCTTGAAGACGTCATGTGAGCTGTCAAAAAAAGGAGCATGGTCTTGGTTCAGCCATATGTCCCTTTTATTTAAGAGTCATAATTTTGTTTCTGTTTTCATAATCCAAAAATGTTTGCCGTGAGTGTCATTGAAACGACAGGCAAGACTGTGGTAGACAGGCGACGCCGAGTCTCGCCACAGTAACTAAGTTACTTTATGGCCTGTAAACCCCGGGTCTTGTACCGGTGTACCAGCGATTTCGCCCCCTTCGTGTCGCTACTGAATTCGCCCCCTCTCCTTCCTCGCCCCCCTCTAGCGATTTCGTCCCCCTCCCCGGCTCTAACCTGTTAAAAGGTTATGAATACATGTTTTCCTTCTTTTTATTACTGTAATGTATTGGACATGGAGAACAGTAATACAAAAAACTATCAGTAATGTGTATAAAGGCATGCAAACCAATTTTATTTTAAAATCCACGCTTCACTTTTCTTAGACAAAATTCGTGTTGGTAGCTACGGTAAACGCTGCAATTTTCATTCGCGCGAGCAGTGCAACATACAATCTTCGAATGATTACTTGTAATGATTAGCTGAAGCCAACATGTAGATGATGTATTAAAATATTGTGGATACTTAAAGGTTTTGATAACCCGTTTATCCGCCTACTTTGAAGAGTGTTACCGACTCGCGTGAAAACTTCCTGAATAAACAAGCTAATGAACTAATTAAGATCTAAAACGGCGGGAAGTTTTAAAACTTACCTTAGCTTGCAGCGAGTGTATGGCGCGTATTTCTTGTCAAAATTCAATTCGACATGCGTTATCAAAGTTCAACATTCGTCATTATAGTTTAGTCACTGATCGTTATTAAAGTTCGACATTCGTTGTTAGAGTTCGACATTCGTTATTAAAGTGCGACATTCGTTATTTAAGTCAATATTAGAGTTCGACATTCGTTGTTCGGAGTTCGACGTTCGTGCATGAAAACCATAATGAAGTTGACGTAATTGGCCGGTAACAAAACGAGCAGGGGACTGGGACCGAGTTTATAAGAATTACTCTAATTCTAAAATGAAGTTCATCACATGATAGAGCATGTTGAAATTAGTATGTGTGCCAAGTTTGACGTGATTCAAGTGAATCTTGTCCGAATTATAAGCAATTGAAATTTCTTTGTCCCTCCAAAATTTTACAATGAATGTATGGTTTGGAGGGACAACGTTAAAAAATAAGAGAAATTGACATATTTGATGCCTTCTAGCATCATCAATATTGAACCAAAGTTCACCAAACTTTCCAGACTAGCTAAGATTGATCTGTTCTTTTGGAAAATATTGCTCACTTTGACTAGTTATTAATTGAATTAGTTTTACTTACTCGGCTCCAGTCCCCCGCTCGTTTTGTTACTGGTATGTAAGTTTTTATATCCCGTAATGCTGTGACACCGGTGTAAATTGGTAACCGTATATCAGCAACATTCCGGTGGCGGGCATAAAGCTGAAAAATGCACAGGAACGCCCCGGACAAGGTCGTTATAAAGTTATCCCTAGAAATAATAGAATTTGCACCATTTAATTTGTACATCTGCTGCAATGAACACCATTACCTTTTCCAATGTGATAATTCTCACATGGTGCAAACTCGTGTTTTATTTATGAATAAGTTATTCTTGATTAATCCTTCTTTTTGGCTACCTTTGATACTTGTAATTTATTTTATTATTTTATTTCTATGAAAGATGAAAATATTTTGAAGGTTAGCAGTTCATTCATTAAAGACATTATTGATAAGTATAATGAAATTGTAAATTTACATAACGTTATCAATCTTGCTATTATCTCTTCCCCTATTTTTGTAACACTTATCCCATCATGTATACGCATAGTTTTATCACTTACTTTATTTTATTGGGTTTATACTGATGTATACGTTGTCTGTATCAAGGTTCCAATAAAAGTATTATTATTATCATACCTTAAGGCTACTATTTATTGCGACACTTCAGTAAATTTTGCGATTTAGGAAACTGCGTATTTCGCGAGTGTTTTAATTTTGCGATTTTGTAAAGGAAAAAATGGCAAATAAATATCAGTACTGAGTAAAGACAAGTTAAGCCTAAGGAGTACTACTTTTCAGCTAGATTTTCCTTCGCGCTACGCGCTAAATCATATAAACGAACGCGGAAAAAGGTTCACGCTTAACGGTAGCTTGCAAATGGTAGTATTAAACAACAAAACGTGCCACATTTACAACAAAACAATAACCGTTTCTTTATTGCTTAAACTGCAAAACAGGGTAAATTTTGCGAGTAGAAATTACTGCGGCAACTAATCTTTGCGATTTGCGAAAAATCGCAAAAATCGCAAAGATTAGTTGCCGCAATAAATAGTAGCCTTAAGGTAAACAAACAACGACTTCTGTGGGAATTATAACTGTTATACTATTCCATTGTAAACTGCACGGTGCAGTGACGGTTCTGACTTCATAGCTTTGGAGCTTTGTGATTTTAGGATGAGTTGTTGTACAATTATAAGAGCACTTCCACTACAAAATCGGGGAAGAAAAGAGTTCGATTTTGCTAAATAGTGAGCTCGAACTGTACCGAGCGAAGGCCATGTTGACACAGTTCACAAAGAATTGACACTAAAGAAAGTACGCGAGATGGTACTCCTCCCTCCACTAATAAAACTAGACTGATAAGCAAATACCGTATACAAAAATCCTGCAAAAACAGCGTTTATTAAGGCTCTATCTTTGGCACTGACACATTACTAACTGGTTGAGTTTTGCTTGGTTTTCTGGCTCTTTGCCACACGCGTCTCTTTGTGTGACACAGGATAACCAAGCTCCACACTGGAGTACTGTTGGCCTTATGAGCAGTAGGTTCTCGCCGAAGCTCATTGCTTGCTATGTCATGCTGACGACTCGTCCAAATGAGGACGAAACAGCTGTCGATGACTGAATTCTAGTACGAGCACCTTTTTGTGCCATTTTTGGAGTATCACACCGTATCAGCTTTGCTTTTATAGTCTTCGGACTTGTTACCGTCGAAAAAAATAAACACGTGACAAGCGTCAGATCTTTCGTCTTTCCATACTCGAGAAATATCTCGCTAAATTAAATTGCCAAAGAAGCAGAAGTATAAAACCCGGATTGCCATGCTACGTTTTTCAAAATTTCCTCGAAATTCCATAACCCCTCAACTCCTCTCCCTCCCCTCCCTCAGCGATTCATGTGTCGCGGAAGGCCTGGGTTCCTAGGTAGGCGCGCTAAGTATTGTGGTACTTGGGAAGACTGCCATGCTCATAATTATTTGGGATTCTTGGGGAGAAAAGACAAGATAGTCTGATGAAACGAAATACAGGATTCAAACGAAGACACATTCGATTTAGAGCTCCCCTTCTGGCATTTCCACGAAAAAAAAGCAGAATTTTCTTTACTGTGTTGTTAATGTTAGTTCTCGCTCTCGCATATTACTACTGGATTGTGTTCGTGAGGTCCTCTGGTATAATCTTCAAAGTTCCTTCAGTTAACATTAAGCCTGACATAGAAAGGAAACTGGTTTTGCTTGTTATTGTAACATCTACTCCAGCAGCGAAGGAAAGGAGGAATTTGATCCGTTCAACGTGGGGACCAAAGAGAAGTAATTCAAGCTGGCAACTTGTTTTTAATTTAGGGAGGAGTAAATCTCAGGCAGTGAATTCAAGGATTGTAGCAGAGGCATCATATTATCATGATATACTTATGGGCGACTTTGATGATATTTATATTAATTTGATATTGAAAGTATTTGTAGCATTTTCATGGGCACAAACTATTCACTGCAAATACCTTCTTAAGTCAGATGATGATGTATATCTAAATATACCACAACTTCTATCATGGCTAGAATCACCGACTCTACCAACAAAGGTTTATGCAGGATTTATTGCTGAAGGAACTAATGTAAATCGTAAACCATGGCATCAGCATTTTGTTAGTTACAAAACGTATAGTTCAAGAAAGTACCATACGTACTGCCGAGGCCCCTACTATGTGCTATCAAAAAAAATACTGCATGGAATTCTAGAACAACGAGAGAATACAGAGGCATTTCCAATAGAGGATGCTTATGTGGGACTTCTGGTAGCAAAACTTGGTGTTAAGCCAATACAAATACCTGGATGCAATTGGAAGAGACTATCGGAAAGAGAGACAAGATTGTTAACCCTGTGTGCATTTTGGAATGTTATTTGTATTGGTGACTCATTGAGCCAGTCACAAATCAATTACATCCACAGTAAATATGAAGAAATCAAAATGGTGAATCAGACTGCACTGAAGTTAGTCTGTGGACAAGACCACTCATGGTGAAATTGTATGCTATAAAAAATGGGTTTTGTTGTAACGATTAATATATTTTTGTCTGATCTGAGATAGGAAAATAAATGTTGCTTTTCAGTCCCTATGTCGCAGTGGTTTAAGCGCTTTGTGTCTCACCTCTGTGACCCAGGCCGTTTAAATCGACGTGAAATAAACCATTTATTATAATTATTATTATTATATTCATAGTTTCCTTAAGGACTGTAATAATATAATAATAATAATATAAAAACAAATAAATGAGTGGATGGATGAATTGGAGGATAGATGAATGAATCAGTGAATGCAATGAATGAATAAAATAATGGGATACATAAATAAATGATAATAGTTATAATAACACTAGTACTAATAATATATAAATATACAATGAGGCAGTTAACAGGTTGTCTCGTATATTAGATTTCTATTAGCTTGCTATTACAAAAGCATTTTTTACTCAAACATGTTAAACAGGAAGTTCCAGTATCAAAGGGCCAGGCCACTGACACCTTCAGTTGTCACTCACAGGGCAAGAGAAACATTTTGTGAACCACTTGTCCTTCAGACAACCATCATAAATATTTTAGTTGTCTGAAGCCAAAAAGTGCTTGTCCCAAAAATTTTGTTGAAAATACAAAGACATAAAGCAAGGTTCCTAAGCTATAAGAACTTTATGGAAACAACATGGCTGCAAAATGTGTAGGGGTATTAAACAAATTTTTGTCAAGTAAAGAGCCTTCTTTTTGTGAGCATTGGATACATTCCAATCTTGGCTTAATTTGTTTTGTTTGGATGTATTTCAGTGTATGCTGTTTGTAGGCAACCAGAAATGTTCTCGTCTGACGGACAAGTCATGCCAAAGATTTACTTGTCCGAATAAAATTTCTACTTGTCCTGTACAATCGGACAGGGGCATAACCAGGGGGAGGTTCTGGAACCCCCCCTTCATGATCTCCAAAGGGTAAAAAGCTCTGTAAGATGATTGATTGCCAGACTCGGAACCCTCCCCCCCCTTGGAGCCTCCCCTTGCAGAACTCCTGGCTATGCCCTTGTCGGACATAAGTTTTGTGGCACCCTGCACTCAGCCTTTGTTGAGGGAACATATCTGTGGTGTTCCGTTTGAGTGCTCTACTGATTCCTTATTTCCACAAAATTCAAATCAAACATAAAAAAAAAAACTTCACAGTAAGGGCTACCGAGGTTGTAAACAGTCATAAAATACCACCTAATGTATTTTAATAAACAGCTATCTTCCCTCTGTTCACTTTATGATGGCTTGTTTGATTTTAAACCCTTAAAATTTCGCTTTTTAACAGGATGCTGATTCACTCACCTGCTTATTCTTTTATACCGAAACTTCTTGTTTAAAGAAAAACTAATGTCTGCTTTAATAACAATGTGCTAAACTAATTTCCAATATGCAAGTCTTGTTATCATATGGACCAATCAGATTCTACTTTACTGTACATGTTGGTTAAATAGACCTCGTAAAGTTTTTCGTTGAGAGTGAAACATTAATTACTGGTATGTCATGTATAGCAGGTTAAAAAACATTATTCAAAGTAAAATCTAATGTATAGACACTTCAAATAACTACATATAACATTCTCAAGTGGGCATCAAAAGGTAAAACTTGACGAGGAAATTAGTCTAAGTCAACAAGGGGAAGAGAGGGAAGAAGCTCATCAGGGAAAAATAAATTAGCAGGGCTGTCATTAAGTTTTCTAGGGTACAAATAAAGCTGTTGTTGTTGTTATGTTGCTGCATAACTGACAAATGACCGGTCTTTTTCTAAAGACAGCCCTGAATAGAAATTGGCTTGAAATGAATATGAAAAATGTGGCACCTTTTTGAGTAATCAACACTTGTAATCTGGTCTAATAAAGCAACAAAATACAACCTTGCTTATTAGTTTTTCAAGTTTACAAATCCTAGAATATCTGTTGTACGTCAATTTGACTCTTTGGTAAAATTGACCCCAACCTAGGTTAATTTGACCCAACACAACTAGGTAAAGTTTTTTCAACTACTAGGTAAAACATTTTCAACTACATTGTAGGTAAACAAAATTAAACTAGGATTTTTTTAAAAACTGGTTCATTTTTTATGATCCTACAAAGGGAACTTGTGTTCACTGCATAAAACAGCTGGGCGTTTTACCATGGTAGTCTAGTTTTTAATTGAAATATATAACTTAGTTTTATCGTAGTATAGCTTAAGTAGAGTAATTTTGATTTAGTTTTATATTTATTCTTTTATACCTTTTATAGTGAGCCATATATTTTTATTATATATCATTATTAGTAAATTAGGGCCTCTAGTGATATCAGTTTTTTACATCTGTAAATACTGAAAGAGTAACCCTGTTTAAATAAAAGGTGTCTATCATAAATTATGTGATGGTTTTTTCTACATATGTTGGGGTAGGGTTTGGATTAGTTCTCAGGCCAACCATTGAAGGATTACGCTCTGTTATTTAGTGACTAGCTCTAACACCCTAAATTAGCGAGCACCTGTTGTTGACGGTTAGGGTGGTTTTAAATGTAGGGTTAGGAATAATTTGGATTGGGTAGGGTAATCTGCAGTTGTCCGTATATCTTAGTTATGCTTTGACTTTATTGCACTTAATATAAAAAATAAGTCTCGTGCAGAGAAATAATTGTGTAGTAGGTGTACAGTTTACTAATGTTTTTGTTCACGTAATGAACCAGTCAATTGTAACCTTCACCCCCCCCCCCCCCCCACCCCAAGGGTAATTAGGCCCCACTGGGTGGTGGATTTTCTCATTATCGATTCCCACCCGTGGATGCATGTGGAGAACGAGGTTGGAGAACGAGGTGGGGGAACAACCTCGTGCAGGTCTTCTGTTGGACACGTGGAAGACTCTGGGAACGAGGTTGGGTGGGGAAAAGGGTGTGGGAATTAACCGCGAACTGGTCTATAGATGGGTTGCACATGACGTCATGGCTGCCATGTTGGTGTACCTTTAACAATAGATTCTTCATTACCTTCTTTTGTTAGGTACATCAACATGGCCGTCATGCCCTTTATCATCTCTGGGGATCGACTGCAACCCATCTATTGATGGGACTGGTTCAATTCAGAGACTCAGGTGAACATATTGGATAAATGGGAAAAAACCTAACATTTCAATCACAATCATGACAGAATTGATAAATGCTCATTGTAGCACATGCAAGAACCATAATATTATTTCAAACCACATCGTATACGTGGCTTAAAAAATTGGAACTTAAAAGTATTGACGATTTTATAACCTGATCTGTATCGATTATTTCTAAATGATTGGTTCCTAGGCATTTAGTATTCTTAACCCTTTCACTCCTGGATGCATTTGGGCTTAATTGGTGAAATGCAGAGTGCTAACTCAACCCTCCCCCCTCAATTCCAGTTTGGCTAGCCCTGGCTAGTTAAATACTGCTGACTTTTTAAACCAAAGGCTCAAACTTTCTCAATGATGCCATTCGGCAGAATTCTACGGACTCAGCGGCAGTGAGTATGGTTTCTTCTGTAGGTTTTCCAATGAAATGTGCTCAGCTAATTTTGGACAAATAAGCCACTGTAAGAGAGCTAGAGGACATCATTAAGTCTGAGGATGGCTGAAAAGTACTTGCTTTGGTTTTAGTAGGCCTTGTGAGGGGTTTCACAGGATTTTTCTGTTGTGTTTCTGCTTTGAGACACATGAAATAATTCTTCACTGAAATCCTTCAAATCCTGCATGACATGGGTAGGGTGGTGTCCCTACCCATGTCATGTGACCTCTTCTGTTTGCACTCAAACTTATTTTACAGGATGTTAGCATCCATTGTAGTTGAATAATGTCAATTGCATGTGAAATGACCTTATATTTTGGACAGGAGAATTTTTTACAGGTTATCTATGGTTGGAAAGCAATATCCCAATTATGGATAAGGTGTGGCAGATCACATGATTGGATGCATAAGCAACATGTCTCCCAAAAATGAAGTCACAGCAACTTGAAGATGCATATGTTGTGCCTAATATTAACTTGAACTTTGAACCACCCCCTCTAAACTTAGGTTTGGTTTTTGCTCATAGCTCCTGTCTATAAAATAATTACATCACAAAATTTGGTCAAACAATTGATTACTTAGCGTGTATCCAATTAACGCTGAGTCTCAACAGTACTCTGCATTTTACCAATTGAGCCCAAATGCATCCAGGAGTGAAAGGGTTAAGAATTCTAAATGCCTAGGAACCAATCATTTAGAAATAATCGATACAGATCAGGTTATAAAATCGTCAATACTATCCAATTTTTTAAAGACCCAGTGTCGACCATTATGCTATGCGCGCCTGTTTTTGTTTTGATTGGCACCAAGACAAGGCTTCTGTTGTTTGCGCTTGCTTTTAAAGAACAAATGGTTCCACGAGGGATTCCAATTCATTGATTGGTTCAGTGTAGCAAGAAGAGAGAAGAAATGCGTATGGCTTGTTAATTGTGGATATTCAAATCGACGAAGAACTAAAGGAAGTTTGTGATCTTCGACTCGTATCTATCTATAATTTATAAACAGGATAACAACATTACTTGATTTATTAATCTCAGTCAGGTCATCCCGGAAGCCGATTTAAACCGAGTAAAATGCACATGCAAAGGTCAGTGCACAAGGAGAAGAGGCAAGGGTTCCTGAAAATGCCGCGAAATACGAAAGCCGACGTGAAGTGTCGCGACCTACATGTAGGTGGTTTCGATAAAACAAGGTAAGCTATAAGTTGACTTGGATTAACTGACAGTAATGTTGTTTGAGATTGTCTCAATGATACAAATGATTGTTATTTATATTTCGGTTTAACAGAACGAAAAGCCGATAACATTCAACCTGCAGCGGTGCAAGATGGGGGTCATATACCCTGGTGCCAGAGGTTCTAGGTTTTGTCTAGGTTTATAATTTTCGTATTTAATATCTGTTTCAACCCAACTCGGATCCCTTCATAACACAATCACATGAAAATCTATAAGTTTTGATTGCTCATTTTCAACGGAAAAGCATGCACAATTTTGCAATGAACACCTTCCAAAAACAATGAAAATAACTACGAATAAAAACACATGTATAGGTAAATAAGTTGTCTTTTTGGTACTTTAATGTTTCAAGCCTGGACATGGAGAAAAAAGACAAGCTATTGATCAACCGTTTAGCCATGAGTAGAGGCAGCCTAATTGACTTCACAAAATAGCTAGTTGGAATACCTGGAGAAGACTGGGCACCTGCAGGAAATCGTCCAGACTGGTGTAAATTTAAGGTGTCTGCCCATGCCAGACGGACAGGAGAATGTGTGTTGCAAGAGAGTAACCTGTGTTACTATAACATATACAGCTTGTAGAAACATGTGTTTAGACAGATATATCCTAGAGGTCTGTATCAAAGCAAGGTGCGACACGTGTAGATGAGTTTAATTTCACAATGGAAAGTTTTAGGAAAGCTGCATAATATAAACAATTATTTTGCCCTGTGGAGGTATGTTCAGTTATAGCCTCTTACCCACCCTCAGTTGGGAGTTACCTCCAGACTTTACGGAGAGTGGGTAAATGGCTACACATAGGCTACTTCAGTCAGGATGACTGAATCCAGTATCCTGTACCAGACAACGGTGCATGGGTTTTCGGGCTAGTTTATGTCTGACAACTATACATCATGGCCTGGGATCAATTCAGTAAAACGTTTACACCTGTATTTTTACATAGCTGGCAATGGACAGACTTGTAAAATACTGTGTAAAAGTTTTACCAAATTGGCCACTGGTTCAGTATCACTCACAATAATTTAAAAGCAAATTAAAGTACAAGCATTTTACTCAGCTACAATCATAGGTGCCTACTGCTTGTACCTACACCAATTTCTTTTTGCTCATTATGCAGTCCTCCTAAGAACGTCTGCTGAAATGAGCAACACATTCCTTTCCCAGAGACTGGCCAATCAAAGTAAGGCTTACAAAATCATTGGGTGGAATGTGTGATGAGCAAAAAGAGCATCTGCATAGGAGGCTTGTGTAGGTTTATCATTATTCAACAGATCTTTGCTCACATTAAAAGTAATATATGTTATTTTCCATTAACAGATTCCTTACTGGAAATGGTATATTAAAGTAATATAAAAAAAACACTATTATTTTAGGTAGCCACATCAATTACAATTCTGGGTTCTATTTGAAAACTTCCTGTGTCCAGACTTGGTCTCCACAGGCTTGCAGATTATGTATGTTGTGATCAACAGCAGCAAGGATATTTTTTATGAAATAGGGGTACCTGTAGCCATGAAATATAAAGTTTAGTTTTAGACAAAGTTCTGCAGCTGTACAAAGCATTAATAGAGGGGGCATGGAATGTTGAGGAAACTAGTTTACAAGGGGGAAGAATAAGACAGTATAAGCCTAGAAAGCTTACAGTAGAAATGGGATGCTTATATATAAAGATAACTGCAATTGCAGGTTGTGGTAGCATGTTGTCCAATAAAAATATTGTACTTTAATATTCTTAGTAGGTCATCAAATTCATAACACATTTTTATTTGCTCAAATGCCATTCTTTTCGGTGCACATTTCAACATCATGCTATTGTAATTAATTGTTACAACCATTCTTTACCTTCAAATTCCTGTTCGTCTTATGGTGTCTCGACTTATTGTCCTCGCCTTGCTCTTTGTCTATGCCTAAAATAAAAAACGAGCAAAAAGGACCTTTTTAATGTAAATAATTAAAGGTAAGCTTATTTCACCCAACTATGGATATGGATTATTTTACGCAAAAAAAATGACTCCAAGTCATTTCTCACCTTGTCCTTGGACCCTGGTTTGAATTGAATAATTCTTCTTTGAGGAGCTTGAAGATGTAACAGATGTAATAGACCCATTTGAAAAATGGCGTCCAATTTAAAAAGCTATTGTCCTGGTAACGTGAACACGAGGCTAGTCAGTCCACACAAAAGCTTTTTAACGTGCAAGCGAGACTGGTCAATCCTAAACAATAGTAAGTTAAATTGGACGCCATTTTTCGAATGGGTCTATGGTCTTCCCATTCTTGGCTGAAAGGCCAAGTCGATCTATCTCGCACCAGATCAGACCGCGAGACGGTTCACTCAAAATAATACTGATCTAAATATTTTTTGGGTAAAAATAGCTGTCAAAATGTTAAGTTATAAATAAAGAAAGTAAAAATGAACGTTATTCGAAAGTTCGAGGAAGGAAAACAGGCGATGGAAATGGATTTCTCACTTCGCTTTAAATATTGGACTTTTCGACTCTCACAAAATGGCGGCTCGAAAGTGAGGCGCGCTATGCGTGATGGTCGACCCTGGGTCTTTAAGCCACGTATATGATGTGGTTTGAAATATGGTTCTTGCATGTGCTACAATGAGCATTCATCAATTCTGTCATGATAGTGAATGAAATGTTAGGTTTTTCCCCATTTATCCAATATGTTCACCTCTCTGAACTGAACCAGTCCCATCAATAGATGGGTTGCAGTCAATCCCCAGAGATGACAAAGGGCATGACGGCCATGTTGGTGTACCTAACAAAAGAAGGTAATGAAGAATCTATTGTTAAAGGTACACCAACATGGCAGCCATGACGTCATGTGCAAGTTACCCATCTATAGACCAGTTCGTGGTTAATTCCCACACCCTTTTCCCCACCCAACCTAATTCCCAGAGTCTTCCACGCGTCCAACAGAAGACCTGCACGAGGTTGTTCCCCCACCTCGTGCTCCACATGCATCCACGGGTGGGAATCGATAATGAGAAAATCCACCACCCAGTGGGGCCTAATTACCCTAGGGGGGGGGGGGGGGGGGGGGGAGGGAGGGTGAAGGTTACAATTGACTGGTTATTACGTATGTTTTATTAAGTGCAATAAAGTCAAAGCATAACTAAGATATAGGGGCAACTGCAGATTAATTACCCTACCCAATCTAAATTATTCCTAATGGTATGTAATCAACTAAAGTCGATTGAGGTATGCTAACCGCCGTGGAAAGCGAGTAGCAGCTGACGTTTCGAGCGCTAGCCCTTCGTCAGAGCAAAAAAGTGCTTTTTTGCTCTGACGAAGGGCTAGCGCTCGAAACGTCAGCTGCTACTCGCTTTCCACGGCGGTTAGCATACCTCAATCGACTTTAGTTGATTACATACCATTGTTTATCTTCCCCGCCGACGCAGACCAAAACTAGTTTTTACAGGAACTAGTTGCCTATCATAAATTATTCCTAACCCTACATTTAAAACCACCCTAACCGTCAACAACAGGTGCTCGCTAATTTAGGGTGTTAGAGCTAGTCACTAAATAACAGAGTCTGTAATCCTTCAATGGTCGGCCTGAGAACCAATCCAAACCCTACCCCAACATATGTAGAAAATTACTTTTGTAATAGCAAGCTAATAGAAATCTAATATACGAGACAACCTGCTAAAAATCGACCTTACCTGCTTATGTTAACTGCCTCATTGTATATTTATATATTATTAGTACTAGTGTTATTATAACTATTATCATTTATTTATTTATCCCATTATTTTATTCATTCATTCCATTCACTGATTCATTCATCTATCCTCCAATTCATCCATCCACTCATTTATTTGTTTTTATATTATTATTATTATATTATTACAGTCCTTAAAGAAACTATGAATATAATAATAATAATAATTATTATTATTATAATAAATGGTTTATTTTACATCAATTCAAACCTGGATCACAGAGGTGAGACACAAAGCGCTTAACCACTGCAACATAGGGACTGAAAAGCAACATTTCTTTTCCTATTTCAGATCAGACAAAAATATATTAATCGTTACAACAAAACCCATTTTTTATAGAATACAATTTCACCATGAGTGGTCTTGTCCACAGACTAACTTCAGTGCAGTCTGATTCACCATTTTGATTTCTTCATATTTACTGTGGATGTAATTGATTTGTGACTGGCTCAATGAGTCACCAATACAAATAACATTCAAAAACCCATTTTTTATAGAATACAATTTCACCATGAGTGGTCTTGTCCACAGACTAACTTCAGTGCAGTCTGATTCACCATTTTGATTTCTTCATATTTACTGTGGATGTAATTGATTTGTGACTGGCTCAATGAGTCACCAATACAAATAACATTCCAAAATGCACACAGGGTTAACAATCTTGTCTCTCTTTCCGATAGTCTCTTCCAATTGCATCCAGGTATTTGTTCTTCCAATTGCATCCAGGTATTTGTATTGGCTTAACACCAAGTTTTGCTACCAGAAGTCCCACATAAGCATCCTCTATTGGAAATGCCTCTGTATTCTCTCGTTGTTCTAGAATTCCATGCAGTAATTTTTTTGATAGCACATAGTAGGGGCCTCGGCAGTACGTATGGTACTTTCTTGAACTATACGTTTTGTAACTAACAAAATGCTGATGCCATGGTTTACGATTTACATTAGTTCCTTCAGCAATAAATCCTGCATAAACCTTTGTTGGTAGAGTCGGTGATTCTAGCCATGATAGAAGTTGTGGTATATTTAGATATACATCATCATCTGACTTAAGAAGGTATTTGCAGTGAATAGTTTGTGCCCATGAAAATGCTACAAATACTTTCAATAAAATTAATATAAATATCATCAAAGTCGCCCATAAGTATATCATGATAATATGATGCCTCTGCTACAATCCTTGAATTCACTGCTTGAGATTTACTCCTCCCTAAATTAAAAACAAGTTGCCAGCTTGAATTACTTCTCTTTGGTCCCCACGTTGAACGGATCAAATTCCTCCTTTCCTTCGCTGCTGGAGTAGATGTTACAATAACCACAGGCAGCCCAAGCTCTATTTTTGTGTCATTATTGCGAGATTTTGCAGAAATTAATAAAATGTAAGAAAGCTATACAGTACTCAAATAAAGGTTACATACCTCTTTAAAGTTGTGTTATTGATTGTCCTGTGTACTCCTGGGGTCATTTTAGCCACTTTAACAAGATTTCCAATTCACCGTCCCAGCTGTTATATAAAATGACAAGGCTGGAGACTTCACCTCACATCCGAACGATGGCGATCGCCGAAAATCCCCTCGTCTCGCGAATTTCCCCGGAATATTGTCACAAAATCACGCTAACCCTAAAGTCCAATGTTCTTTCCTTCACCTGCATCCTCCATGGCGATCACAGTTACTTTTTAGCCCGATTAATAGTCCCTTTTCCACAACTTTTTCCAATGCTGCGATGCCTGTGAAAGACTCCGTGCCTACCACGTCCACGTCCACGCGTGCGCAATTTCAAAATAACTGCTGCACTCCCATTGGTTGGTTGGTACGAGCTTTCCCGCTAGATTTGATCCCGCCAGGGTGTACGATAGTCGTGTTTGGCACAACTCATCGAAAACTAACAGGGTGCTAGTGATTACAGAGAAGCCATTTAAAGTTTTCCCCGTCCAATCGTATCAGGGACAAAATAAAATAAAAAACGCTCCCGGGAAACCCCGCTCACGACATCCAAATCACAACATCATTTGCCGGCAAAGTGTTGTAACTTTTTGTGGTTTTAAAAACTCTCTTGCCTTTAAACTGCTTTAAGTCGACATTGAAAACTGAGCCAACTCCCGCTACGTAACTAGCCGCCAGTGTGTGCATTTCGTTTGCATTGTTTACAGGCATCGCAGCATTGGAAAAAGTTGTGGAAAAGGGACTATTAATCGGGCTAAAAAGTAACTGTGATCGCCATGGAGGATGCAGGTGAAGGAAAGAACATTGGACTTTAGGGTTAGCGTGATTTTGTGACAATATTCCGGGGAAATTCGCGAGACGAGGGGATTTTCGGCGATCGCCATCGTTGGATGTGAGGTGAAGTCTCCAGCCTTGTCATTTTATATAACAGCTGGGACGGTGAATTGGAAATCTTGTTAAAGTGGCTAAAATGACCCCAGGAGTACACAGGACAATCAATAACACAACTTTAAAGAGGTATGTAACCTTTATTTGAGTACTGTATAGCTTTCTTACATTTTATTAATTTCTGCAAAATCTCGCAATAATGACACAAAAATAGAGCTTGGGCTGCCTGTGCAATAACAAGCAAAACCAGTTTCCTTTAAGTAACTGAAGGAACTTTGAAGATTATACCAGAGGACCTCACGAACACAATCCAGTAGTAATATGCGAGAGCGAGAACTAACATTAACGTGGAAATGCCAGAAGGGGAGCTCTAAATCGAATGTGTCTTCGTTTGAATCCTGTATTTTGTTTCATCAGACTATCTTGTCTTTTCTCCCCAAGAATCCCAAATTATATGAGCATGGCAGTCTTCCCAAGTACCACAATACTTAGCGCGCCTACCTAGGAACCCAGGCCTTCCGCGACACATGAATCGCTGAGGGAGGGGAGTTGAGAGGTTATGGAATTTCGAGGAAATTTTGAAAAACGTAGCATGGCAATCCGGGTTTTATACTTCTGCTTCTTTGCCAATTTAATTTAGCGAGATATTTCTCGAGTATGGAAAGACGAAAGATCTGACGCTTGTCACGTGTTATTTTTTTCGTTTTCCTTTTTTTGGTTGGTGGGGGAGTACCTTAGAAACTACTTTACTTTTAATAGTGTCAATTCTTTGTGAACTGTGTCAACATGGCCTTCGCTCGGTCAGTTCGAGCTCACTATTTAGCAAAATCGAACTCTTTTCTTCCCCGATTTTGTAGTGGAAGTGCTCTTATAATTGTACAACAACTCATCCTAAAAATCACAAAGCTCCAAAGCTATGAAGTCAGAACATTAGTTTCACTGCACCGTGCAGTTTACAATGGAATATTATAACAGTTATAATTCCCACAGAAGTCGTTGTTTGTTTATGATAATAATACTTTTATTGGAACCTTGATACAGACAACGTATACCGTCAGTATAAACCCAATAAAATAAAATAATGATAAAACTATGTGTTTAACTCTTTGTCGTCCGATCGTGTGTGAGCTTAATTGGTGAAATCCTGAGTGCTAACTAAACCCTTCCCCCCTCAGTTCCAGTTTGGCTAGCCCGGGGTAATTAAATACTGCTGACTTGTTAAGAGCGGATGTCAGGAAAAATCAAACATATCGCGGCAAGGTCGAAAATTTGATTTCTTTCATATTTCAAAGTCAGATAGGCTAAGGTATAACCAAAAGCACTGTACACTTTTTTAGGAAAAATATATTTTTATTTCCAAGAAAAATGCAATTAACTAAATTCAGTCGAAATGACTGTTTGAGACGCCAAATTCTGACACGAGTTTGACGGTCTCGCGTACCAAAACAAACAGTCATCTAGTCTTAAAAATGCTCAAATCGTGTTCTACGATATCTAAATATCTAGTGTTATACATTTGAGAAATATTGTATTATTCTTTACATGAAAAATAATTTTATTCAGAAGGCATACATTTCACGTTGATAAAAGTATCTCGTAAATAAAATTAATTTTCACCATGTGCTAAACCTTTGAATGGATCAAGCTTCGGGTTTTTTAATTATCGAAAGATTATCTCTCGATTACTGTAAAGATTTCTTTGGGCAAATAATTGTGCGTGACGCTAGAGCTGTTCAAAGTATGTTGAAAAACGTACATATTTGACCTTGAGAGGTCAACTGTCTATGGCGCTTTATTGGGTTCAAAATTCAGTAAGATAGATTTGTCGAAAGTTTGTATTCGTGAAATGTTCTATTCATCAAAAACTTGAATTTGTCGTAAGTTTGTGCATGCGTCGAATACTTGAATTTGGCGAAAGCTTGAATTATGCACAACAATTTTAAATTCGTCTATTGAATTCGTTGAACTTTCGAATTCGTCGAATGTTCGAATTCGTCGAATGTTCGAATTCGTCGAACGATCGAATTCGTCGAACGATCGAATTCGTTGAACGATCGAATTCGTTGTACGATCGAATTCGTTGTACGATCGAATTCGTTGTACGATTGAATTCGTCGAACGATCGAATTCGTCGAATGTTTGAATTCATCGAAATCTGATACTTGTTCCATACCAGTCTCCCACGTCCAAACATGTCCCGTGCAAGTTGGATGCGCGGCAGAAACTGGGAATGAGGTCGTTGCAAATGAGGACAAATGGCGGACATGACGGAATATGTATCGAGACTAAGGCATTCTCTTCTTGACCTTTCTAGAAGATTGCAGTATACTGCAAATGAAGACACAGGAGACTTTGCCATCTTTCGATTGCAACAAATTTTCCGCCACATAGTACATTTCGGAAATAGGTTTAGTGAAGTATGTCAGTGTATATCAGCTGTAATTTTATTACTAGAAAGTGTAGAAGAGAGGGCTCGTCACAGCGTTATAGATGTCACTGACACTGTAAGCGGTTCAGTCGGAAGACCAAAGTTTGAAATTCCACGACAGCAGTTAGAGTATATGCTTGATTATGATATATCTATCTCGGATATTGCACATGCGTTGGGGGTATCGAAGAGCACAATTAAGCGACGTGTTCGGGAATACGGTATCTCTATCCGGTCACAACAAAGTGTTTTGACTGACAATGAACTGGACGATTTGATAAGGAACATTCAGAGTGAATTTCCCAATGCAGGATATCGAAGGATCTATTCTCAACTCAAGGCTAGATCTGTGAAAGTAACACAATCAAGGGTTAGGGAATCCATGCATAGGACGGATCCAGAAGGCATTGCAATGAGATGGTTGTCAATCACTCCAAGAGCGGTTTACAGGAGGGTCTGAATGGGGGAGTGGGGGGGGGGGGGGGTCTACATGTCAGTTGTCAGTAAAAAAATTGGCCATTTGTCAGTTGTCAGTTAGCCCTAGCTAATCATTACTAGAAAAAAATTACAATGTTTGACCCACAAAAATCAAATTTGTCAGTTGTCAGTTATTTTTCGGTTGTCAGTTGTCAGTAAAAATATCGTCATTTGTCAGTTGTCAGTTATTTTTAAGGCCGTTTGTCAGTAGTCAGTTAACCCCATTCAGACCCTCTTACAGGGTAAGGGGATCCCTGTCACTCTGGCTTGCATATTGATGGCAACCATAAGTTGATAAGGTATTAAACTGTTGCTTCCACTTGCATGATACCGGTGATTATGTACATGTACATTTCATACTGTATACAAGTATGGTATGGCGTATAACATGACATGTTAAATAAAAATGACAATTATACGGTCATCTACAAAGTCAATATGTTGAACATATATAATACAAGAAACCGGAATGGTATGGCGTATAACGTGACATGTATCCAAAAATGACAAATATACGGCCATCTACAAAGTCATTAGGTTATGAACCAAGTCGGGTTAAAATTTAAAGCCATTTGTGTTTAGTTTAGACTGAGAGTTAATACTAGAGCGGATTTCAATTGAGTGTCGGAAGTGTTTTGGTTTCGCGTTTACTAAGCTCTCCTATTGGCTGAGAAAGTAAACCAACCAATCAGAATCCAAAGTAAAACCAAACGTAAATTGGTTTTGGTTTTGCGTTGGTTTGTCATTGGCTCACAGGGAAGCCATTTATGCGTTACTTGTGATTACTCGCTCCTATGATTGGCTGGCTGTGGGTAATTTGCGTTTGGTTTTACTACGCTCAACTGAAAACCGCTCTATTGACTTAAGCCTAAGCTAGACAATGACTTTTTGCAAAATTCCTAACATGCTGTGAAACAGGAAACAGCGTGCACCAAAGACGAACATAGGCCGATTTGAATTTATCATAATAATTTTGAATGAAACATCTAACTTTGTAACTTCAGAAACAACCGGTAAAGGGCGCTTAATTGTGTAAAGCTATAGTATGACTAAGTGGGGTAATCAAATGAGGTCATTTGGAATTTTAATAACGAGTGGAGAATACGAAAGACTGGCTGTTTAACCCTTCTCGTCAGGGGTCAAATACGAGGCCGAATACCGTCGCTCGCAAGGTTTTGTGGGACATATATGGACGTGGGAGACTGGTATGGAACAAGTATCAGATTTCGATGAATTCAAACATTCGATGAATTCAAACATTCGACGAATTCGATCGTTCGACGAATTCGATCGTACAACGAATTCGATTGTTCAACGAATTCGATCGTTCGACGAATTCGATCATTCGACGAATTCGAACATTCGACGAATTCAATAGACGAATTTAAAATTGTTGTGCATAATTCAAGCTTTCGCCAAATTCAAGTATTCGACGCATGCACAAACTTACGACAGATTCAAGTTTTTGATGAATAGGACATTTCACAAATACAAACTTTCGACAAATCTATCTTACTGAATTTTGAACCCAATAAAGCGCCATAACTGTCTATCTACGGGTCCAGCGCATTTATGCCTATTTCGCGCTTCTTAGCAAATTAGAGGTTCAGAAAATACACTAAAGGGCCATTTTAAAAAGTTCTAACCTTAGTTGTTGTAGAAATCAGATCCGGAGACTGTTTCTGTGTGATTCGTTTGTCGTTCTCTTAAGTTGCCACAAGCTGTCAACGCATATGGTTGATTTGGAACAACAATCTTTGTCTGACTTTCGACGTATTTCAACATCACAACAACCAATTCACAGGCTAAGTCATTTGCTAAATGTTCTTCGATTTGGAGTGCACTCTCGGTATAGTTTTGAGACCTTCAAACTGCTACAATACGACCAACGTGTTGGCGTCTCTTCCCGACCCAAGTAGCAATTATGCTAATTACTTAGTGTGTTCTGCTTTCGCGAAGGAGGGGTTTACGTCAATCATCAGAAAATTCATATATACAAAAAGAAAAAGTTCCAGTTAGGATTTCTAATAGAAAAGGAGCCTGTTAATCGTTTAAATATATTGTTGATGAAATTCTGGTTGCTTTGAATTCCGGGTAAATTTTGATTATATGCCGTAGAGACAAAGCATGCACCCGAGGGTGGGATTGTGTCACGATTTAGAGTATTTGGGTATTTTGGGTATACCCCCTCCCCCAACCTCCCTGGCCGACGCTGCTTGATCTATTGCGGACTTTCACATTAATTTGAAACATTCAAGCTACAATTTGACATTGAATTTTCAAGAGGTATACAGTCATATGACTTTCTAAGCGCTATCCTCAAAGTTTATTATAAATAACGTCAATAAGAGGGCATACCACTAAATTTTAACGAGACCCCCAAAACAACCACGAACAGCGGCTGATGAAAGTCAGGATCCAGCTAAAGCACAGATCAAACTGATTCGAATTTAGCGTATTGGCTTTTGTAGAGGGAGGAAAATCGGAGAACCCGGAGCAAAACCCTCGGAGCAAGGGCGAGATACCAACAAACTCAACATGTGACCGGGCCTCTAACACTGGCCACAGTATTGAGAGGAAAGTCCGCTGATTGTTGTGGATGACGAAAAATATGGGCAATAAGAAGTCATACCACCGTAAACTATCGTAATCTCTTAAAAAAAAACGTAAATTGTCAGGCGGTAGAGCCTTGAAAATGAGGGAAATTTTGGGTTGAAATAGTTCTTGCGCGAGCAATGACTCAATCCGTTGTATGTCCTGATTATTTCAAATGGTAATAAGCCAATCAGAAAACGAGAAACCGAGCAGTTGTAAAATTAACAAATTTACGATAGTTTACCGTGGTTTTTTCCTCTTATTTACCACGTTCTACGTCATCGCATGCTCAATATTGTTGACTTAGACAAGGTTGAATGAGACAAGGTTGAATGAGACAAGGTTGAATGAGACAAGGTTGAATGAGACAAGGAGACTTGCGGGAGAAAAGTGATCGCGCGAGCGATTACGTAATATAAAGTCCTCTTATTTCCAATGGCAATCAGCCAATCTGAAAATTAAACGAGAAATTGCGCAGTTGTTGTAAAATCATCTGATCCCCCGAAATTGATGTTACATTTTCATTCTCTCCTTCCCCGCTACCCTCCTCAATGTCGCAACTAAACATCCCCCTCCATTCTCAATACACAAATACGTATCTCTGCTCATTCACGGCGGGATGCCGGTATATTATTGAACTATATAACATCACCAAAAGAAGACTTACATGTTCAGTTAGGTTATATAAATCTTAAGCAATGAGAAACCAACCAGCCGCTGTGGTAATAGTATTGGTGGGACAGAGAACTTGACGCGTTACCAGCAAGGGGCCCCGGAAAATCTTGTGTTAGGAGCGTCAGAAAAATTGGGATATCTACAATTCATCCAGAATCAAACAAGTTTTCGATATATTACCTGCTTCATAAATTGTGCACCCCCTCTAACGTATACTGCTTTGATCCCCCTTTCGCATGGTTGAAATAAATAATGACCTGTCTCTTAATGCCGGGCAAAAAAAAAGAAACAAAACCATGTACGACACATTATAGCAATCATAAAAGCCTAGCATACAGTATGATGTTAAGCACCGTTTTTATAAACGGCCCAAGAAATTTGAAAACCATGTTTGACCGACCCATTTATATTTTTTTGGGGGGGGGGGGGGGGGGGAAGAGGGGGGGGGGGGGTAGGAAACGATTGAAAATTTTTTTAAACTATACTTCTTTTTCGAGCTCCCTACGTATTAGTTACTTGCCTTTCTCGTGAAAATTGTCAATCCACAACTAGTAGAAGAAAAAGTAGTCGATGAATACATGAACATTTTTACGCGAGTCTTCAAGCCGACTTGGTTCCACATCTCCCTAACGTTTTTTCATTTTACAATTTTTTTTAGCGACCTAACCCACCATCACGTGCCGGAGGGCGATGGTAAACGAAACATTTTATTGAGATGGCCTAACAGGCTTCTATTTCTGTGTAAATATAATCCTAACTGGAACTGATATATCTGAATGTTCTGATTATTTTCTTTTTAACTTGATTTAGCCCTGCGCAACTCAGAACACACTAAGTAATTAGCATAATTCAAGGGCACCCAACGAAGTTTTCGGTTAAAAAGCTGTTCGGGAGAGTAAGTTAGCCTAAAACTTTCGGATTTGAAAAAATTGTCCCTAGAAAATTGTTTTCTGAAATACTGGCTAGAAAATTTGTTTTCAATCCCTAGAAAATTATAGAAGAAAGGGGAGACCAAAAGGTTTCCCCTAAAATATTCGTACGTCCCAATTCGTCTGATCAATAGAGTCAGGACAACACATTTTCATTCCATAAGAATTGCCTAAAGGAAAAAGAATCCCTAAAAAATTCGTACCTCCACAAAACTTTGCAACATGAAGTTACTTGGGCTAGAAAATTCTTGTTTCTGTTCTAGACTACTAACCGAATTCGTAGGCCGGGAATATTTTGCCATAGTATTTTCGGTTGACGCGATTTCCACCTAGAAAATCCGAACAGCTAATAGCTTTCTAGAATACGTCAAAAGACATAGTAGTAGGCGCCTTAAAATGGCTAGATAAGCCACAGGAAACCCAAGCTCTGTTTGTGTTTTAAATTATAAGGGTTTGTATGAGATTTTGAACGAGTATTTGGTTGTATTCGTTAGGCCAGAAATACTGAAATAAAATCAATGAAAACTTACCTGAAGTCTTTATCTGTTCTTCATTGGGTTCTGTATGCAATTTCAGCGAATTCTGTTGAATTTTTACCCCTCGCCCTCTCCAACTAAGAAAGATGGGTAAAAATTCAACAGAATTCGCTGAAATTGCATACAGAACCCAATGAAGAACAGATAAAGACTTCAGGTAAGTTTTCATTGATTTTATTTCAGTATTTCTGGCCTAACGGTATACAACCAAATACTCGTTCAAAATCTCATACAAACCCTTATAATTTAAAACACAAACAGAGCTTGGGTTTCCTGTGGATAAGCTGCAGACAACTGGTTTCAAACGAATTTCAAAAAGTACTCGTTGGGTGCCCTTGATAATTGCCATTGTCTTAATATTGTGCAACTTGGAAGAACCGCCGGCACGTTGATCGTATTGTAGCAGTTTAAAGGTCTCAAAACTATAACGCACTCCAAATCGAAGAAAATTTAGCAAATGACTTAACCTGTGAATTGGATATTCAGTGTGATGTTGAAAGTCAGACAAAGATTACTGTTGACAGCCGTCTAACCGTTGACAGCTTGTAGTAATACGGCAACTTAAGAGAACGACAAAAGAATCACACAGAAACAGTCTCCGGATCTGATTTCTACAACAACTAAGGTTAGAACTTTATAAAATGGCCTTTTAGTGTATTTTCTGAACCTCTAATTTGTTAAGAAGCGTGAAATAGGCATAAATGCGCTGGACCCGTAGATAGACAGTTGACCTCTCAAGGTCAAATATGTACGTTTTTCAACATACTTTGAACAGCTCTAGCGTCACGCACAATTATTTGCCCAAAGAAATCTTTACAGTAATCGAGAGATAATCTTTCGATAATTAAAAAAACCCGAAGCTTGATCCATTCAAAGGTTTAGCACATGGTGAAAATTAATTTTATTTACGAGATACTTTTATCAACGTGAAATGTATGCCTTCTGAATAAAATTATTTTTCATGTACAGAATAATACAATATTTCTCAAATGTATAACACTAGATATTTAGATATCGTAGAACACGATTTGAGCGTTTTTAAGACTAGATGACTGTTTGTTTTGGTACGCGAGACCGTCAAACTCGTGTCAGAATTTGGCGTCTCAAACAGTCATTTCGACTGAATTTAGTTAATTGCATTTTTCTTGGAAATAAGAAGATATTTTTCCTAAAAAAGTGTACAGTGCTTTTGGTTATACCTTAGCCTATCTGACTTTGAAATAGGAAAGGAATCGAATTTCCGACCCTTGCCGCGAAATTTTAAATTTGTCTGGTTTTTCCTGACAGCCGCTCTTAAGCCAAGGGCTCAAACTTGCCCCACAATGCCATTCGGGAGAATTCTACGTACTGGTCGACGGTAGGTATGGCTGCTTCGGTAGGGTTTCCAATGAAATGTGCTCTAATTTTGGAGAAAAATGCCACTGTCAGAGAGCTTGAAGACATCATTAAGTCTGAGGATGGCTGAACAGTACTTGGTTTGCTTTTAGTAGGCCTTGTGAGGGGATTTCACAGGGTTTTTCCGTTTTGTTTGTGATTTCAGACACAGGAAAAAAATATTCAATGAAAGCCTTGAAATCCTGCAGTTGGCATTCTTTTACCCCTGCTCAACCTATTAGGATGTGTTTTTGTCACTTTAAAGCAACGGCTTCAGTCCAAATCACCGCTCTTGGTTGTAGGGGCTCCCTACCGGAGTCCCAGAGGGGGGGACCCCTTGTGGAATTGTTGTCCATTACCCAGCATGCAATTGGAGGTGGGTACAGGAGAACGTGGTGGAGAGAAATGCAGTGTAAACATCGGCGTGGTTCACAGTCGCTTGGTGTGTTTTGTGCAAAAAAACCTACTGGTTGGAAAGATTAAACAAGGTACTGTAACGACTGAGTGCTGATTTTGTGTTTGCTCTTGATTTCAAGTGCGAATGGAAAGGATGTTTTGAGCCGATTTTAAGCTCCTTAGAATTCGTGAAAATCGAAGAAACAAAAACGAACGCCAAAACAAATGAGCTTTTCTCCATAGTGAAAGAGTCAAGCGATCCCTGTTATAGCTTTGACTTTGAAGCCATTCATCCCTTCACATAATATCGCAACATCGTCTTTCCGGCATGTCTAGATGTGATGCAATATTTTTTTCTCATATAGGTGTCAGGGCACCTATATTTACAGGCTCGGACCCGAAAGAGTTAATATATATATAGAATGGGATAAGTGTTACAAAAATAGGGGAAGAGATAATAGCAACATTGAGTAACGTTATGTCTATTTACAATCAATAATGTCTTTAATGAATGAACTGCTAACCTTCAAAATATTTTCATCTTTCATAGAAATTAAATAATAACATAAATTACAAGTATCAAAGTTAGAAAAAGAAGGATTAATCAAGAATAACTTATTCATAAATAAAACACGAGTTTGCACCATGTGAGAATTATCACATTGGAAAAGGTAATGGTGTTCATTACCGACTTAAGTGGTGCAAATTCTATTATTTCTAGGGATACCTTTATAACAACCTTGTCCGATCGGGAAACAGTGGCCTGAGATTCGTAACTTGGTTACAGCTCTACGTGTTTCAAAATCGAGGATTTTGGTTAAATAGGTTTCAAAAATATTATTGTTCTTTATTCTATAAAATAACTCTAACTTCGATTCTTTATTTCCTACTACAATCTCTGCTCTCTCTTCATTCCAACCATCTATGTAAATTTGTTTTAATTTTGCCTTAGATGATTTAAAAATTGACTTAAAATCTAAATTAGATACAATGGTAAAATCATTAACTCTAATGTTAAGTATCTTAAGGCTCCATTAAAAATGGATTGTTAATGTGTTCAAGCCGATGAAAAAAGAATTTCAACAACACACTGTAAATAGTTACATGTAGAGGAAAGGCTCCTAACTCAGACCTTACTGCTGAATTAGTAGACTTAGCTTGGATCATGGAGCTCACACCTAGTAGCATTTTGTACATCTTAATATTCAACTTTTCACATAACAGATCCGAGTGAAACAACGTCTTCTTGTAAGATGCGAAGGAACTAAAACGTTTTGAATATGCACCCCATACTTCACAATTATACAACACTATACGGGATGAATTAAAGAGTTATATAACTTGAGAAAAACTTTTAAGGGAGTTCCTAGTCGTGGATGGAACACCTTCAAAAGACTATGTCCATGAGTCGGCATTGCCGAGTGGATTCCTAAACTATTATCCCGAATACCATACATTAATAATAATTAATTAATAATAATTAATTAATCCTTATACTGAGATAGTACATTGGAGTTTCAGGATATAGCAATTAAAATAATTACTGAGGTAACTATATTTTTTCTACTAAATTAAGCATATTGTACAAATACTTAGCGGAACATTCATCATTCATTGCTCATGATAGATATAGAAACAAGGATCTCTTATAAAATAACAGAAAACTATCATTAACGTTACATAGGTTACTAATAAAATCCTGTCTAATTTTCATGAAATTAACGTTTTTACAAGACATTGTATAATGAAATTCATCACCTACTTCATTGGAGTTACAAAACGAACAAATACGTTCTTCAATAGGAGTGTTAGTGTATCGCCCGGTTTCTATAGGCATCTTATGAGCTGAAATCCTAATGACGATGTTTACTCTTCGTAACGTAATATAAGTACCTTTCAAAATTCATATTTGACTTAAATAAATTAAAAGTACGTAGTTTTCTGTTATTGTGAATTTGACTTTAGTAGTATAGCCGGAGTCAAAATTATACCACCCGCCATGAATCCACAGGAGAACCATTTGATGCCCCCCTCCCTCAACATCTTTTTTTAAGTATTTTGAATTTTTGACCACAATATGTGACCCAATCCCAACTTATTATCTTTGGAATACCATAGATGTTGCAATCAAAATTCAACATAGTCCAAACAAGATATTGAGGTCGGGGGTCATCGAACGGTTCTTCTGTGGATTTATGGAAGGCGGTATCATTTTTGACTCCGGCTATACTACTAGGTTTCTACCCCAAGATTATTGATTCTACGCTCCAATTAGAGAATAGAATATATATGGTATATGCGACGATGGAGAAAGGCTATTGTAGTTGGTTGATGTTTGGGAAGGATACGGGATGCGTAAGGAGTCTAGGTCGTTCGAAGACAGGGTACTGTGCTCAGCATAACTTCCAGATACGAAGGGGGAGCACATCACCCACTCCATGTTCTAAGTGTGGTTGTGGCTGCCTTATACGAGTTGTGGACTTTGCTCGAAGTGAGGACAAACACAGCGCCATCGCCTATGGGACGTACGACGTCGCACTAAGAAGCATTTCGAAAAGGTAATAGCTGAATTGAAAAGGAAGACCCCACGTTCCAACTAGGATAACACCACTGAAAATAGAAAGAGCAAAACTGGTATCACCAGAACCTCTCTAGGAACCACTTTCACCTTTTTCCTTCCTTCGCCATTTTTGTTCCTAGAGAGGTTTTTGCTTTCTTTGCCCGGCCCGGCTTTCACTGTATTTGTTCTACTGTATTTGTTCTACTGTATTTGTTCTACTGTATTTGTTCTACTGTATTTGTTCTACTGTATTTGTTCTACTGTATTTGTTCTACTGTATTTGTTCTACTGTATTTGTTCTACTGTATTTGTTCTACTGTATTTGTTCTACTGTTTATTTGGATCCTGTCCTAACTGGTTGAGGCACAACCGGCACTCCTTGGAACTCTATTCGAGTATCTGTAAGCTCTACCCAAGCACCCGACCCAGGATTGACATTATTTCTACTGTAATTATTCAACTTCTGCCACATCGACAGACGCGCTACGATTTGTGTGGAGCTGGAGGCTTTTTACTCCACACAAACCGGTCTACCACATGTGTGGGATGTCCCACCGTCTGTTCACAGAGGAAGGCTTCCTACGGTGGATGGAGGAGGTAAGTTGATGGGCTGGCTTGGAGACACAGGCCGGTCGCTTAACATAGCCCTTCGTACCAAAACAGTTAACGAGAGGGTACTAGATGAGCGGCAACGCAAAACAGCCGAAGGACGACAAGCACAAATCGGTAGTGCATCACACGAGGCGGTTGGGGGTTTCCCACAGTCTCTACTACTAGCAGACAAGTCCAGGAAAATACGCCTACCACCATCTGGATTGGTATCCGATTTATGGGGTAAAAAAACATTTCGACTCCAAAATCTAGACATGTATGTCAGCGAGTATAAGCACTTCACTGTAGGTGTACCAGACATCTTTTCAGACCTCGGTGTGTTATATGGTGGTGGGGCTGGTGGCGGACCCCAGGGTGGCAAGACCGTTGACGTTCATAAGTGGCTCCAAGGTCCTAATAGCCACTTCTGGCCACAGCAGGTCAACTTTGCTATGTTTCTGGCCACAGAAGGCTGCGGTATCTATGTGGAGATGCTGGAACAACTACCAAAGCGCGTTGTATCACTCCTACGGTTCCACATATACTTTACGGCTCGCAAAATCCTCCAGGAGATGGGGGCTCCGCTTCCTGGAACCTCCCAATGGGTGGCTTGGAACAACCCCCACAGAGGATCGGCGTACCGTCGAATTTGCAAAGAGTTTAGCATTCCTCTAAATACCGATTTTAGGTTTCGGAAAGGGCGTCTGGGAGGTCTAGGCACCACATCCACATGGATACTGGCGGATAAGCGGTGGAATGTGAACCCCACTTGGTACGATGATGACGAATTTAAGGCATTCGGTCGTGGAGACAAAGATGCCGAGCTCGATGTTGGAAGGTCACGCATCAAGAACGAAGGGGCAGCTGAGCAGTGGAAGCTATTTGTCCCAGCCAAAGCCAACAATCATCCAGGATTGACAGTCGTTGGTCGCGGTCGGTTAAACCAGAGCATCGAGGCATACGTGATTTGCATACTTGGATCACAGGAACTAGGAAAAGGATCAGCACTTGGTAGTTCTGGGCATGCATAGGAGAATCGTACGACGTTCCTTACGCTGCTTGAGAGCTTAATCGTGGAGCAAGGAATCTCCGATGGTATAGCTCGGTTTCAAAAAGACATTGGCGACGCCAAGGTGCGCCTCGACTATGCAGTCGCTCCAGGGGTATGGCTTCTCCCAGGTAACATGGACCTATATTTCAAACCTGTAGTGGGGTTCAACAATAACCTCAAGCTAGTCAGCGAAGATATGCAGCCCGGAATCAATAAGATCAATGGGATGCATAAAAAGCCGTCTAAAGATGGTGAAGGTACAGCATCAAAGTCTAAAGATAGTGAAGGTACAGCATCAAAGTCTAAAGATAGTGAAGGTACAGCATCAAACTCGAAACATGATGCGAAGCAACATGCTGAGCAACAACGACAACAAACCAATCACGAAATTAACTTAGCAATTATGGGTATCGTGGCAGTCGCGGCTGCGTGGATGATGTTTCGTTGATTCGTCGTCCCGATGATTTATACTGCTCTATTACGAATATGACTACAGCCACGATCAACAACCAAGCATTCTTTGCTAGGAATCCCACAGCCTCACCAGCCATACGAAATATGAAGCTTGCAATTGGTCCTATCAGTAAAGGTAGGTTCTCCCCCAACTTTTTTCCTGCTTTCTTTAACCATTTGGCTAAATCTTTGGCAATGTCAGACAAGTTCTTTGGTGGCGCGGGAACGCTCTTTAACAGCGAGTTAACTATAACACCAACTACAACGCCTGCTACAGCCATCACGCTAACTACGCCAAAACCGTACTTCTTGAAAATAGCTTTGATACGGTATCGCAGTGACATACTTTCTTGGAGGGCTTCTTTTCGGCGTTCAAGGGCATCTATCTTATTTTAGATATCGATTATCTCATTCGTAGCTGCTTCTTTCTGAGCTGGGGTTGACGTAGGGGCTTTGAATATATCTAAATTTTGTTTGATACGCTCTTCTAGCTGTTGTTCGGTCTGTTCGACTTGCTGGTTCGCCTCTTCTCTCGTAGGCCCCAGAGTTCTTCTTAGGTCCTTCCCCATCTTCTCGTATCTCTCTCCTTGCTTAGTGGTCAAAGGTATAGGCTCCTCTTCACTACCCATCGCATGGAGCTCGATCCTACCACCCTTGATAATCTTACCACCCCTCCCGATCTTATCAGCCTCGATAGATACCTCTAACGTACCACGTATGCCTACGTCTGGGTAGAAATCCCTTATTGTCTTAGCCAGATCTTCGCTTGTTTCTCTTGCGATTTGATCAGTGAATACCATACCCCTCCTCACCTCGATGAATGATGTTTCAGCCGGGCGATCTTTTGACCTAGCACCCTGTGCAGTATAGTCGTGTCTGTTTTTCATTTCTATTTCCTCACCACCTACTGGGTCATCTGGTACGGTTGGGAATATGGTCTTCATCTGCTCACGCAAATTAGTCAGGGTTTCGCGTTCAGAGTATTCACGGTGTTCTTCAGCCCTAGCTCCCTCCTTATCTTTCGCATCTACATCTTCCTCACGCCTCTCAGTTGCCATGTTGAAGATATGTTCTAACGGATATAAGGATTTAATATTCAATTCATAGTGGTTGAGACAAACAATGATATCGTCAAAGCTCCATCCGGACTATGCTCCTAGGGAGGGTGAATCTCTCAAAGCCATGCAGACGTGCTATCTATCGTATGAATTTCAACCCCGCGGCTGCCAATCCAGGCGTAACTTTGAGAGTTGAAGTTCCCACGCTTGGTGAAAACAGACTTCTAGTACCTGGCAGTCTGGCACTCCTAGCCAATATCACTCTATCTGGGGGTCATGCTGACAACAAAGTGGTGGCTAATGTCGGACGCTGCTTGGTCTCGCAGCGGGTCACAAAAATGAATCTCGATATCTTAGAAGATTGTGCTAGGATCGATCTACCACAGGCATATAGAGATCTCTATCTACCTACAGCAAAGCGAGGGGCGAGTATAGCGCAAGGTATTCAATCCGACAACGTGAAGTCTTATCCTTTGCATTGACTCTAGCACCGGCCACAGACGTAATAGTTGGATCTGACAGCACAAAAATAGGCACATATCAGCTAACAAACATCGAGCTTGAATACCAAACCATCGATAGTTATGTTCTTGCGGTGCAGACCAAGCAAGTCTACGAAATTGGCAAAGACTTCATGTACAACCACATCGCGTATTTCAGTACCATTCCAGTCAACCTAGCAACCGACACACTCGTATCTGCAAATGTAGCCATCCTTCGTCGCTCTTTCACTGGAGTCTTCTTCTCTTTGTGGAGCAACATACCGCAGGCACCCGAGACAGCGAGAAGTTTGTAAATTCAGGCATCACCAAGGTCGAGATGGATGTAGATGGGCGCCCTAACGATCTCTTTCCTGCTGGGATGCTACCAGAGGACTTTTGGGAGTCAGCAAAGAATTGGTTTTGTGGTGGGCAGTTCGAAGAAGCAACTACGTCCATGACACCACAAAAGTTCTACGAGAACAAGTTCGCCGTACTCATCGACTGTCGTACCTCTAAAGACAGCACCGTTCATGGAGATGGTATGGCCCAAATAGGCAGCGGACAAAACCTCCAGCTAAGGATTCATCGTAAGGGCGGCACAGGAACTGTGAATATGCATATATTTGTGCTTGCTGATGCTCAGGCAACTATTGAACGTGGGGGGCTGCTAAACATTAAATATTAGATGGATACGTTAGTAGGAGAAATCCCATTTAATGCCCTGATAGTAGGGCCAACAAATTGTGGAAAGACTGCCTTTCTTGTGGAACAGCTTCGTGGAGCCTTCCGTGGAAAATTTGACAACATCGTATTGATATGCCCCACGTATGCCCACAACGAGACCTATCATGGATTCGCCATAGGCGACAAAAAACTTTCGCGATATATCACCCTCACAGGATGCCATAGATGCTGTATTGGGTGTGTGTACCACCTACTACGAAGGAACCAATACTCTCTTCGTCCTAGACGATTGTGCCGCTTCAAAGGACGTAAAAGGAAGGACTAGCAAACTCTCGAAACTTGGCTTTTCTGCTCGCCACATTGGTATTTCTGTTTGGGTGCTCACCCAGCAACTCACGAGCATAAGTAAACCCTTCCGTGAAAATGTGGCAATAGTAGTGGCCTTTCATTTGGTGTCGGCTATAGATGGTAAGAAACTCTTCGAGGACTACGGTGAAGGTATAGAGGGGGATGATAAAAGAAAGTTGCAATCAGAGCTCAAGGCCCACAAGTTTGGTCGTTTATGCTTTTGTTTGCGAAGTCCCTTCGAAGTTGTGTTAGAGCTACATTTGTACCTGCACCTGTGGCATATCACGATATGTTAAAGTAAACTTCAGGCAATGGATAAAGACCTCGAAGACATACTAGGTGAGGACGTGACAGGCCCCCCACCCCACCCCAGCAGAGCTATATGTGAAGCTTATAACCATACCACCGATGAAGCACGTCGCATAGCAATAGGCGACTATCGGGAAGCTCTTTCGATTCTAGCCGTAACTGGTACGACGAAGGAATACCTAGGGAAGAATTTCTCTCTAAGGGACATTTCTAAACTGCCTGACAAAGACGTAGAACGCTTGCATACTAGGTACCAGGCCGTCTTAGCAAAGCAAATAACGAGCTGCTTAGTAAATAGGGCACTAAGTCTAGCAGTTCGTGCAACCGCATACATGCTGCCTATAGATTATCAACAAGAACTATTGAAGGATCTACAAGAAGACCACTTAGTCCGAAATGAGATATCTGCCAGGGCTGGGTCGTTGTCTTACATTGCAGGTCCCCTTTTAGCAATAACTAGTGCTTTATGTCACATTATTGCACATTATACGCCGGGGGGAGGGATGGACGACGAAGTCGACGAATATGAAGTGGCTACCCCACAAATAGATGAAGTACTTGAGGCATATTCAGGGTTAAAGAATTGTTAACGTAATTAGTGTAATGTTGACGTAATTAGTGTAATGTTGACGTAATTAGTGTAATGTTAGCGCAATGTTAACGTAATTAGTGTAATGTTAGTGTAATGTCGACGTAATTAGTGTAATGTTAGCGTAATTAACATAATGTTGATATTAGCATGATGTTAACGTATTGAAGCTAATTATAACGAAGTTATATCGAAGCTAATTATAACGAAGTTATATCGAAGCTAATCATAATAACTAGGTCATAAGCTATGGCTGAAGTGGATCAAATTACTAATACGGACGCTAAGCCCGTACCAAAGGAAAACAATCCAAACCGCGTTGGGGCTGGGAGAAAAATGGCAGAAAACAATCGCCTTGGTAGAGAGGCTCTACGTGAGAAAGAGGAGGCTCAACGAAGTGGTGTACTACCGGACAAATGTGAGAAGGACAAAGGCTGGTATGAGAACTTTTCTGCCAATACTACGCTCACAGCTATCGGCGTAGGTGCTACATTAGTAGGCCTATACTACCATGCAGTACAACGCGGGTGGGTCTAGCAGTGGTTGCTCCGCAACTGAAGGACAAGCCACATCGCCGCCAAAAGACGCACAACCCGCCACATTGGAACGAACACGTGTAAGGTCGACAATGGAGTAGGTCTATTCGAAGCCACACCCATTTGAAGACTGAAAACCTACCACTTATGTGCATAATGGGTTAGAATCAATTGATGTAAACAGTAAAAGACGCCGCTATATTATCTGGACTAGTGGCGGGCATCGGGTTCGTAGCAAAAAAAATAACCAAGGAGTAGACCTATGCTTAGCAACCCTTCGGCTTCAATCTTGAATTACGTAAAGTTGACAGCCGTGTTGTCTGGTAGCCTTGCTGATAAGCAATACCTCGAGGACAAAAAGTACCTACCGACTACGTAACAACCATTTGTAGCGTGGTATCAATTTTATGGCGATCGCTGCAGCAGTCGCTTTTTCTATAGCAGGCCTAGGCGCGCACTATATCGAAAAATGGTTTGATGGTACGGATCCAGACTTGCTGGCTATAGAGACTGAAAGACATGACAGAGCCCTTGAGAAATATCAAGCCGATTGGGCTATTTACCAGGAGAAACGTCAAAAATTGTCTGACTGGGTCCGAGATCAGGAGCGTCTGCATCGTTACTCTAAGGAAGAGCTATCCAATGCGGATCGAGCTTCGTCCTTATTCAATATGACCCACGTAGGGATAGGCCATATAAGTCTGCAGGACATAAAGGATCCTCGTTTCTCAGATTACTATCGCCCATCAAGTTCACAGAAAACTGTCGAATTGGTGGCCGCAGGTGGTGGGGTGCTCGTTCTAGGATATGTTGCCAGCCGATGGCTATAGCTATGCTTTTTACGTTCGTCGTAAAGTTGGTTTTCTGCACCCATTTGAAGCTATTTATATATATATATAGCAGAGGCAACTTTCAACGAAAATGAAAACCATGCGAGTCAAGGAGAACGTGCGAGTCGATGAGAACTTCTTAGAGACACATATGAAACACAAGGAAAGTCCCGTACACATAGTATCACTTAATGTGAAGGCTAAAGGAATCGGAAACTTCGTCCACACTTATGCTTTACTAGCTCTCAACTCTCCTATTTCATATTGTACCAATTCGCTACTAACGGAGTTAGGTTTCGAACTGATGAGGTAGAGTCGGTAAAGCTTAGGGCGCCAAAGGCTGATAATCTAACCGAGTTAGGTTTCGAAGGCAATGTAAAGTCGGCAGCCAAGAGCCTCCCCTTAGTAAACCTAGAATTGCAAACTCAGGAGAATGGATTCCTTAATCTTAACAGTGCTGTGCTTTGCCCGACTGAACTCTTAAACAATATATGCTTCGAGGTGCTTTTCCCCGATTTGCCTACATCCAAGGGATACGAAATCGGTTTGGTAATAGGGCACGAACACATGGTAGACTTCGATATCAAAGATGAAAAGTCGATAATGCTCAAGTGTAATCCAGAACCCCGCCAAATCAAAAGTCTACTCCATTTGAATGGGGGATACTTAGACCTATACCACTATATGTATGATACGAACTGGAATTGCTACTAGAAAAAAAAAACTAAACGAATTACTAGGCAATTACTAGATTACTAAACGAATTACTAGGCAATTACTAGATTACTAATGAATTACTAGGTAATTACTAGATATCCACGCAGTAATTTTTTCTGCTTGTTGAAGTTTAGTGGGATACGTAATGTAGCAACGATGGACGTTAAGAAGGAACCAAAACTCTCAATTAACCATGAGAAGGTATTCGCGAATACTTACTATAGTCCCCAAGGCTATTGGAAAGGACTAGCGGCAATCAAACATCTTGCAACGGCAACCGACATATCCGAAGATACGGCTCGGATGTGGCTAGAAAAACAAGCTATATGGCAGATATATTTGCCAGCACCTCAATATGTACCACGACCTAAATTTAACGTCTCTACGCCAAACGAGGTTCATCAAGCTGATCTGCTCTTCCTTCCGCATGATCGTCCTGGGCGTGGGCGAAAACTATATAAGTATGCGCTCACAGTCGTCGATGTAGCATCCAGATACAAAGAAGCCGAGCCATTAGCCACTAAAGAAGCTAAGGAAGTCGCTGCGGCGTTTGAGCGAATCTACAAGCGAAGTCCACTGACATGGCCAAAACTTTTATAAGTCGATCCAGGACGTGAGTTCATGGGTGCTGTTACTCCACTACTGGCTAAGCATAAAGTTAATGTAAGGCGTGGACGTGTGGACATTCACCGAGATCAAGCAATCGTTGAGCGATTCAACCGAACCCTATCCGAAAGGCTATTTGGACACCAATATGCTCAAGAAATGGTGCTTGCTTCGCAGGGAAAGGACGATAGGTCGATTGAGTGGGTAGCTCGTCTACCTGCAGTTATCAAAGCCTTGAACAACGAAGCTACGCGTTTGACAGGAAAAGAACCAGTGGTAGCAATACGCAAAGAGGAAGTCGAATCGAACCCAGCAGAGCCTGCACACTATGGGCGCTTAGTTGGTCTCAAAGAGCAAAGACTTCCATTCGACGTTGGTGTTCGATATCTATATGCGCCTGGTGAGCTTGAAGGTGGTCGCCGTCGTGCAACTGATCCTATATGGAGTTTGGAAACATATAATATTTCACGTAGTATGGTTTCTTTGGGACAGCCAGTTCTGTACTATTTGGAATCAATCCCAGGGGCTCCACAAGGTTCGGATGTTGCTCCGCAACCGTCAAAGCGCGGATTTGTGCGCGAAGAGCTACAAGTGGTGCCTAGGGATACAGAACTACCTCCGAATGGAATCTTAAGCTAGGTCGATGGTGATAGGCTTTGTGTGGATGCCGTTGCGCTATGCGCGGCATACTTTATGGGACAGGTGTGGATGCCATCTGACAGAACCCGTCTTTTGTCGTAGTAAGCTGAAAGCCCAAGTTTCTGCTGTTCATAAGTCGCCATACCTTCTGGCAGCAAGCGGAAGCCACGGTTCGTTGCTAGATCGATGCTACCATGTAGTGCTGCTTTGAAACGATCCCACGAAACATCGTTGTGCTTCCTCGACATACCCTTTGTCGAATATTTCCGACTACCACCTACATCGACATAGTAGGCCTTGGAGCAAAGGGCAATGGCACGCTGACCTTCGAACTCTAGTTTAAACAGACCTGGTGTGCGACTGCTCCACTTGTCCCAAGCTAACCAATCCTTTCGGCAGGCTGCGAAATCCTCACGCAGTTCTGGTCGTACCACTTCATCAATGCTGTCGCCTGAAATGGCAATGTATGCGCTGTCCGTATCCATCTGTATGTATTCGAAATCCTCTCGAGAAACGTACTTGTCTAGGAAGTCGTAGTAGAACTCAAGCATGCGGAGCTTGGCAAGCTGGTACACAGCGATACCTACTTGGAAAGGCCGTTTGATTCGGATCTGATTCTTTCGACTCTCGAGCTCATATGCATCACCCACTTCCTCCAGGTCTGCAAACCAGGCACTGCGTCGTGCTTTGTCCACAACTCGCTCGTCTTTGGTGTAGGCGACAATAGTCTGGCGCTCCAGTGCCTCTATCAACTTCCCGTAGGCGCTGTTGCCGAGTAACTTGAACACATCCGCTAGCAAGGCTTTGCTTTTATCCACATCTCCTGTCCTTCGTGCTTCAGTAACTTGATACACAAACCACTCGAATACTTTTTTCGGTTCATAGTCTATTTTGCGATAGACAGCAGTCATCACCGCTCCATGATCTAGATACCAACTTAGAAGAGGAGCATAGAGTAGAATCCGTTTCCCAGAGAGACTTCCAACTAGCTTATTTTCATCGCCGCGCTTTCTACCTGTCTTCACCAAATAGTCTAGCATGTATGGAGAGATTGATTCCTTTGGGATTTTCTTGTTGTAGAAGAAGGGAGTCATCTCCTCAAATTTCTTCCACAATGCTTTAGGTATCTCGATGTCGACCTCTGCATATCCGAACCACGTTCCATTGTGTAGACGCTCGGCAAGTCCTTCGGCTTCTGGCCCGGGCTCCTCGTAGTGCACAACATTTTCCTTACCACAGGGCATTTCGTGGGCCATAGTAGAGAGGTATAGCGCATTGGCATCGTAGCCTAGGATCTTGCGACAGAGTTTGGGTTGTGGTAGCTGATGGTTACGGATCTTAGACACTCCTGCTTCATGGTATCGGGTGAACACTATGCTTGGACCTCCCACGACAGCACCTTTGAGCATGGGATAGGCCTCCTCTCTTGGGGCATACAACACGGCTCCACGCTCTACACTACCTCGAAGAAGAAACTGTAGTGAAACTCCTGGAATGGACACTGCGTCTTTCAAAATGTCTATTCCTTTTTCGTGGTAGAAGCCGCGCATATTTTCTAGAGCTGAAAGGAAAGGGGCCACATCCAAATCGTTATAGTACTGCAGCCAGTCTCGAAAGTAGACCATACCTTTTTCCTGGAATATGCGCTGACAGTCTTGGAACTCTGGTAGGGTCAATAGATATCCACCTTTCAATTTCGACTGCCACTCTGGATAGTCGGGCAGACCTATATGGTCTAACTTGTTAGGAGAATCAAACCAATCGTAGGGGAAGAAGCTTTTCTGCAACTCACATCCGTAGGCGGCAACCCAACGCGCGTAGGAAGTGCCGGGACCAAGATAATTCATCACATCGAGGAATCGGAATTCTGGTGTCAAGAGAAACATAGTGGTGTTGGCCTTCTTCGCCACTTTGACCTTCTGGCATGTGTCAGCAATAGTTTCAAGAAAGTGGTTTCGGATCAAATTCAAATCGTACTTACCTGAGTTAAACCCTAGCACAGGAACCTGGTTGGCCCACTCGTTAATCTTCATCTGTTGTTCCTTCAATAACGTATCGAAAGCAAAAGCGGGAGTCCTGGGGCAGAACTGTTCGACAACAACTTCTCGGATTACATTTGCCCTCTTCTGGAGTTCTTCTACGAAAGCCGCTACGAGAGCCTTGGGATCACGTTTGCAGATGTGGGTTGGAGTACGATCGTATGTATCAGCTATGGAGACGGATATGGGAACATGTATGTTTTCGATGGTCAAGCGATCTGTTGGTTGTCTTCCCTGTGTACTATCGAGGTAGGCTTCGAAATCATAGACTATAGCATGTGGATAGACGGTTTGAGTTGGTGTTGGTACGGGTTCATTGGTTCGCTTTGAAGAACAGCCCCAGGCCTCGACCACGATATAGCCTGCCTTGCGTAGCTTTGCTGTTCTTTCGCAGGTTTTGCGATACAGGTCTCTACCCTGGGGGGAACATTTTGGACAGCCGTGGTAGATACATCCGTGAAATTGGAAGATGATCTTAGAAAGGGGTTCGTAGCCATCCACAAGGGCTCCTTCTATCAAACGCTCTCCTCCGTGCCCACAAGCTGCGTGATGGATATATATATGCTGCTGAAGTGCTTCCGATTCTCGCTTTAACCATCGTAGAGCTGATTTGCTAGAAGGGTTTTCCGGCCAGAAGGCTTTTTCATAAGCGGATTGGGGAGCCTTGATTGCTTCTCCTTTGCAAACTATCTTCGTTTCGCCGCGGCTACAACGATCTGCATGGCGCTGAAGATTTGATACTTTTGAGAACCGTTGCTTACAATCATTACAGACATAGTTTTCCCCGAGCTTGCTAACGTTCTTGATATAGAAGGCGTGGCCATCGTATATCCCAATTGTCATCACAAGCTTGTAGTGAGGTCCGTGCCTAGTCAAATGCCAAGCGCCATCTTCTGTAGGTTCATACGCCCGAATGCCAATCCCAAAGTGAAACTCAACCTTCTCAAGCTGGTCTAGAGACGTCTTGGGGATGTCTGGTATAGGTACCACCAAGTTGTAGAAATCCTGGGCAAGTCTTCTAGCTGCGGCGCAACACCTATCCACGCGTGATCCTTTGTATAAAGCAAGGCAGCGCCACAGACATAGGTTATCACCGTATTGATCAAGGGCATTCATTCCCTTTTTATGGCGAAGCCAATGTGGCAGAGGGCCTGTTCCCAACAGCGGCTGACGATCGAGCACGACTTTGACATCCACATAGATCCAACGAACGAATGCCCATTGGGTATTGGGGCGATCAATGTTGTCGGGATTCAATCGAGATAGCTCCCTGTCGGCAATCCACTCCTCTGCATCTCCTAGGATGTTCACCCATGGAGAGCCGGGGACGGTCTTGGAGAATAGCATCACACGCCCGTCGTTGACATTGCGAATGCGATATGTGTAGCCGTAACGTAGGTAGAAGCTGGTGGATACCTTTGCGGCTAATTTTTCCGCGATCCTAGTGGTCAAATCTCCCGCCACACCTTGGAAGAAACGCCACCGGATGGTACGGCGACCTATCTCCACTCCCTCTAGCATACCATCTCTCTCATCTAGAATAGAACCTGCCTCGCGAACTATACTCCGTGCCAGTGGCTCACTACGGGGATTTTGCTGGAACCGCTTGTTGGCTAGTTTCACATATTTCCTCCGAGATAGAGGATTAGCTTGAGCCCATTCCGCAGCACCTTTTGCCCGTAGGCTAGCTGTTACCTCCTCCCTCATCTGGGCGTCTTCACTTGCGAGTTGGGCACGCTTGTGGGGATCACCGCGGAGAGCTGGGTATCTATTGGTTTGTTTGGCTCGTTCCATTCTCTTCTGCCATTCAGGATCCCAAACTGTAGCTATTGCTCTTTGAAGACTAGCTTTGTCGAGCTTCGAAACACCTCGGATACCAAATTGCTTTGCTTGTCTACGCAATTCTTCTTTGGTCGGCATTTTCTTCGATCATACTTATATGAAGCCTTTTCTCTAATTGGAGCGTAGAATCAATATTCTTGGGGTAGAAACCTAGTAGTATAGCCGGAGTCAAAAATGATACCGCCTTCCATAAATCCACAAGAGAACCGTTTGATGACCCCCGACCTCAATATCTTGTTTGGACTTTATTGAATTTTGATTGCAACATCTATGGTATTCCAAAGATAATAAGTTGGGATTGGGTCACATATTGTGGTCAAATTTTCAAAATACTCCAAAAAAGATGTTGAGGGAGGGGGGCATCAAATGGTTATCCTGTGGATTCATGGCGGGTGGTATAATTTTGACTCCGGCTATACTACTACTTTGCCAGAAACTGACATAGAAATTGGAAAGCTTACTTCATAGACTTAATCGTTCTAATAAAAGCACCTATATGAGAGGGAGATATGTGGAGATCCGAAATATGACCATATCCACATAATTGTAGTATTGAGTTTATGAAAATGACACAACTGGAATTTGAAGTCAGACAAGAGGGTCTGAATGGGGTTAACTGACTACTGACAAACGGCCTTAAAAATAACTGACAAATGACGATTTTTTTACTGACAACTGACAACCGAAAAATAACTGACAACTGACAAATTTGGTTTTTGTGGGTCAAACATTGTAAATTTTCTCTAGTAATGATTAATTAGGGCTAATTGACAACTGACAAATGGCCAAAAGTTTAACTGACAACTGACATGTAGACCCCCCCCCCCCCCCATTCAGACCCTCAGACAAGACTTCGAAGCTTTGCCAACGAGAGTATCATTAAAATTAGCGTCTTTTAAACGTACCCAATATTTCAAAGTCAATATTGCGATCTGTATTATTAAAGGTGTTCTTCCTAATTGTGCGTATACAATACAATACAATACAATATTCTTTATTTACAGAGGGAAGACACATTAACCTTACATAGTTATCTAACATGCGGCCCTCTATGTTACAAATAAAACGTAATAGAAAGGAAAGGAAGTATGGGAAAAAATTAACGCACGAGCTACAACATTACAAGATATAATGAGTAATTGGAATCAATGTAACGAGAATTAATATGAAATAAAATCAAAAACAAAATATACTTACTAGAACTGACTATGCGCAATGGAAGGGGCTATGCCCTGGACGCGGCGCCAGAAATGCAGCAGCAGTGAAGCAAGGAGCGACAGTTATAGCAGAGGAGCTCCTCTAGATGGTTAACAGAGGAGATGTGCGGAAGAAAAACGTTACGAAGCTTATACTTAAGAGAAGCCAGCCTGGTAGACAGAGTATTAGAAGAGAGCGTAGTAGTAGATGTTGCAAGCTGCTTGAAGTCAGGATCCAAGGAATTGAAAAGAATAGCAGCGCTATAAGCCAGAGTGCGCTTGCCAGAATTACTGCGAGGGTAAGGTACGGCGAGGTTATGCATGCTGGCTCTGGTGCAGCGGCCAGAAGCTCTACGAGTAGTAGAGAGGAAATTGAACATGTTCTTAAAACTTGTAGGTGCATCAGGATTAAGAAATGTGCTGAAGAGAAGTAGAAGTTTCCTACATTTAATTAGGTCGGTGATCGGTATACTGCCAGGTTTGATGCTTTACTGTGAACACCCAGAATACGCTTACCAAATTTCAAATGAAGTTTCTCTATACAACTTACGGATGTAAATAGTTTAAAATGGTCGAAACTAGATATTTTCCCCAAACACACAAAAAAACAAATTTCACTTTATTAACAATCACGTGTTACGCGTGCGTTTTCCTTTAAAAAATATGCACAACTCCACGTACGTCCACATGTAGACCAGGCAACCCGCTTCCACTGATCCGCCTGATATCCAGACAACTTGGCCAGATCCTATAAAGTGCCGTCGATCAAGCCACGTGTAATAATTCACCTAATATATATGTCACGCTACTCGTACTGGCTTGGAGCGACGGAGAATTCAGAAATATGATTAGCCTTTCGCAAGACACAAGCCCAAGTATACTTCCAAATACACAAACAGTCGTTTTTCTTCGTTCGGAAAGCTTGAACACAGCGAACTGAAGTGAACACACAACAGCTCGGATATTGCAAGAGATGCTTTCCCGTGAAGACAATATTTCGCCAAAGATATAACGGTGGGTTTATGCACTAGTCAGTTGTTTCCACTGACCCCCCACCCCCGCGACATAGTGGGGGAATTCGTAAATGAACTCTGGTAATCTTAATGAATTCTCCTCAGTATTTCCCATGTAAAATCCCCACCGCAAGCTGGGGCAGGATTTCTACTAGGCATTTAATGGTCTCTGGTTGGCGTGACGCCTGTAGAGAAGAAGGGTTTCAACACATGCAAACTCAACACAGTACTGGCAAGATTTACAATAGATGGTTTTAATTACATGTTAAGTGTTTAAAACTACATGCAACAGTTTTAAATGCCAATTCACATGTGAAGGTGGTGAACACAGTTCACCGTTATTCCTTGCATAACCGACAGAGTCACTTCTTTGCTTTCGGCTTTCCCTTCAGTCCAACACACTGCACATAGAACCACTGAATGCTGCACTCTCCATCACACCCAACCATCAGCCCGTACGTAATGTAACACAGCATGCAGTCTTGTGATGTAACACAGTTTTGTTGCATTTCAATAAAGAAGTCAAATCTATAGGTAAATACCCTGGGGGGTAAGTGCATGGAACTGACGCAAAGCTACGGTATTTCTCCCACCATTGTCCGGTAAATTCCCCGTATGTCGCGGAGGTTGGGGGTGGTGGAAACAACTGACTATAAGTGCATTATAGTATCAAGTTTTATTATTGTGATCTTTGTCGGCAGTATGCTGATAAATAATGTTCAAGTAGATATAGAAACATCGCTTACTGCTCCATTAATGGCACCAGATATCAAAGGACGGCAACATATATTTCTCCTTGGGCCTGTCTACCCCAGAAGCAATAGCTCAAAGAGAAGCTATACGAGAAACTTGGGCTTCAAGCCACAATGTTGAATCCAAATCAGCCGTGACATATGACTAGACCCTGCAAACTTAAGTGTTTATACTGGGGGGACTTCAGAGCATCGATGAAACCCTAAAAATATAATCCGCGAACTCGAATGATTTACTGGTTGGTGACTTCGCGGACACTTACAGAAATCTAGTGGTGAAAGTTTTCGTTGGGCTCGCTTGGGCGAGTAAGCAAAATTGTACTTTCGTGTTGAAATCCGATGATGATGTTTATATCAATCAACCCAGGAGTGGTTAACTTCGCCGGGATTGTCTAGTTGACTTTATGCTGGAGAAGTTGTAACAAACAACTCAGTCATTAGATCACCATGCTCGGTTTATTATAGTCAACTGGCATACGAGCCCGATTTCTACCCGCCCTACTGTAGAGGGGCGTTCTATGTTCTGTCACGAAACACGGTACCCGCAATTTTGAGGGGTTTTCAGAGGCGTAGCTAGGCATTTTCAAGTTGTACGCACAAGTGCAGTAGCTACCGGTTTTAAGGGCCCCCTCGTAAAAAAAATACAAGGCCAAACAGGGAATTTTCGTCTCAAAGTGTACGCACGTGCGTATATGCGTACAGGAAGCTACGCCCCTGGTTTTGAGAAACAGGCCTCTATACATATTGAAGATGTATTCATGGGCATATTAGCGCAGAAAATAGGGTTACAACCCGTTCAAATTGAAGGCTGTACATCATCGAGACGATTTCAACGTCAGGTCTGGCGTTGGAAGGATAGTGATTTCCGTTCTATGACATGCAGTGATGCATTCAATGAACCAATTTTAAGATTCATCCATTACCGATACCTTTATATGAAATCGAAAGTAGCAGAGTTGACTTCTAAGTAGGGTTTATTCAAACGCTGCTGAAGCGAAACGATTTGATTTCATATTTATCTCTGCCCTTTTTATATACAGTATTTGAATATTTTATCGTCTGTACGGAAGACTATCGGCAAGCAAAAAGCAATGGAATATTTAGTACTCCAGTACTCGACTCAAAATGCAGTTCACCGCCAGCCTTGCTTTCATGATCAATCCCCAACAGAATTTCGTGTATCGTAAAATTATCGGCGCTTGCCGCGTGGATTTTGGGTTCATTTCTCAGCGGGTTGCATTTCCGCTGAATCGCGCCGGATGCAAAGGCCTTTCACATAGTTTTTCGAAATATTTTCTTTCCCTTTAAAATAACAAGAGCCCATCTGGGCTTTCACTCGGGCCACATGAGATTGAAGATGAAATACACTTTCATTTGAAATCCTCTTAGTACTAACCAAAGGGAAGAATAATTAGCTGAATTTAGCAGTCTTTAGGAGTGGCCGGTAGCGCGGTGACTTTCATTCTCTGCTCCCCTGGTATACGTATATATGTAATTTAATATTTTTGTGTTTCTCGTATGTAAATTAAAGAAGTTAACCTTTTAATTTAAACACTACTTATTCATGTAACACACGTTTACAATTTAGTCTGCTGTCTGTTATACTGCAGGTTCCGAGTACTAGTACATGATTGTCTCAAATGTATGTTTATATTTGTACTATATTATACGTTGTATCCTGTCCATCCTGTGATGGAGCTATGTCAATTTGTGTGCCTCTGTGTAACTTTATCTGCTGTTATTGCTATACATGATGAGCAATTACGAGTCCATGTATTAAAGATTATTAACTTCTATTTATATCACTCTATTTATTACTCGGTACAGCTATGCGCATTTACAAACCGAGGCGGTACTAACAAAAAGAAAATAATTACATAAATAATAAATAAATAAGTAAAGAAGATAGCTAAGATTAAATAATGAATAAATAAATAAATACTCAATAAATAAACTAGACGAATAAACAAATTTAAATAAACTAGATTAATTAATTGCCGAAACCTGTTTAGGCCATTAAGTGGCAATAAAGCTGCTCATTAAAAGAGCTAATGGAAGGCGCTAGTACGACATTACTTGGTAAGTCATTCCATTCTGGGACAGTTCTAGGAAAGTAAGAGTACTTAAAGCAATCAGCAATCAATCGTGTATCGTAAAATTATCGGCGCTTGGGGGTTGCATTTCCGCTGAATCGCGCCGGATGCAAAGGCCTTTCACATAGTTTTTCGAAATATTTTCTATCCCGTTTTTAACTTTGGCGTAGAGAGGCAGTAGTACCTCTGGCATCCGTATCCAGGACCAGCCGACCAGGTTGTTTGAAGCAAGGGTAACTTCATAACTAGGATAGCGCCAAATATTTAATTGTAATCTGTACAATAGATGGGTTGCACATGACGTCACGGCGGCCATGTTGGTGTACCTTTAACAATAGATTCCTCGTTAGCTTCTTTTGTTAGGTACACCAACACGGCCGCCATGCCCTTTGTCATTTTAATCTCTGGGGATTGAGTGCAACCATCTATAGACCAGTTCGCGGTTAATTTTGAAAGGGGTGCAAACAATACAGTGTTTGTATGGGAATCCGATTCAAACAATTTCCGGAATTTCTGAAATATCACTGTCTGCAAACTTAAGATACCAGGTAAAATATTAACTGATCAAAATTTGAGGGATGTAGCTGTGCTGGGAAGCGTGCAATCGTGTTTTCAGTTTTTCATACATTGACCAATCAGAATCCAGATATTTTGTCGAGCCTATGGTATTACCATACAAACACTGTTGTATTCCGCGCCATTTTTGCACCCCTTTTAAAATTTCGGAATTAACCGCGAACTGGTCTATTTACCCTCGGGTTAGCGATTTAACCGCCGGGAAACGCTTATCCTTGCTTCGAACAACCGGGCCCAGGGCAACGGACTATAAAAACAGATATTTTTTTTTCTGAAGTTCTTATGTAGATTTATTAGTACATCTAGGTTTTAGCAATCACTCCTGTGCTTTTAAAGTGCCTATAATCCTTCTTGCAAGTTTTAGCTATGAACCTTAGAAATCTGTTGAATACTTCTGTCACAGAAAGTTTTATTAGCCCACTTCCGAGAAATGCCTCACTTCCAATGTACAAAGGAATCAATACGAGGCTCCGTGCATAATGCTCAGTCGTTCGTTACAAACTACAGAAGTGCCGTATTTTGTCACGAACGACTGAGCATTATGCACGGAGCCTCGTATTGATTCCTTTGTACGTTGGAAGTGAGGCATATCTCGGAAGTGGGCTATTCGACCTTTCCTGTCCCATGACCGCGTAAGTAAAAGCCTAGGTCGATTCTTGATTTAGACGACATCTCATTAAAAATGCATTATTCTCCATGGCGCCTTTCTATCACAACAACATCGACATATATAGAATATACACAGTTTGCGAGTCGTTAATAAATAAAAGTCATTTTAGTCAATATGTTAAGTATTTCTTCAAATTATTGCAAAGTCGAATTAATTATATGACGTCTTTACAGGAATCGACCCATGACCGCGTATGAAAGGTGAAATTTACACGATTTCAAACAAGCGTAGAACATAAAGTATTCACTGAAAATCCAAACGTTCTAAACAGAAGTACTCAAAACGTTTCGGAGGTTCATAGCTATAAAAAATGCAAGGGTTATAGGCACTTCAAGAAGAGGTTAAAAAGACTGGAACAAAACAGTTTTGCATATATTTTAACATATGCAATTGTGTTTCAAGAAATAATGAAATCAGATATCTTTTCTTGTGGGCTTCACTTAAAAAAAAGTAACTAATATGTATTTCTGTGTATGGTGTGACCAAGAAAACAGATACAGTCAACCGATGAAGCCTGGGGCCAATTCAGCAAAACATTACAAGACTGGCATTGGTCTGGCCATAGAACAGGCCGGATAACTTGCGATTTGCGATTTTCATTCGTATTGATTCTCATATTTTTTTCCTGTGTGGGACGCTAGCTTTTTTCGGATAACAAAAATGTGGACTAGAACTTGTGTTTATTCTAGGAGGGGCTGAATGGGGTTAACTGATAACTGAGAAATGGCCAAAAAATATTACTGTTAACTGAGAATTTTACCTTTTTTTAGCTGTTAGCTGATATTTGTGAGATAGCTGTTACCTGATATTTCATTTTTTTTTATTAAAATGACGTAACGTCACATGCTATTATTGGCTTTTCGGATGGTTTTCGACAGATTTGATCCAGTTGATAATAGTCAAATATTAAACATGACACATCAGAGTTATCTGATACTAGAAAAATCTATTGTCTGTTACCAATGAATGACCTTTCCTCTCGCGCCACATTGACCAGACACATGCGATTTCTGTCCTGGTCGTGTTGTAGTCTTACAATGAGTGCTGCGAGCGGTGTCGTTAAAGTTATTGTCAGTTTTTTTCGTAAGGGAGAAGATTCTTCAGCTTTCGAGCGACACAGAAGCCGTGTGCCGATCGAACGTGAATCTCACCAAACCGTTTTACAACTGAAGAAACATCTAAGAGACTTCCTCGGAATAAAAGAACAAGCGGCAAGCTACGGCCTGGGAGGGTTTAAACTAAAGCTGTACAGGTTATCAAAAGCCGGCGGTAAAACAGAAAATTTCGCCATTGTCACCGACAGTCAGTGGCAACTTGAACTACCAATCCTGGTAGCAGACGAGGGGAGTGAATTGAATGGTAAGTGCAAATTGTTGCCAGACTACCGTATATATATATATATTCTCGGGTCAGACGTTTTTACAACGAGTGTATGTGTATGTGTATGTGTATGTGTATGTGTATGTGTATGTGTATGTATTTGCCAGTAATTATCAACTCGAGCAACTATCGGAGCGGTGATTATGCGTTCTCATGTTCATTGTTATAAGTCTCTGGTTCCCAGGGTATCACTATTACGATTAGAAGGCTCAGAATACTCTAAGTTGTATCTCACTTTTTTAAGTTCACGTTATACAAGAGGACATAAACTGGAGCGGAAAAATACCTGTTGTGGTTACTGCTAAAGCCGGCGGAGTACGTCAAGTGAGAAAAGGACGAGTGGAGAAGAAGCAGCGAAAATCTCGCAAAGACGCTAGAGACGATGTTCGTTTGGCTAAAACACTGTTGACCGGTGGAGGGAAAACTGTTCAAAGGAATGCAAGACAGGAACAAGAACTTCAACAGTTTAAACACGGTTTTGTAGATAAAAGTTTAAAATACCCATGTAGTCTGGCTGTCGCACAAAGTAGGAATTTGCGGCATCTTGATTTAACGGAATCGACGGAATCAACGGAATCGACGGAATCACCTCTAAACTGTCTAAAAATACATCTCTGAGTATTAATATAATACCTTTGAGTTCCTTCACTGTATACTGGATCGCACAACACATTCTGTCGTAGTGTGGTATGCTCCTATACAGTAGTCTATACAGTCTGCATAGTATAGCTATATAGTTCATCTGCATCTGTTCATCGCGATTAATTTCCTCCCCATGTCGTGGCATATAAGTAGAATTTTCCCCGCTATTCTGGTCTGTGGTATTCTTCTTTTACCGATAACTAAGTTTATCTCATCTTTCGCGTCGCAAGATCTACCAAAACACTTGAAAAGAGAAAATTCTCCAAACAATATATTGGTCGCCATTTTGAAGTTAACAGAGGAACCTAGCCTGGTTTCAGCCACAGGAAGCCCGTTTGTAAAATACTGAATTAGTAATCGAGGTGCCTATCAAAATGATTGGGATGAATAAATTTTGGTGTCTTCAATACGTATGATCTTTATAGATTGTGTCAGTTGAATCCAGTAACAATATATATTTACAACGAGTCTGTGCTCCTCGCATGTTAGGATAGGAGAATCATTTCTCCCAACCCAGAGGCGGATTCAGGCTTTTATGAAAGGGGGTTGAGCGAGATAGGGGGGTACTCCCTTAAATTTAGTATGGGAGTGTGCCACTGAGACCCTGACCATGTTTCAGACAAAAGAAAGATAATTTTGCAACCCTGTTCCAGACTGTTATTGTAGTCATAAAGTAAAATATACCCCTATCCCAGACAGAAACAGTGATTTGTATATCCTGTTCCAGACTCAAAGGGCAAAAACCATACCCTGTTGAGCGGCACATCCCAGTATAGGCCATATGTGGGAGAACCGCCCCCCCCCCCTTTCTTTTTCTCCGGGACTGCTTTTCAAACTTATCATAAATCCACCAAATAAGTCGCAAAACAAGCAGCTAAATACATACACGACTGCCTCGTCATTAGGAAAAAGATATTAGCTGAATAAGTATTGCCTGCTTCCAACTGTTAGTAACTGAACTACCTCATATTATGCTCGTTCTTAATTATTAGCTATTTACCATCGCGTTCACGCCATGTAAAGTATATTTGGTGAAAACCCAAAACGCACTAGACTGTGTACGGGTCCAAATAAATAAATTATGTTGTTGTTGTTGTTGTTGTTGTTGTTGTGGTTTGAACCTGGCTTGGCTCCTCTGTTTACTTCAAAATGGCGGCCTGTAAAATGTGGTTCTTTTTTTATAGTAGTTCTTTCGACGGGAAAGATAAGATAAACTTAGTTATCAGTAATATAAGAATACTGCAGACCACGGCATAGCGGAGGAAATTATACTTATAGGCGACAACATGAGGGGAAGTAATCGCTTGATTTAATCGCTTGATTTAACGGAAGCAATCGCAAACAGATGCAGATGACTATATATACAGTATAGTCAGTAAGCTTATACCATACTACGAGTACGACATAATGTGTTATGCGATCCAGTAGACAGCGAAGGAACTCAAGGTATTATATTAATACTCAGATGTATTTTTAGACAGTTTAGAGGTGATTCCGTCGATTCCGTCGATTCCGTTGATTCCATCGATTCCGTTAAATCAAGATGCCGAGGAATTTGTCTTCAGTTCAAGTTCCGTCCAAAAAGTGGTTGTTTTACACCGGAGACCATAGTAACACGAAAAATGTACGACACAAAAACTAAGTAAGAAATTGGTAGGTAATGCGGCCATTGTTAGTCCAAGGGCAGAGACGCTTTCTCAATATGGTATTTATTTGATAATCTTGGGAAATACAACTATAGCTAGACAGGTCTAGACAGAGGTTGACCCTTATGAGATTATGACCCTGATAAAAAATAGAAAGAACTATTGGGGTCTGTTGTTTTATGGAAATAAATAGTAAAAGGCAAATCACTAAAGGTTCAATGCATGACATTATAATAATCTTGTAGATGAAGATGTAACCATTCATTTATCAATGCAACGTGAAAGATAGATACGCAAAGGCGTATGAGAATATCTGTATTCCAGAAAGAAACAACAACAAACGACAAAGTTGGACAGGGAAATAAACCAGACTTTGAAGCATAAAATATCTATCGCTTTAAATGAGAATTACAAAAAAATCCACCTTTTTAAGGTAAAGTATTCCTTGGATGTTGATGTGACATAAAACAAGATAATTCAATATAATTTCGTGATCTTCTCGATCAATCGAATTCTTAGTGAGATATTTCATCCTATATATTTCATAGTTACAGACGACTACAGACGCTATCACAAATACAGACCTTGCGTGGGGTAGAAAAGAAAATTTGACCCATGGGACGACTGTATTATGAGCACGAACCCTCTTCAGGGATGAATAATAGATACATTAAATAATTATTCTATGCTTTTCTATTTAGAGCTTACCCAGCTTGAAGGCAGCACTGCAATTAGTGAAGTAGAGATAAGATGTGGCATTTGTTCAAGGAACTATTCAAGCTGCAATACTTACCGTTCTGTACAAGGGAAAGTGCAGTATTTCAAAGACAGTAAGTATATTAAATTTATAGCAAAACCTAACGAGCTACAGGTAATAGCTATGATGTATTATGGAACTCTCAATTATATACATATCACTCAAATCTTAAAATTCTCATTATTATTACATTTTCTATATCCTTGCAGAACATTTCACAACGTGCCTCAACAATAAAAGAAAAAATGATGCGGAGCTGAGAAACCAACTACGCATGGATGCATTCATGTCAGACATTGATGTGGATAATTTTGATGGAGCCGATGTAACAATCTCAGACAAGTAAATGCACGATTATATTCACAAGTACAAAATGACATTTAAAACACACTATTAATCTTGTGGGTTTTTTCGTACATCGTATCTCCTCTAAAATATTTCCAGCGTAATGTAATTGATTTTTAATATTGGGGAAAGGATTTAATTCGCGATAAAGAAACAGATGGCGTCTGTACGTTTTCCCATAATCCTTTGCAAACCTAAACATCTACAAATTGCACTTAATGGTACAAAAACCTTTTCAAAAGATGTGTCTTGGTAACAAGTGTTCAAAGTTCAATTTTCAGATTCTAGGGTAAATCGTCTGCGAAGTTATAAAATATTTAGTAGTTTCTGTGCGAATAGAATTTTGGGAAAACGTACAAGTCGCCATCTTTTTCGGTATGGTGGATTATGCACGAGAGCCACTCAGCGAAAGAGTAAAAATTAATATGATTATCGATAATGTACAGTCGTTGTTAGAAGACTAAATTAAAAAAAATTCTGGTGGATTTCTAAGTGATGTTGGTCTTGTCAATGCGTGTGCTTTAGAACATTCATTGTACCTTATTTAAATTTGGTATAGTGAATGTGAGGAGTTATTAGTGAATGACGACTATGGTGATGTGGATACTCATGAATGCACCGAAAATGCTTCTACTGAGACTTATGATGTTGTGCTGAAGAGTGCTGCTGATGACAAAGGCATCGATGCTATTTATCTGTCCGAAGAGGAGGAAAGTGACCTAGACAGCGACGAAGACACCGAACAGATATCATGCAATACGTAAGTTGTCTTGTTCACAAATGAAATGCTGACGGGAATGTTTAGAGGGTTCATAATATGAATGAAGAAGGACATCTGGATCAAATCGGATTAAGTATTCTTTCTTTTTATTTCTAGTTGTATAACTGATGCGCACCCTCTTGCAGTGAAACTCAACAAACTCCTTGAAGAAGGCAAACTACCCGAGAGCTGCATCTATTACAAATTTATAAATGATACTACATCTTTTGCGATGCTCGACCCTACAGCGGCATCAAAATTTAAGTGGGACAATGAGGTGTGCGAGTTTTTCTCAACAATCAAGTATCTGGGAGGAGAACGAACGGTCAAGTTTTTGAGGGGACCAGGTTTTTACGGGACTGGGAGAGGTGGACTGAAAGAATTTAAGTCATTTGCAGACTTCAATCTGTGTGGCCCGTCCAAAAACTCGATGAAACGACTCCAGGTTGGCTACACTACGGAAAGTGGAATGATCAAACCTCATTTGCAGTCTCTCCATTCCTTGTCTCAGCACCCGAAAGCAAGCATACAAAGAATTGTTGATACTGATAACGTAAAGGTAATTCCAGTAGTTTTGCCAAGTGATGGTACTGCCATAAAACCTGGACTTGAATACGATCAAAGACAAAAGTGCGTCATTGGTTTGATTCACAAAGTAGACCAGGCCTTCATAAAAGAGAACCCTGTTCCGGACCCTGGGTACATAAAGAAAAACCTTGTTACCAATGCAGATGTAACGTGCGCGATTTCCCTTGACAACTGTGCCGCAATGCCAGTGGCGGTTCGCTATTTACCCAAATCTGTTACTGGAGATGATATATTTACCACTATGAAGGAGGAAGTGCAAGCTATTCAGATATGTAAGCGGTGCTTAGAAAACCATTCCAGCAACAATCACATTGTAAGCAGTGAAACGAGCTGCTTTAGCAAATGCGAAGAATGTTTAGATTCCAGGTCAGTCTGTGTGTCATGTAGACAGAAGGGTCAGATCTCGTATATTCCAGCACTGAGGGCATGTGAAGCCTGTCAGGAGAATAATGAAGTTTGCTACAAACTTGCTGTTATGGCTGTGGTGACTGATTGCGAAGAGTGTAATAAGAAGGCACTTCTACACATAAATGACCTTACTGAGTCACAGAGTTTGCCCCCAGAGCTGGAGCTCGTCGTGCCATTACCGGATGTTGTACATCTTGGGAAGAGCATCAAATGCAGCTGGGCAAACTGGTACATCGAACTGTATGGTGAGCTGAGCAATCTTGTTTTAATCCGCACGCTGCGCGACTGCGCTGACCCAGAGGCAAGAAAGAAGCTTAGGAAACTTCTAACGCTAGAATGTGTCCGCAACAAGGACAGAATGGCTGTGGACCCAATTCTTCGACTGACCCGTCCAGAGGTATTAAAGGTGTTAGAGGAAGTTAAAGTAGTGATTCATACGGTTGTACCTGAAAAATACAGGTACTGGAAGAGGAACCTTCCTGGTGTTTGCAAGCACCCAATCGCCGTGTGTGTAGGACCACAGGGCTCAATCCTTGTACTCGATTATGACTTTGAGTCAACCAAATCAAGGCTTCTTACCGTAAGACTTCACCAGCCAGCAGACGTTTCAATAACGAAAGAGGGCTTGTCAGATGCACGCGACGTTTGCTATGCAGATGGGATTTCAGCCGTGTCTTTCGTGGACTTGAAAGGAAATGTTAAGCTGAAGGTCAGCTCATTAAAGCGAGCTGAACTAGTACAGAAGCTACAGTGCTATGGACTTAGCGTCGACGGAACAGTTCCTGTTCTACGCGTAAACGACTACAGGGACACTTGAATACAGTTCGTGATGCTACAATCAATGTAGAGTGTGTCCAAATGCAAGGCCCTCTGCAAAGGCCTTCCGCAGTCTGTGCCGTCAGCTCTGACCTTCTGTTATGCGGTGATGATGACGAAAGAGTCGTTTACCAGGTAGCTCTGGAATTTGACGGGATAACTATTCAAGGCATACCGGTCAAAATCACGAACTATCCTGATGCTATCTGTACGATTGACTCTATTTCATGTGTCGACAGCTACGCATTCTTTTCGTCGTCTGCTTAACAGGGAGGACTCTATAGATGCAACCTCAGCATAAAGGAAGAGCGGATCGTCATCGCCAACTCGCAAACCACACAAGTGGCACGAGTATGCGCCTTCAACGGAAGCCTTGCGTTCACGGATGCGAAACCGGGCAAGGTGAAGCTGTATGATCCTAACAAGGACTGCATCACTACTTTGGCAGGAATTAGTGCTTCAAAGGACACCGATGGTACACAAGATTCGTGCGCATTTGTGCAGTTACAAGGAGTCGGTTCCTTAGGAAAGACCATTTTTGTTACAGACGTTGCTACTGGAAAGATCAAGATCGTCACCGGCCTTCGCGAGACAGTGTCCTTCTTGAGAATGCTTGGTCTCTTATATGATACCTTTGGAATACATTCAAAGGGAATGTCAGCTGAGCGAGTATCGCTCCAGAAAGCCATAGAGAGCGTCACAATTATTGATACTTACACAAAGGATACCGTCACCAGTGTAAAAGAACACCACCAAATGAAACAGACGGCAGCCACTAATGGCCCACAGGGGACAATTTCCAGCAAGACCCAGACGTCTCTTACTCTGCTTCGCAAGGGACTGGATCTGTTGATCAAAAATGTGTCGGGAATCAACGGTCAATTCGTAGATAACATTGTTTTGGAGACACTACTTACTACGCAAGTGGAGAATCTCCACGCTGTGTCTCACTTCAAACATGAAACGTTTAGTACACTTCAATATGCCCAGGATTTTGGAACAATTGTGAAGGAATCTTTGAAGCGCACCACAAACTGGGCTGCAAGTTATTTTACTCATGACAGGTCCTATTACCCAGTACCACAATCTGCAATGCCCTTTTCCGCAGCACAAGTTATGACTCCGCTGACAAATAACACAGTGTTGCCAGAAGCAGCTTTAAAAGACTGGATGGAGAGCTACAGGCCAGTGCGTCAGCGTACAGTACGCAGCGAGACAACGAAGGACAAAGCTGGCGCTTTGCCGCCAGCCGTCTACCTGACGTACAAGCCAAGAGAGGCTACACCCTTTCTCAATTTTCCTAAGGAACTGGAGCAACCATCAGATGACAGGGTCCATCCTCAACGGCAAGTCCAAATGCAACCTCCTGTTTCAGTTCGTATATCCTTTGTTGACGAGGCAGATATACCCGATGTTCATGTTGAGTCCTCAGCTTCGGACATAGTGGAGGAATATGAAACAGACTCTGAGGACGAAACCTCATGCCCAGATGATCTAGAGCTTCCGGTTAGAAGAGCATGTATTACACGTTCCGGGAGAGCTGTACGGGCATTTCTTCGCCTGGACTTGTGATGTGTCTCTCAACATCAAAGTTTGTTCAAGGCATGCTTTAGACTCGGCTTTCTTTTAAAGAACTTTGGTACAAATGTTTAATACTTGAATTTTGCAATGTTTCTTACATCCTGCCTTGGTTCGCAATTTTCAATTTTTATGCAAGCATTCTACTAAATTATGTACATTTTCCTTCACATAAAATAGGATGTTATCATTAAAAGTTATGTTGTTCAAATGAATAGACAAAATGTAGTGTTTGATGTTGAATTAGCGGTTATTATTCATTTCATACCAGCAAATATGTATTCAAATCAGGTTAGGGTAGTCTTTTTATATAACTTAACTGATAACAGCAAAATTTAACTGATAACTGATAAATAGCTAAAAATTTAGCTGTTAACTGATATTGGTACCCCCCCATTCAGCCCCTCTTCTAGCAGCTCTATTTTGTAAATTTTGATGTTAAATTGTGATACATCATCAAAAACATAAGTGCGCATGGCGTACTAATATATAACTAGTAGGCCCAAGTAAACATTTTGTACCTCCCTGTAACACGTGCACTAGCCTAAACTTTTTTGACCCCCCCCCCCTTCCTTTCATCTCTACTGAACGTATTTCGGTTGAGGTAGCTGAGCTACTATTTATAGTACTTGCCAATTTCATGGATATAAACCAATAGCAACTTCAAATGCAGTATAGTCTAATGTTGCAAACAATGCCTTTCATGCTGTAATAAGATTACTAGACATTATAGATACTGTAAAATTCCAAAAGTAACAAGAAGATGTAACCAGCATCACACTTAACCCATGATGCAATACACAGAAGGATTATGTGACATGAGTAAGCCAGTGGTGTCATAAACAAGCTTGTTTAAATGTTGCATAATGTAAAGACAACTGCTATTACATGAACCTTCCATCCAGGGTATTGTGCTTTTTGTTGGATGATGTAAGAAAAGCTGCTATTAAGCGAATATGTTGGATCCAGGCTCTCCAACTGGGTGGGTTTGACGTCTACAGGACTTTTGCTTAGAAGAATGACGAAACGTTACTTTGCGCTCAGGCGCGAGTAAAGAAGGTCGCCACTTTCAGGGGATCGTTACTTCGGAACTCTACGGTATTGGAATTAATAATACCAGTGAAATATGGATAAAAAGCTTTTTGGACTCCCCTCTCCTTGTTATTCAAATTTTCTTGACCCCCTAAAAAGGTGGATGAAACTTGTTTTGTCCCCCCCCCCCCCCACCCCGCCTCCCATTTGCCTACCCCTCCTCCTCCCCTTAGCCACAAATAATGTCCATTCGAAAGTAGACTGAGCCAATATGCAACAGGCTGCTTTGTGATGCGACTGACAAGCCTCGAGCCGAATTAATCTCTACAGTGTTTTAATGTGAGCCTTCGTCGCTTGTCAACCGTAGCTTCGGTGTGTATGGGTTTGTAGGCTTGTAAAGAGAGTAAACAAATAGAAAAAGAAGCAAATAACAAGGCGAAATTTTGACGTTTTACTTACCTCGCTTTTCAGTCTTAGGCGCTTTCACGTGCAGAGACGCCAATTTCTGGTCAGAGTCCTTTCGGACCGCGAACGACCAAATTTTGGTCAAAATATACTTACAGGAGTAGGGTGGTTTGTCAAAGAAAATGATAGGTAACTATGCTTGAGGACATATTTTTCCCGTAAAATATATTGAACAGCTAAGAAGCATAAATACTTTCTCTCACCAATAAGGGTATCTAAGCGTGTATTTTAGTATTTTCGATAAATGCTTTTCTGTTAGCATTTTCGTAACGGTCTACCCAGCCAGAAGAAAACGATGGCATAGAAGCTATTTTGCTAGTTTCCTTTTGCTTCAAAAATAGTCTGACAAATATTATGAATGACTGCTTCTAGTCGTCAAGTGGTACATACATTTCTGGGAAACCCCCACGCCACCCCCACACGATGCGAATCCAAGGGAGGGGTGGGTGAGTAGTTTCCCAGAAATGGAAATTGAGCCTATTATTCTTACTTTTCAATAGTCTTAAATAGAGCGGAACACAAAACTTTAGAATCCAATGTAAAAACTATGGACGAGGCTGAACTTGGGCCTTAAAGATAACAGTTGGATTGAATTGAAGCTCATAAAAAAAAATTTAAAGGTGTAGAATCACAAATGTTAACGTCACAACAGTTCTTGGAAAAATATTCCAAGAACATTCGTAGATGAATTTCGCCGAAGAAATCTGATAAAGCTAATTTATTCATCGTACAGCATGAAAGTCGAAACTTCATTCAGGTTGTCTAATTCTCCATCCCAGACCTCTTTTTTCTTACTGCGCATGCTCGACGAAATCGTAAGGCTCTGGGAAACTCCACATAGGCAAATGAGGGTCGTAGCCAAAACCTGGCTACAGTCCCCATAGTGATGTTTGAACTGGTCGCGGCTAGATTCCATCCGCCAGAAGGTCGAATTGCAATGCAATGCACTGCACTATTTTCTCGATGTTATATTTCTAGGGTACAAACTAAAGCGGCACTTAGAAATTTAGGCGAACATGTACGCTTCGCTCAACTATATAAAGTATATGTTACCACGACAGCTAAACAACACACAGCCATGGTTGTCGCGCAACGATCGAGCCGTGGTTGTCGCGGGACGATCGAGCCGTGGTTGTCGCGCAACGATCGAGCCGTGGTTGTCGCGGGACGAGCAACCTCTGTAAAACATCAGCTGTATTTTAAACATGTTCATACATTATACGCTTTATTAATAGCGATGTTTCGTGTGTCGTCATCTATTGTCATTAATGTGCCAACCAGAGATCCATTGGTTCCTAACACAAAGCGGGCTTTACAAATGATGGTTGGTACATTAGCATAACAATTGCAATGTTTATCAACACGAAACATCGCTATATAATAAGTATGACTGCATGTCGATGGTCCCTTCATGTAGGCAACACATGAATTGCTATCAAAATACAATAAGGCCTACCCCGGGTCCTAAAGTTGCCGTAATTTTGGGTAGCTTAAGGCAACTTTAGGCAACTTTAGGCAACTTAAGCAAAATCGAGGTAAAAAATGTGGAAACTTAAGGCGACTTGATGCGATTTAAGGCAACTTCAGGCAATTTTGGGCGACTTAAGGCAACTTAAGGCAACTTAAGGCAACTTAAGGCGACTTAAGGCCAACTTAAGGCCAACTTAAGGCAACTTAAGGCCACTTAAGGCAACTTAAGGCAACTTAAGGCAACTTAAGGCAACTTAAGGCAACTTAAGGCAACTTAAGGCAACTTAAGGCAACTTTAGGACCCGGGGTAGGCCTACAATATAATTAAGACTATTCCACACAATAGAACGAAGTACACAATACAATAGAACACAATACAATTTGGTAGTAATTCATGTCTCCCTGCATGTCAGTTCAAGTACACCTGGCAAGATCCACAGCCCTTGACCCTCTATTGTATCCCAGGTGTTCACACTATAATCATTCCAAAACGATAAATTGACTACAACACAATTTATTAGGCTTGGCTGGCTGCTGCACATGCTAGATGCTGCTTGGCCACACAACTTTATTTAACTGTCACAGATGGACAAATGTGCTATAAAGCAATTAGCCTGGTGTCAGCCAGGAAAAACCCCTGATTTCAGAGGAAACCTGGACCTCCCCTATGCAACGCAGGCAGTTCTAGAGGAGAAGAACTTCTACTGATTAACTTAACTGAACCACTAACTACTAGAAACTATGCAACTGGGACCTTGTCATTAATTAATACATAATGATGAATTAAAATTGATCGCTAGGTTGACTTTGCAGCAGCGTTGCCTAGATTATCGAAAACCCTTGCGTAACCTTTATAAAGCTTGCGTTACCCAATCAACGCTTCAGATACAACAATGTATTGTGTGACAGCCAATAGGATGGCTCAAAGAATAATAACCGTGTGAACAGCATTTTGCTACTATTCTACGAACCGTACCAAAATATCCAATTGTTTTAACACGTCGAGATGTTTATAAATACGCGTAAGCAATTTACGGGTCGGAAAGAGCTATTTCCACCGATTTTGATACGAACTAACGAACCTCTCGGCCATGTGCGATGCTTAAAATGAAAGCAAATATGCAAAAATGACTAGCAAACAGTGTATATAAACAGTCATCAGGGAAAACATTGAAAATCCTTTCAATCAAGCATTGAGGGAGGGAAGTTTAACTGTTTGTATCCAATTAACAGCCACTAAAAGAGCGATTACTCGAGACATGCGCAGTACCATAACATAGCTCTTTAGTACCTTCAAATACAGCGCAAAGCTTCGGCGTCCCTTTTTAAAGCCGGTCGCTTACAAAAGCAGAGTTTTGTCTCTTGAAGTCGTCTAAAATTACCTCCCGCTCCAATTCCGCCGGAAATTCCGAGATGATTTCGATGCAGCACGTACACCCCGGCCGACCCACCCCTCCCAGCCGGTGCCGGTCTAATTCCCCACCCACAGGACCGATGTCAAATACCGTACTCCCCGGCGACGGCACATTAATTAATTGATCTTAGTTTCTCTTGTTATTTTGACATTAATCTTCAAAATTAATTGAGAACGAGAACAAACCACGGTGAAAAATTCCATTGGATTAGATTAGATTTTTGCACGGGTACAAATTTTCGTGGTCAGGTCTGAGAAAGGGTATGGAAAATGATATATTTTGGTCTGAAATAGGGTCCGAGGGTTTTGAGATCTATACGGCACAAATCCACCCAAAATTACGGGGAGTAAGCCCACCGCCCCTCGGCATAAACCCTATAATCTCAAAGCTAAGTGTGACGATATGTGCTTCCAGTAACGTCAACAGCAGTCACGCGTGAATGCAGAGACCATTCTTCCCAGTTCACACTAGTTGTGTTGTGACAGAGCTACCGGTATTCGCTTGTACGGAAGCGATTCAAATACAAAGGAGTTTAATACCCTACTTGTTGTGTACTGTCATATCCTGTACCGATACATGGTGTCAGAAGTTAATTAGGAAGCCTCTGCTGTACATTAAGTAATGGTCCGCGCAAGAGGTAGGCTTATGTTATGCATGGAATGTAAAAAGGTGCTAATTGTGGTATTGTTTCAGTCTTCCACCTCATTGGCTTAGACATTAAAATCTATCTAAAATTGAAGAAGAAGAACATTTTTTCTCATTTTGTAAACAGATTTGAATTGCATCTAGTAAAAACTCTCATAACTTTCAATATGACGAACTTTCAATATGGGGAACATTTTTAAATTGAACGTTTTCTTGGTTATTGTTTTGCACTCTTCTGATTGGACAAAACGTTTTCACACAAAAGAACTCTCCTTTAAAATGCATTTTTAGTGGATATAATTTCAGAAATTTCTGATTTAAGGGTTGATGAGTTGTCAGTATGAAAAACAGAAAATACTAAAGTGGGGAATGCAAATTGCATCTGAACAATAGAATTGTGCCTACCTCTTGCGCGGACTGTTACTTAAAACGAAGAAACTTTGGGAAACTGACGGCAAATCCACCGAGTGCGATCTTCGTACGAGAGCACATGGTCGAGAAAAAAGTGAAACTGAAGACGCCAAAGAGGTAAAAAATACGAGCATAACTACACAAAACATCAGGAAAACGGCGAGTGGAGCCACTACCAATAGTTTTGTCGCAGTTGTAGAAGCGAGCTTGAAAAGAAAGCGAAGAAAGCGCCCAAAGAATAAAATATGTCAGATCACGAAGGAGAAAATCCGCCACAGCCATAGGCAGCACAACAAGCCCAGACAGCGGCGAAATTCATACAAATCCCGGTAAACATTCTGTAGTCTCAACCATTTACGTATACACTGGTAGTTTATTACAGGATTCTCAAACGCGCCGAGCCAGACGATCGGCAACAAAATACAATAAATTCTACGACCGGCAGACGGCGGCGGTTTCTAAGAAAAAACAAAGTACAAACTCAGCAAGAAAACTTAGAACGACTTAAATCACGTAATATAAGGTACTTACGAGACAAACTGTGCGGATGCGAGACAAAATAGACCAACGTTACACTTCAATCTCATGAGCAGAATGAAAAGCAAAATCCAAGTCTAGAGAAAAAACTACGAGAATTTACATATAAACAAAGAGCTAGCGGTGGAAAAAACTTAACTAACAGTTACGTAACACGTGCGGAGATAACAAAAGTACGTTACATAACCTGAAATAACAAGACATTAATTGACATTTTTTACGCATCTACATTCCGGCCCCTAAAATACACAGTATTTTACCATCTATAGAAAGATGCGAAACCGACATATGAAGCATGCAATAAATGTCTGAAATCTGTCTAGCTCTAAATGTTCAAATTGCGGCTGATTCTAGTAAGCACAATTTAGCAATTGGCCTGTTAAATGTTCCTGATCTTGTCTTGATTCTTGCTTGTCTCACGAAGCCTTTCTTGTCGGGGTACACTTGGGTGACTCTGCCGATTGGCCAGGAATTCCGTGGGGAAGAGTCGTCGACCATCATCTACAGCAAAGTTCCTCTTTGGGTATTTCCACTTGTCTCTCTCTTGCAAAGCAGGGAGATATTCTCTTGTCCATCTCCTCCAGAACACGTTGGCCATATACTGGACCTGACGCCATCTCTTTCTCGAGTAAATCTCATTCTTGTCAAAGAGTCCAGGCGGAAGGGCAGGTTCTTGATTTAGGAGAAGCAAGTGATTGGGTGTTAGAGGTTCTTCGTCTGTAGGATCGCTAGAGACCTTTGTCAAAGGTCGTCCATTGATTATAGCCTCTACTTCGGACATCAGAGTCGAAAAACCTTCGTCATCTAGAACTTGTTCCTTTGCTAGGGCGGTCAGGATCTTACGAATTGTCCTAATACATCGCTTCCAGGTTCCTCCAAAATGTGATGCATAGGGTGGATTGAAAAACCACTTGATTTCTCTTTGTAAGAGAAAATCGTGAATCTGAACTCGATTCCACTCCTTCAGGGCTATACGCAATTCTCTTTCAGCTCCAACAAAGTTGGTGCCGTTGTCTGAGTACATTTCCTTGACCTGACCTCTGCGTGCGATAAATCGTCTTAAAGCAAGGATGAACGAATCTGCATCAAGGGAATGTGAGACTTCTATGTGTACTGCACGTACAGCCAAACACGTGAAGATTACCCCATATCGCTTGACCAGGCTTCTCTTGAGACATACGTAGAAAGTGCCAAAGTAGTCCACTCCAGTACAAGTGAAAGGGGGATTATCGGGAATAACTCTGGCTGCTGGTAGATCTGCCATCTTTTGTTGACCACTTGTGGCTTGGCGACGCTTGCAATCAAAGCAGCTAGACAGGATTCCTCTAACGGCAGAATTAGCATGCACCACCCAGAAGCGTTGACGTAGCATACCTAGGACGTACTCTCTTCCAGAATGTCCAGATTTGACGTGAAGGTGCTTGATAATAAGCTTGGAGATGTGGGAGTTCTTTGGAATGATAATTTGATGTTTGACATCATCAGGTATCAACGATCTGCTTAGGCGTCCCCCGACACGAATTAGGCCTTCGACCAGGATAGGATCCAGTTTCAGCAAATGGCTCGACCTCTTAACAGTATTCCCACTCTCAAGAGCTGTAAATTCGTCTGGGAAAACCTGGCGCTGGACATAATTCAGAATTTCTCTTTCCGACTCTCTTAATTCATCAACTGTGATAGGATGTGTGTCTTTGGCTCTCAGACTGTTGATGTCATCTTCCTTGGCATCTCTGCGCCTTTCTTTGAACCGTTTCTGACATCTGAAACATCGGGCGATGATCTTCTTAAGATGCATCCAGGATGAGAACCTCTGAAAAATGGCATCTAGTGCGCTTACTGATGAGGTGGCGACTACTGTAAAGGCTCCAATCTCTTTCTTTACTTCAGGGTCATCAGTAAGGGGATCTTTCATGGTGCCTGGTCGCGTAGGCCACTCACTTTCGGGTTTCCGCAGAAATTCCGGCCCCTTTAGCCATCGCTCACGACTAAGGAAGGTATGGGCAGATAGACCTCTAGAAGAGTCATCAGCAGGATTAAACTTTGTACCTGTGTGCTTCCATTGTACTGGGCTTGAAGCATCTCGTATGAAGGCAACACGATTACCTACATAGGTATGGAATTTCTTGGAGTCGTTCTCGATGTAGTGGATGACGGTCATGCTATCCGTCCAGAAGGTTGAGCTCTCTATTGACACATCTAGTTCACTTCTTAGCATCTTATCTGAACGTACGGAAAGTGTAGCAGCTGCCAATTCTAGTCTAGGAATAGTCATTTGCTTCAGAGGGGCAAGGCGAGATTTTCCAAATAGGAAAGAACAGTAGACTTGGCCTTGTGTATTTACCATTCGTATGTACGAAACAGAGCCATATGCACTTTGGGAGGCGTCTGAGAAGTGGTGAATTTCACTTGAGATGACTTCACCGAAGCCTTGTGGCTTGATGCATCGGTTGGTCGAGAACTTTATAAGTTCAGGGAGCTCTGAAAGCCATTTCTGCCAACGAACACAATCTTCATAGGGGATTTCCTCGTCCCAGTCTAGCTTTTTTCTTGTAAGATCTTGCAACAGAATCTTGGCTGGTAAAACAAAAGGAACCGCCATCCCAAGTGGGTCATACACAGAGCTCACCACTGAAAGCAAACCGCGACGGGTATAGGGACGGTCCTTGAGGGTAATCTTGAATCCGAGAGTGTCTGACTCTACATGCCATGTAACGCCAAGAGCTCTCTCGATGGGGAGACTGTCATGATCAAAGTCAAATTCTTTGATTTCTTTAGCTCGTTCATTTTCAGGAATGGACTGCAATACTTGTCTGTTGCTAGACATCCACTTGGTAAGTCTGAAACCTCCGTTCTCCATGAGACGGCATAGGTCTCTGACGAGGGCGATGGCTTCATTGATTGAAGGTATCGACTTCAAACAATCATCAACGTAGAAGTTCTTGTAAACGGTGGCGATTATTTCTTCATTAAAGTTGCCCTTGTTATCGTCTGCATTCTTCCTAAGGGCAAAGTTTGCGCAGCTAGGTGACGAGACAGCACCGAACAAGTGGACTGTCATCTGGTACTCTTCTAATTCTTGCTCCAAGTTTCCATCCGTCCACCAGAGAAAGCGCAGTAAGTCACAGTCAGATTCAGGAATGCGTACTTGGTGAAACATTCCTTGGATATCGGCCATAACAGCGACGGGTTCTTGGCGGAAGCGAACCAGGACTCCTACCAAGCTGTTAGTAAGATCCGGACCTTGCAATAATACTTCATTCAGGGACACTCCATTGAACTTGGAAGAGCAATCAAAGACAACGCGTATTTTGTCTGGCTTCTTCTTATGATATATACCATGGTGAGGTATATACCATACTCTACCGTCACTTCTCTTTAGTTGATCCCGTGGAACTTTCCTTGCATGACCCTTCTCGATTGTGTCATTCATGAAGGCCAGATAATCGTCTTTGAATTTCGGGTTATTCAGCAACTTTCTTTTCAGGTAGGCTGCTCTTCTCTCTGCTTGAATTCGATTGTTTGGTAAATGCAGCGATGGATCTTTGATGGGTAAGGCGATCTCGTAGTGTCCGTCGTCATGCTGCTTGGTTGTTTTCTCTGCAATATTTATGAACTGAAGATCTTCATCAGTGCGTTCTGTCGTGGCATCAGAATATGCATCCGCGAGATCTGCACATGCCGAACACATCGGATTAACATCAAGACTTACATCTGAGAGAAGACTGCTTGAGCGGAGAGCTCCTTGTAGCCTTCCAATTGGGCCATTGATAACCCATCCAAGGTCAACCCTAGTGGCATATGGTCCCCCATTGGTACTGATGACCTCTTTTGGTTGTAGTGCCTCAGGAACGTTGACGCCGATTAGGAGATCCACTTCTGAGTCAAGTTTTGGTAACTGTAAGTATTGTTGGAGCTGAGGCCAACAGTCTACATCATCTTGGGTTGGAATCTCGTCCTTGGCGACTGGTATGTCTGGTCTGGAGAGCACAACTGGCAGGGGGATTACTTTGTTTTCATCAAGATCGGAGATTTCAAGATTCCGGATGATCATAGTATCAACTTCTTCAGTTCCTCCAATTGTGGTCAGTTTGATCTTTGATTTCTTTCCAACAGCTCGAAGGCGATGCACAAGACTGTCCGTACAAAATGTAGATGTCGAACCACTATCAAGTAAGGCATAAGTCTCTATGTATGTATCGTCACCAGCCTTTCTTACTCTTACTGGAACAACTGGCAGAACGGTCTTAGACGTTTTGAGTGGTTCAGCTAACTTGCTTCCACTGCACCTGAAGCTGGAACTAGCTTGTGTGAAAGCGTCCTTAGTAATAGTATTGATTTCCTCTTTGACATCGCAGGGGGGATGAAGTAGGGTAGCATGTCTTTTATCGCACTGATTACAAGGTTTCCTCCTGAAACAACCTCTTGACTGATGTCCTCGTCTAAGGCAACCGAAGCATAACCTCTTCTTCCTAACCAGGTCTAGACGTTCTTCAAAGTTCTTAGATTTGAATACCGGACAGTTTATGATCCAGTGTTCTTCCTCGCATATGGGACATGTCTGCTTGATTAGGTTATTGACTGGTGTTCTCATCTCTAAAGTCTTGGGTTCTTCTGCATGAGTAACGAAGGAAGTCTTCGTGCTTAAAGGGTTTGATCTGTATCTTGGAGGTCTAATCTTTGACTCGATCTTTTGCTTTAAGTCTAATGACTGCTTACCAAAGATTGGATTGTTCAGCGATCTTGCCTTCTGCTCCACAAAATCAGCTATGTCTTCGATTGTCACTTCCTTCTTCTTTACGTTGATGATACAATCGGCAACATCACGCCATCTGTCCTGGAGCTTGTAGGGTAGTCGTTCGATTATCTTTTTCATACATTCAGGATTCTCTATCTTCCTCAGGTATCCAATAGCTTGTAATGCGTTTTTGCAGCTTGACAGTGAAATGGAGAAGCTTTCGAGTGCGTTGCAGTCATCTGCTTTGATGGGTGGCCCGTTTGTCACTCTGTCTACATGTGCCATGGCGATCTTGTGATTTTGGCCAAATCTTTGTTCTAACAGATCACGAGCTTTCTGATAGCCATCGTCGGGTCTCATATGTTGACAACTTCTGACCAATTCCTGAACTCTGCCGGTGGTATTTGTTCTAGGTAGTACAACTTCCCAGAATTGTCAGGTTCCTTGGCCTCAATCAGCGTCTCGAAGGCGCGAATAAAGCTACGGTACTCCAGAGGGTCTCCTCCGAACGTATGCATCTGTCTCTGTGGTAGATTGACCCTTCGTTGTTGGCGTACAATCTCTTCCATAATCTTGTTTTGCTGCTCAAGGATCCTACACGTCTGTTCGTTCACGGCGGGTTCATCATGCGGGCGTGGCGTAGCACGAGTGTACTCGGGCTCTGTGTACGGTTCATGTTTCGTCTCGGGAAACAATAGCGGAGACACCAGGGAAGGTTTTGGGCGGGAAAAGCTGGCCTTAGATCCTCTTTTACTACCTCGTTCCTCTATTTCTGCGTAGGCCTCCTGTATTGCCTTTGTTTTGGCTAGTTCTGTCTCCAGATTCAGTTCTTCTCTTTTTAGTTTCAACTTAAACTGTTCCTGTTTCAACTTCATTTCTTCCTCTTGTAACGTTTGCCATTGTTTCAATGACGCGGCTCTGACTTGAAGTTCCACGAGTTTTGCTGTTTCTATTAGCCGTGCTTCTGATATAACGGAGCTGCTTTTGGACACTCGGCTGCTTGACTTTTTTCTAGAGCTAACTTGTGAGACACTATCACCGGGCTCAACTTCACTTGGCTGGAAAGTATTCTCGGTATTTGTTAGCCATTCGTTTACTCTACCGAAGAAACCCATTATACTCTGCTCGACTTTTATGTAGCACTCGACTGATTCACCTTTCTCCAGACTTTCGTCCGTTAGTTCAACATGGTAAGACTCGTGCACTTCATTGAACTTTAAGAAACATTCCCTCAGGTTCATCAACTCGGTGCGTACGACATATATATTACGTGGATCCTCCATAAACTCTGATATCTTGTTACGTTTCGTAGTCAATACGGCCAGAGCTCTTCCACGTGAAGTCTTCAGGCTGCGAATTAATTCTCCTCTGGCTCCATCGAAAATCACGTTTGGTCGTTGACGTCTTTCGCCGGTTGGATTTTCGATATTCTGCTGATTCTCGGTCATTCTGTAGTTTGTCTCAAACTAATTGTAGTCTCAACCATTTACGTATACACTGGTAGTTTATTACAGGATTCTCAAACGCGCCGAGCCAGACGATCGGCAACAAAATACAATAAATTCTACGACCGGCAGACGGCGGCGGTTTCTAAGAAAAAACAAAGTACAAACTCAGCAAGAAAACTAGAACGACTTAAATCACGTAATATAAGGTACTTACGAGACAAACTGTGCGGATGCGAGACAAAATAGACCAACGTTACACTTCAATCTCATGAGCAGAATGAAAAGCAAAATCCAAGTCTAGAGAAAAAACTACGAGAATTTACATATAAACAAAGAGCTAGCGGTGGAAAAAACTTAACTAACAGTTACGTAACACGTGCGGAGATAACAAAAGTACGTTACATAACCTAAAATAACAAGACATTAATTGACATTTTTTACGCATCTACACATTCCATTACCATCTAAACTAGAGCTCAAAGGAAATCTAGCCTTAAACTGGAAGAGATTTATTAGAGCTTGGGAGAATTATGAAGTGGCAGCGCGCCTTAAAGATCCAGAAAACCCGAATCAAAATAAAGCACTTAGAACTGCCACGTTTTTATCTTGCATCGGATCAGATGCATTAGATGTGTATGAGAGCTTAGACTTCGACAATGATGATCAGAAGAAAGATATAGACATTGTTGTTGATAAATTGCAGAAACACTGCATAGGTGAGACAAACGAGACCTATGAACAGTATTGTTTTAATAAAAGGGATCAGGAGCCTAGCGAAACCTTAGATGAATATCTAATGAGCCTTAAGAAACTAAGCAAAACCTGTAACTTTGGTGCACTAGAAGAAAGTCTAATCAGGGACAGGATTGTAGTTGGAGTACGAGACACAGCTACAAGGAAAAGGCTGCTACAGCAGCCCAAGCTCACCCTGAAAGAGTGTATCAATATCTGTAGATCCTATGAAACAACTTCCCAACAGCTGAAAAAAATGAACCAAGATGAGGTCAAATCAGTGCAGAGAAAATCACGTAAACAACAACCAAAGGGTAAAAAGAGCACAAAGGATCCCAGTGCTAAACAAGAATTACAGTGTAAATTCTGTGGAAAGCAACACCCCTGGGACAAGCTACAGTGCCCAGCCTGGGGAAAATCTTGTACTAAATGTGGTAAACAGAACCACTTTGCAAAAATGTGCAAACCTCAGACCAAGGAGCCCAGCAGAAAACCATTTAAGGCACTTTACAGAGAATCAGACGAGGACTCAGACGAGTATTCAGATGAGTATCTGGCCTATGTTGATGTCCGAGAAGTTAGTGTCGTGGAGAACCACAAGCACGCAGAGAGACTCTTTGCAACTATGGTATTGAACGGTCGTGAAGAAAAGTTCCAACTTGACAGCGGAGCAACAGTCAACGTGCTATCCGAAGAAACCTACAAACGGGTTTACGGAGACGAAAATATTAAGCACTTGGAGAGTACATATGCAACATTAGTCATGTATAATAAGGCTGAAGAGAAACCATTAGGCAAGAAGAGAATAAGAGTAGTTAACCCTAAGAATAAGAAAGGGTATAGCATAGAGGTCATGATAGTCAGTGGTAAATGTAAATCACTACTAGGTGCTAGAGCTAGTCAACAAATGCAGCTCATCACGGTAAACAAGAAAAACATTCAGACAGTAGAACCACCTGTAATGAATGCACCAGATAGTGAAAGTCTTAGTGGCCTGAATAAGACCCAGATAAATAAGAAATACTCAGATGTATTCAGAGGGGAAGGCAAACTGGAAGGTGACTTAGACCTCCAGATTGACCCTTCAGTCCCACCAGTACAGCTTCGCACAAGGAAGGTACCCTTAGCTGTTAAGGAAAAACTAAAAGAAGAACTAGATCGATTAACAGAACTTAGTGTAATCACCCCTGTTGATGTACCCACGGACTGGATATCGGCAACAGTAGTTGCCATGAAGAAAGATGGAAGAATAAGACTCTGTATTGATCCAAAGCCACTGAACGGAGCCTTAAAGCGAAACCACTACCCGTTGCCAACAATCGAAGATATCCTACCAGAACTGTCTAAAGCGAGATGCTTCTCGGTATTGGATGCCAAGAATGGGTTCTGGCATGTACAGCTTGACGAACAGAGCAGCTATGTAACAACATTTGCCACCCCATCGGGCAGATACCGATGGCTACGGATGCCCTTCGGCATCTCTCCAGCACCCGAGGAGTTTCAGCGCCGCCTTGATACAGCGCTGGAGGGGTTACAAGGCTGTAAAGCAGTCGCTGATGACATACTAGTGTATGGAGCCGGTGATACAGACGAGAAAGCTATCGAGGATCATGACCAACAGCTAAAAAATCTGCTAGAAAGATGTCGCAACAAGGGCATAAAGCTAAACGCAGGAAAGATGCAGTTACAACTAAAGGAAGTCCAGTATATGGGCCACCAGATCTCGGCAGAGGGGCTCAAACTAGATCCAAACAAAGTAACGGCAATAGCAGAGATGCCAACACCAACAGACAATACAGCGACTCCTTGGAATGGCAAATTATATCCAACGGTTCGCTCCCTGAGGTTGTCTGACTGAAGTTACGACACCACTAAGAGATCTCATAAAGAAGGAAAATGAATTCCTATGGGATGAAAATGTTCATGGCTTAGCTTTCGAAGAAACAAAGAAGATTCTGTCCGAAGCACCGGTGTTGACGTACTTCAATCCTGCAATAGTGCCTGTACTTCAGTGTAATGCATTCATGCATGGGCTTGGAGCCTGCCTCATGCAAGATGGACACCCCATCGCATATGCATCCAGATCACTGACTCCCACCGAGGTAAACTATGCACAAATCGAGAAGGAAATGCTTGCAAACGTGTTTGGGACAGGGAAGTTTGAGCAGTATGTCTATGGACGTAAAGCCAAAGTTGAGACAGACCACAAGCCTCTCGAAAGCATCATGAAGTAGAGTCTCCTGAGTGCACCCAAACGACTACAACGGATGATGCTCCGACTACAAAAGTTTGACTTAGAAGTAGTGTACAAGAAAGGAGAGCACATGTATTTAGCTAATACGCTCAGCCGAGCCTATCTATCAGACAGTGTCAAACAGAAGGACCACAGCGAGGTCTTGATACTGGAGGATGACCGAAGCGAAGCTGAAAGGGATGTAGAAAGCATTGACATGGTTGACTTCCTGCCAGTTTCTGAAGACACTCTGACACTAATCAAGCAAGCGACAGAAGTAGATGTTAAAATGGAGAGACTTAAGACAATCATACGACAGGGTTGGCCTGAGACAAAGGCAATGTTCCTGAGGATCTTAGAGAGTATTTTCCATTTAGAGATGAGCTATCGCTCCAGTATGGTCTAGTGTTCAAAGGAGAACGCTTAGTTATACCGTTGAGTATCAGACCCAACATCCAAACCAGAATACATTCAAGCCACATAGGCATACAAGGCTGCTTACGCCGGGCCAGAGAGACGGTATACTGGCCAGGAATGAACAAAGAGATATCAGAGCAGATCTCTAAGTGTCAGGTATGCTGTGCCCACCCACAAGAACAAGCTAAAGAACCACTTATCAGCCATGAAATCCCATCGAGACCCTGGGAAAAGATCGGATGTGACTTGTTCGAGCTAGATGGGAGAGACTATCTCATAACAGTAGATTACTTCTCCAGTTTCTTTGAAGTAGACCGGTTAAGATCCAAAACAAGTCCGGAAGTCATTAGAAAGCTGAAACAACATCTTGCAAGACATGGACTTCCAAACCAGTTCATTTCAGACAATGGACCCCCATACAATTCACAAGCATTTAAGGAGTTTTCCATAGCTTATGGTTTTGAATACATTACAAGCTCACCTGGGTATCCCCAGTCAAAAGGAAAGGTAGAAAGTGCAGTAAAGACTGCCAAGAAGTTAATGCAAAAGGCTGCAGAGTCTGGGAGAGACCCATACCTGTCTATATTGGACTGGCGCAATACTCCTAGTGAGGGACTAGGAAGTTCACCTGCCCAACGGCTTTTCAATCGCAGAACCAGAACACTGCTACCAACAGCTAACAGTCTACTGAAACCTGACAATATCACAATATCACAAAAATTATCAAATTTGGCGGACAAGTAAATCCCGATTCCGCACTGCGGAATACAAGCATTCTCAAAAGATCACAAAAAATGATCAAATCTGGCGGACAAGTAAACCCCGATTCCGCAGTGCGGAATGAAGGTTCACTCAAAATATCATAAAAATGATCAAATCTGGCGGACAAGTAAACCCTATTCCGCACTGTGGAATACAAGCATTCTCAAAATATCACAACAAAATGATCAAATCTGGCGGACAAGTAAACCCCTATTCCGCACTGCGGAATACAAGCATTCTCAAAATATCTCACAAATGATCAAATCTGGCGGAGAAGCAAACCCCGGATTCCGCACTCAGTTTCTCAAAATATCGCACAAGTGACCAAATTTGCTGGAAACATCCAACATTCAATCGGTCCCGATATCGTATAAATATTAAACAGGAACAGATAGATGATGTATTGCGAGTTACTTATAATCAATCAATCAATCAATCAATCAACAACTTTATTAACGTGTCTAAAAACTTCTAGCGCACCACAGGTGGTGTACTAATCGGGGACACCTAAATATAATATATATATATATATAAAAAATCTGCACAATACAAATATACATAGAATATGATTGGATATGTTATGTAAATACTTTAAACATGAAATTGCTAAAATAGGAGAATACTCCTTATGATATCCTACTGTTAAAAGATAATAACAGTAATTATAATAATGGATAGATCCGTGTCATAAATAATAAATAATTCACATATTGCAGAGGAAGCAACTAGATGAACATACCTTCTCTACAAGTACTGCCAGATTCTGCTTTCTTATGTTTTTCTTAAAAGAGGTAAGCGTTGTATAGTTTCTGGATGCAGAAGGGAGTTTACCCCATAAAAAAGGTCCATAGTATCGCAAGGAGTGTTTACCAAACTTTATAGTGCTGATCCTAGGTAGTACAAAGTCCGCATTCCTTAAATTGTAACTACTACTACTGGTAATAAATATTTCTAAAATGTTGTTTGGTAACAGCTTGTTTTTGACCTTGAACATAAAAATAGCAATGTCATGTAGACGTCTATTATATAAATTAGATATTTTAGCTCTAACTAATAGTTCGCTATATGTGGTGCTCCAGTCATTATATACCGCCCTGAGGCCTCTCTCGTTGATTTTTTCAAGTTTGTTACTATCAGACTTCCTACAAAAATGCCATGTTAGTCCGCAGTATGTAAGATAAGGGAGGATGGCAGCTGTGTAGATCCTTAGTTTTGCCTTAACCGGGATTAACTTGCGCAGGCGCATCAGCACTCCTACCCGCGAACTTGCCTTCTTGCACATAATTGAGATGTGCTCGTTTGTTGTCAACAGGATCCTTTCGGCAACGAAGAAACATTCTGCGTACGAACTTTTCACATGTCAGCCTCTGTTCTCATCTGCTGTAACAAGTTTCTGTAAAGAGAAGATATTGGATACGTTTATACATTTTAAATGTTAGGCATTTAAGAGTGAGAGGACGATGATGAACGGTAGACACATGTCAACTAGTCTACTACGGTATCCGGTCGTTTCGCTTGTCTACTACACAAGAGTGTGAAAGTCAGATATCTATTTCTAGCGATGCGAGTGAAGCACGAAAATTATCACAGCCGGTAGCACAACCTTTCGAGTTTGAGACTTTAAGCTAGTATAAGTTTTAACTTATGATTCAAAGCGAAGGCTTTCGTTAACAGATCACACTACAATTTCTGTACAGATAAACTCCAATCGCGGTTTACAAGGAAGGCTGCAACTTCTGCATTTAAGAACACAGAATACATTTTGAAGTCGTCTCATATCTTGATTTCCTTGATTTTTTTTCATAACCACTCAGAATACGTCGTGACTTTGATTTTGCTTCGCTTTTTGAGATACACATCAGTGAAGTGAAAGTAATCTTGATCTAAATTATACATGCTTTCTTGGATGTAATGTGCAACCTGAATAATATATAAATGCTGTGTTTATCACTCTCATAACAATACCTACCTTCAATGTGTGTGTGATCCTGAAGATTTATATAATTAGATGAACAACAAGGCTTGTGTGCGTATAAAAGCACATGGCGACGTGTACATTGTAACGAAATTATTCGGTTTTTGGCAGTTTTCAAATTTTTGCGCGCCTGAAATAACACTATATAGACCCATTCGAAAAATGGCGTCCAATTTAAAAAGCTATTGTTCTGGTAACAAAAATGGCGTCCAATTTAAAAAGCTATTGTTCTGGTAACGTGAACACGAGGCTAGTCAGTACACACAAAAGCTTTCGACCGTGTAGGCGAGGCTAGTCAAGCCTAAACAATAGTTAGTTAAATTGGACGCCATTTTTCGAATGGGTCTATGTAGTTATGATATTGAATCATGTTTGCCGCGTAGCACTAGTAAGTGTAAAGAATGTAATATAGAAAGTGGTAAGCTGTAGTGCTAAGTGTGCACGCCCTACGAGGGAAAGAGAAAAAATCTCTGACCCAAGTGGGACTCGAACCCAACGACCTCCAGGTTACATGTCTGGCGCTCTACCAACTGAGCTATCAAGTCAGATGAGAGCAATCGTGGGTATTGGTGCGTTATATGGGGTCACGGCGATTATATATGTATATGTGTATGTAGTTATGATATTGAATCGTTGGGTTCGAGTCCCACTTGGGTCAGATATTTTTTCTCTTTCCCTCGTAGGGCGTGCACATTTAGCACTACAGCTTACCACTTTCTATATTACATTCTTTGAAATAACACTAGTCCTTGATCCGATTGGTTAAAGCTGAGACTTCACAGGCACCGGGATATTCAATTTCATTGAATGGTGTTTTCACATGTAGGTATTATCTAACCGCTAGCGTCATCGGCAATGAACCGTACAAATTATATTGAAGTAAGAAACCTTTATCTCGATCTATCCTGGCGGTTTCATCCTAGCAATGGAAACCGATAGTTATGAGATGGCCAGAGCACAAGAACATGGAGAAGTTGTCCGGTAACAAATGCTTATATTGACTCAGTGAAACTCCCGATCAATGAAAAACTCCGACTGCGTGATGTACCAGTTGAGAATATCTTAATACGGTTCACTTAATGCCGCGTCACATCAAGAGGACGTATCAGCCCATCACCTAAAACCTTCAGATGTTTCTACTACGAATAATTCTGTGTAAACCAAGGCATGTAGCACCGAGAATTCCTGCCGAGAGAAAGATATTGGCCCGGAGATGCGATTGTTGTTGAATCAGTAGACGTGAGCCGAATCCAAGCGTACTAAAACAGCCGATAAATTTCACTTGAACAATATGCATCCAATCTAACTGATCAGAACGACGCATCTGAGTGTGAGCAAACATTCCCATGCGTTTGATGCAGCCACAACACTGCAGAAAAGCTGATCATGAGTAGATTGAACAGGTAGACAATATCCAACTAATGTGTAATTATTATATCCTCATTTTAAGTGTTATTCTCTAAAACTTCTAGATCGGCTTGGCCAGATTTCGGGTACACTTTCGATCGTCTGTGAATCGAGTCTCAGTTCTCGTTTGCACTGCATGCTAAACAAAACTAAATTGCCAAAGAAAGAGCTGCTAGTAAGTTAAAAAAATAACTGGTATGTGAGGTTCAGGGCTAAAACATAGCTGATTGGTTTTAATAATTAGTCGGATAATTACCGGCCAACCAACTGCAACGGTTTTAAAATTTGAAGCAGGGCCTTGAATCTATCTCTGTCTAAACCGGATTTGTAGGCAATTGATCCTTTTTTCAACGACCCTTGCATCAGATTTGTTCTTGTGGGATATTTTGAGAAAACATCTATTCCGCAGTGCGGAATCGGGGTTTAATATTGTCCGCTAGATTTGGTCATTTGTAGGGTATTTTGAGAAAAGCTATATTCCGCAGTGCAGAATCGGGGTTTAGTATTGTCCTCTAGATTTGGTCATTTGTGGGGTATTTTGAGAAAACGTCTATTCCGCAGTGCGGAATCGGGGTTTACTTATTGTCCGCTAGATATGAGGACTTTGGTTTATTTAACCTCACATATTAATCGTAAGAAATGTATTAATTTTTGCGTATATTAAAAACATGTCCTCCAGAAATGCTGTTTCTGTGATGGTTTTGTTTTTGCACCGCCAATAATGGCCAAAAATTAGAGGGACAAATTACGCTTCCGAAAAACAGTGCAATTCACAGTTTTCATCGGAATAATCGTAAATGGGAAAAACTGATTTTAGTTGAGAATGCGTTATACATCACGTATGCTCAGTAAACGAACTTTTACGAATGCGCCCTCAAATCGGAAGCATAAAATCCTGCTTCCGGTTATGGATTATCCCGAGCCTGTGGATTTGGTCACAGTTGGCCGAAAAACGCGCGGGCTCTGGGAACGAGACTGGGCGTGGTGACAAAATTAGTATGCATGCGTATATGTTTATGTACCAACATATCCTCGTTCTAGAATTACCAATAATCAGTAATTGGCTTTTGTTCTTCAATTATCAATAATCGCTAATTCTGGAACACAAATTAAACAATAACATTCTTAAAACCAGTCAAGGATAAAGATAAACAATTGTCCAAATCCGAACGGCGGTAGACGTGTAGTGGTCGTGACGTACGCCTGCACTGCCAAGCCCAACACGCAAGCGATTACGAGTTCAAGCCCGAGTAGGAGCGCTCAAATTCATTTTTTCTCTCGTTTACCTTCTCTTCTTGTTTACCTGTGAACCCTAGCTCTAGGTGAGTGAGAACCCGTCGTTTACCCGCGAACTCGTCCGATGGTTAGGGTTCGGTTTATGGTTCGGGTTAGGATTTGTCGTAGTATTACCAATAATCGGTATAGATCGATTTCACTTAGGTCACGTGAATCCTAAAAATCTTTATTGCTGATTCAAATAAAATCAAGGTGCGTTTTTCTGAAAAAGAACTAAAAATTACTTATTTTTGACAAGTTTTATCAATCTAGGATATTTCCGCCCAAAATATAAGCGATCAAATGTGCGCCATGTTTACAGTAAAATGTATGGCGGCCAGATTACCAAGTTTCATTAAAGTTCACAATTACCAAGAATTCTGACCTAAAATGTATCTATTTGCATAGATATTCACATATTTGACATGTTGGTTTGTATTTAGAAGGTTTTTGGCTGAAAGTTGCACTAATTTGACTCCTCAAAATACGTGACTGGTGAGTGCGTGACTCAAATCGCTTCATCAATATCTCCGGAACAAAGTGAAAGAAACCGATGAAATTTGGTGTGAAGCTGTGCTTAGATAAGCTCTAAACTGTATCAAAAGCACAACTTGGTAGAGTTCATAGTTTCGAAGTTAGCAATTTGATGACGTCACATGAAATCGATCTATTTCAAGCGTGTTTGCCATTTACTGTGGTAATTGTAGAGCGAGGATGCGTTGTATGTACTTATGCTTGTCGCTAGCGAGGACTATAGTAGGCATTCCACTGTATTTTGCTTCCAAATTTACCTAGCTGAATCCCCCCAAATTTACCTATCTTTACTGTCTTAGTGACTCAATATGTCGGTCAGTCCAAGTGCAGAACAGAAGGCAAAATTCATGGCGAGAGCTGTGGAGATCAACAAGGAAGGTTCCTCTCGCGGTCAAGGTACACCTTTCGGAGCAGTTATTGTAAAAGATGGCAAGATTGTAGGTAGGTGATAATGCCATTCTGATTCGCGTTTAATTATGTTTTATCTTTTATTATGTGGTCTTTAGCATAATTCAGTTGGTAGAGCGCGGGTCATGAAAATTATGTGGGAGGTTTTGTGATCTTTAACCATGCGACCTTGGGCAGAGAGGTAAAAAGCCGTTGTTGACCTTGTGTCCAATGCTTTTCTGTGGTACAATTCGTGAAGAGAAGGGGATTGTTACCCGGTATACAACAGCATGCCCTTGTCATTTCTACCTCCACGTCCTTGGGGGCGTTTTCACTAGGACAAGTTTGGCTGTTAAACCAAACAAAATCCGGAAATATAGTGAAAACACTCGGGCTAGAGTTTACCGAGTTAAACATGCAAAGTGGTTTCATTACTCATATATCAGAAGGGAATATTCTGCATTACCCTTAAACCCAAGTTATACTACCCGGGAGATGGTATAACTTGTGAATCACAGCACAATAATTGACAGAGGCCTGTCAGATTATTTATTTTATCACGCGCAAACATCAGCAGACATTCGCGTGAGTCGCCGCTTAATAAGTAGCGTGCCAAGTCAGGGGTGGTGAAAAGGAAGGGGAGAGAGGTTACGTGCCGAGCGAACACTCGAGACTCGACTGCTTGACACCCTTTAACCCCTTATAACTACTTTAACAGCTTAACTCCTCGCTAACCTATATAACACGGTGCTACATTATTATACGGTGTATCAGATGCTATTCGTACAGGAAAGGTGTACACGGATTACTCATAGGAATTTCTATTTACAATGTTTCTATTGGTACATTCTGTATACGTAAAGGAAGCGGAATGACATGCTACGCCAGTCACGCCACATTTGTTGCATTCTGTGGTTTCCAGTCAGTTGCTTGTAAAATATCACAGGTCGGTGCTTATTCATCGCCAAATTACTTTCTTGTTCTTCCAAAATGCAAGCAAGCCCTTTCATCGAAGCTTATATGCTCTTAACTTATAAGTCTTATAAAGGAATTAAGATTTGGAAGCAGAATTGTGGCCTAAATCGCTAGTTCTCATACAAGTCATACACACACGCGGGTTTTTTTGCCAACCACATTATATAATAATAATAATAATCTTTATTCCTTTCACACCAATAAATGGTACCTTAGAAATACAAACATAAAATACAATACTAATGCAGATAACACAAAATGTCAAATCACAAAATAGAAATACACATATTTCTCTTACACTAAAATAGACTTATGCCTCAAGAATTTCTAAAACTAAACATTTCTAGGACACTATAACAATATTCTGCGACTAGACGTAGAATAGAAACATCACCATATTCATAATATATATAAAAATATTATTTGAATTAAATAAACGGAAAGATTCGTTATAATCAAATAAACTTCTTAAAAATATGACCCTCCGTTCTTCAAATTCCTTACTAGAGCATTTCATCAAATAATGGTACTCATCGCCAATTACAATCAAATTGCAAAAATTACACTTCCTTTCCTCGTATGGAGTATGACTGTATATGACTGTATATGACTGTATATGCAAATATATAAATGACGTCAGTGCTTACAAACAGTAAGTACCCATTGGACACCCATATGCATGCCAACGGGCTCGAAATCGTCGGGGCGAGCGAAGCGAGACCAGCTGAAATCAGCTGAAATCAGCTGAAATCAAGCTCAACGGTCATCACGCAAAACCAAACTCCTTCGGGGAATCAAAACTCTTTCGATCGCGGCACATTACAGTATATTCGTACCTGAGCCCCTCTGGAACCAGGGTACTCAACGCCTTGACCCAAGTATTGTTTCTGCTCACATACCGTGAAGTTTCAGTGACAAATTCAGTGGCAAATTTGAAAACACATTTGAAAACAAATTGGAAAAATCGAATCGAATTTTATAGTTTGTTAGTCTGAATTTCAGCCGGTTTGTGTCATTTTAAAAGCGCCTTGACTTTCATTAATCGTATATTGGATATGCTGGGCAAATATTTTTTCGATCAATCAGTTTTCTGAGCGCCCAACGGAATACTTCAGGGAAGAGATGTATTAGAATGTGGACATTGCTTTTCTCAACTTCAAACGTTTTAGCATCCCATTTTGTGGTCGCTTTCGTCTACAATCGTGGTCATAAGTGCTGGGACACTTAGTATTTCTTAAACACACCTTAACTATCTATATAAACTCGCGAAAAACAATCACCGATACGTTTTGTTTTTGATTTTTTTTCTTGAGCGTGCATTTATTTAAGGGCTAGATGATGTGCGTTCTTTATCGGCAAATACAGGCACGCGCTGACTGTACGATGAACGAATAATAATGAATACTGCATGAGGCCGAAGGCCGAAAATTCTTTCAAATTACTGACGGATATCTTGAATCCAAAAAAGAAAGAAAAATAAGAAATAAACAAGAATGAATTCCGATTATCTCTTATCCCGATGGACTTTGGTTATCCCTTATCCCTACTGTTTTCTGGTTTGTTATCCCTTATCCCAGTATTATTTTGCTAGTTAATTATCCCAATATCCCCAATACCCCTAAGTGATATTCTCGCTCTTTCGATTCTTTGAAAACGCAATATAATTCTTTGACTCCTAATGAATATTTCCTTTTAATTGGATTCATTGACGCTGCTCCTCACAATGGAAGAAAATGATGAAGGATACAGGGATTTTTATTTAATAAAAAATACGTACGAAAAAGTCCGACTTGACAGAGCCAAAATCAAGCCTCACTCTGACCATAAAACGATTATCAAAGCCAAATACGAACCAGACATGAACCCAACATAAATTTATATCAGGCTCGTTGCCGGACCAACCTAACACATGTGTGGCCCATGTTAAGTCAAAATTAGGCTTGAAGAGAGCATAACAGGGAGACTAACACTAACCAGACAATATTTGGATTCCACATCATAATAATAACAGAGCGACATTAAGGTTACTGTGTGCTACACATGTATGTACTGCGTAGGTCGTCATGGGTTTCAGTAAATTGATTTGTACAAAGTTCATGTTGCAGTTCATAAATATATGCAATAGGCTCAGTTTTGATAGCTTATTTGCTCCTATCTTATTATATAACTCTGAAATTTGGGGTGCTTATGATAATATTAATTTTCATAAATGGGAATCAGACCCAATCGAACGACTCCACACCCAATTCTTTAAATATTATCTAGGGTTAAATAAAATGTGCCCAATGTAGCATCATGTGTGCCCAATGTGCCCAAAGTGAGGTTAAATAAAATGTGCCCAATGTGCCCAAAGTGCCCAATGTAGCATCTCGTAATGAGGTAGGTAGACAGTAGCTGTCTTTGAAATCTACAATTTATCGCAATATGTTGCATTTTTGGTTACATCCGCAAACAACTTCCTGATAATAGCATCGCTAAACAATGTCTTCTTATCTCAAATGATTTATCATCCTCTAATAAAACAAGTTTTATATTATCAATAACTAAAATTTTAAACTTATTCGACACACTTGATATGGACAAGAACATAACATCGAACAATATACTGAACATTAAGTAACGCAAAACATTATTCATGAATCCAAATTACATCAATTAAAACTCATCGAAATAAACAGAAAACTCGAATTTTACTCGCTATTCAAGCATGATACCAGCATGCAGCTCTATATATGTTAACCAAATTAAGAATACGGAGCATAGAAGAATGCTTACAAAACTGATGTGGTAATCACAACCTCAGAATAGAAACCGGTAGACACTCCAACCCTAGAATCCCCCTCGAGCTAAGAACATGCCAACAATGTCAATCAAACGACATTGAGAATGAAGTGCACTTCACATTTCACTGTGAACTATATAATAGAATTAGAATATAGAAACCAATTCTTTGAAGACATATGTCAGAAATATAAAAGAAAATACCTTATTTTTATTCAACAATATTGACCCTCTTGTTTGCAAAAAACAACTGGACATTTCATTTTTGAAGCCTTTCAGTTACGGAATCGGTTAATTACACCAAAAACAGTTTAAAATTAGTAAACTGAAACAATACTCTTGTTCAATCATTTATTATTATCTTATTATTGTAATTAGTTTATGATTAAGTTCATTATACATGATTACATATATGTAATGTAGTGGCAATACCATTTATGTACATGTGGGAATGCTAATAAATTGTTGTTGTTGATGCGTCGCGTCCAACCTGAGAATCGGCCCTAGTAAATGACTGACATAGAAATGTACACAAGGGTTATTCTGAGCAGCTTGCTGTCATCAGTGGGAGAATTTGTTTTTTGTTCATGTTAAACTCGTGACTCCTGTTAGGCCGGGCGTTTTTGTACGGCACTGAGTAGATAACTTTGCAAAGAATCATTTACTTTTGGCGTTCGGTCCGCAGTGAGAAGCCGTCTTGCGATTTCAATTGAATCAGTATTGTACATGACTCGAAAACGTTTCCCTTGGAGCCACGTATTCAAATATCAAGTATTTAGCCGGCTTAACTCATTAGAGAGTCTACTTTCATTCGAAAATATAACTAACCTGATTTCAGTGGTTTGCATAGGAATTGAAATCTTGAATCCGGCCTCCATGTGCTCACTCCGAATCCAATGCCAATATTACCCAAATTGAAAATTCCTGGATTTTTGACACATCCAATGAATTCTTGTCTCATTTTTTTTCTTATCGACAGAGTAAGGTCTCGGAAATAAAAGCCATTTCTTCAGTAAGACCACGGCGTGTCTAAAACGCAGGTAACGGGTAACAAAAATATGTTACACGTACCATGATACCAAAGTCGAACCTGGTATAAGTGATCATGAAATGGTGCTTGTAGACTTGCTACTCAAATGAGGGTAGTCCTTATCAGAAAGAAAGCTGACATTGATAAAATCAAATCGAACATGTTATCGTTTTCTGATTTCTACGTAGATAACCTATACTAAATGCCCCAGTTGACACGAAATGGGCTAAGTTTGTTGAAGCCATAGAGACAGCTATGAACAAGAACGTACATGCACACAGAATTATATCAAGTCGTTCAAGTTTCAGTAATATTCCTTGGTTCAAGCGTCCACATCGTAGAATGTGTAAAAAGAAACAAAGGTTGTACAATAAAGCAAAAAAATCCAAGAAAACAGAAGACTGGGCCAAGTTTAGATCTATTACGAAGAAATTACACAAAGAAATGCTGCAGTCACGTAACCATTATACGTCAGAGTTCCTAGTTCAAGCCATCCAAGATAAACCAAAGTCCTTTTGGTCCTATATAAAGAAGGTGAAGAGTGAAAATGTAGGCGTAGCTGACCTGGAAATAAACGGATCATTAGTAAGCAATGCTGAGAACAAAGCTGAAGCCTTAAATTCACATTTCACTAGTGTGTTTACTAATGAGGACATCGCTCATGTGCCTACTCTTGGACCGAGTGAAACACCAGATATAAACCCACTTATAATTAACAGCAAAGGAGTTGAAACTCAGTTACTTAAACTCAAGGCTCCTGGTCCTGACCAATTATCAGTCCATGGCTTCTAAAGATGATTGCTGTGGAAATAGCACCAATAGATGGGTTGCAGTCAATCCCCAGAGATTCAAATGACAAAGGGCATGGCGGTGTAACAGCGGATTGGTTCCGGCCAGGGAAATGGTTCCGGCCGGAACTATTTCCCTAGGGTTTTGGTTCCCCTTTGGGGGTATGGTTCCGGGGTCATCATATTTCAGGGTTTTGGTCCCGATATATCAAACGGCCAGCTTTATCGTTCCGGTTGGAACTAAATCCCTAGGGTTGCAGTGCAGTTCATCACCATTAGAAGGATGTTTGCAAACTGCACATGGAGAACCATAACTATAAAAAAAATATTAAGATCTCCCTTCCTTATTAGCTGTGTGAAGTCTTCAGTCACGTGACTTTTAGCAAAATCGTTTATATCTTGCCTCGGTTTAGCAAAACAATAACCAAACTGCTGTCACATAGTCACAGACACCAAGCAAACATCACCCGACCCATTAGGTTAGTACGTCAGGGGCGTAGCCAGGGGAGGTTCCTAGGGATCCCCCCTTCGTGATTTCCAAAGGTTAAAAAAAACTCTGTAAACTCTGTAACATGATGGATCGCCAGACTCGGAATCGCCCCTCCCCCCCTGGGAAATTTTGCGGCACTCCTGGCTACGGCCCTGTACGTATTGGAAATTAACTAGAATAAACGAAGGCAAGGAAAAGAATTGAAAAGGAAAGCAGTGTTACAATGAAGAAGACAACTTTATTGAGTAACATTCCATTTACTCTTAAAAGTACCGCAAAGGGCTGAAACAACTCATACTGTATCACCGCCGTAACATTGTATCTCAGTAACACTTTATATCAGGCTATACCAAGCCGGGTAACTCCATCTAGCCTCCTTTCACTAGGCAGCTCAGAAACTACATCTGAAATTTTAGCAGTACGGCGGCAAAAGTTCCCTGCGAAATTCGTGAAAGGCAAATTTGTTCCCGGCGGTCTTAGATTGCTAAACATTTCGGCTAACATTCGAACAGATAGGGTTTTGCTACCTAATAAAATGTGTCCGACTGCTTACGCTCTCCTCTAGATCTTTACGAAACTGAGCCGAGAAGGGACTTCCGACTTTTGAATAAAAAATTCCCACTTCTGAGTTAAGAATTTTCTAACACCCCGCGTGGTTCAGATGGGTTGATACAGTAGTACGACACAAAGCCAACGCAATTGTTTTATAATAATATATATTTTTTACTTTTTATCTGATAATCCAGTGATCAGCAAACGCCTATCAGCGTTATGTCGTAGTTGTATTTCTCCCACGCGTTTCGTTTGGTATACAAACTTCTTCAGGGAGTACTGAACTATAATAAACGGGCTGAACAGGGCCTATAGCAAACGTGCTACGGAAATCTGTGGAAATCTGCCTGAGGCAGGAGAGTCCCGTAGATAAATAAATATGCTAAAACAATATTTTTGGGGTTGGATTGATGAAAAAGTTTGTAGTAATCAAACGAAACGCGTGGGAGAAATAAAACTTCAACACATCGCTGATACCACGCGAATTATACAAATTTATTTTGTCAAAAATCGTTTGCGGAGGCCCTTGTACACTCCTAGTCGCGACGCCAGACGGTACTGTGTTTCTGAGTGGCATGGCGTGAAATCAACACTGACAAAGATACTAATCACGGCAGATAATATGTTACTGTTAGAAAGCATTGAGAGCAGTCAGCTCCGCGGTACATTTCCCGTTTACATCTTAGTGCTGATCACAAGCGCCATGCTTAACGTTGATTTGAAATTGAATGTTTTCATAGGCTTAGAAGTGAAGTCTCGCAATCATATTGGAAATACCAAAATATTTCCGTATTCGCAAAATATTCTTCCTCAAATAAAATTAAAATGTCGAAAGAAAATCCTGAACATCGGTCTGAAAACCTATCCAGAATGCCCTCCTTTCTGCTAAAGGGACGGGTGATGTTTTTTTGTCTGTGACTTGTTACACTTGTTTGGCTGTTGTTTTCAAGGCAAGATATAAACGATTTTGCTAAAGGTCACGTGACTGATGACGTCACACCACTCAAAGGGACGGGTGATGGTTGTTTTGTTTCTGTAACTATGTCACAGCAGTTTGGTTGTTGTTTTGCTAAACCGAGGCAAGATATGAACGATTTTGCTAAGAGTCACGTGACTGATGACGTCACACCACTCAAGGGGACGGGTGATGTTTGTTGTGTGTCTGACTATGTCACAGCAGTTTGGTTGTTGTTGTGCTAAACCGAGGCAAGATATAAACGATTTTGCTAAAAGTCACGTGACTGATGACGTCACACCACCCAAAGGTTCGGGTGATATTTGTTTTGTGTCTGTGACTATGTCACCTGTTTGGTTGTTGTTTTGCTTAAAAGAAAACCCCATGGCCAGAGAGGAACCACATCCTTAGGTGAAATAGGCCTCATTAATGCAAAATTCTAGGAATACGGTTCCGCCCGGAACGAAAACCCTAGGGATTTGGTTCCACCAGGAACCAAATCAGGTAGGAACCAAAACCCTGTTACAGCGGACATGTTGGTGTACCCAACAAAAGAAGCTAACGAAGAATCTATCAATATGGCCGCCGTGACGTCATGTGCAACCCATCTATACTATAACAGACATTTTCAAAACATCTATCGAAAATGCCACCCTATACCTAAACAATGGAGAGAAGCAAATATATGTGGTGTCTATAAAAAGGGAGGGAAAAGCAACCCTGGAAATTATAGGCCTATCTCCTTGACATGTATTTCATGCAAGATCTTGGAACATATCATACATAGCTACATCATGAAACACCTAGGAAAATATAACATCTTGGTGGACTCCCAACATGGCTTCAGATCCAAACGCTCTACTGAAACAATATACCACATAGCTTATGTGCTACAGTGCAACGAATCCGTACATCTGGCCATACTGGACTTCTCAAAAGCATTTGATAAAGTCCCACACCAAAGGTTACTGTCAAAATTGGAATACTATGGCATACGGGGCCACCTACATCAATGGCTGGAGTCCTTCCTTACTCAAAGAACCCAACAGGTAGTATGTGATGGGGCAGTATCCACTCAGCAGAAGGTCACCTCTGGGGTCTCACAGGGACTGTATTAGGTCCCTTGTTGTTCCTCCTTTACATAAACGACTTGCCGTCCAACCTCAAATGTAAAGCCCGCCTGTTTGCAGATGATTGTCTCTTGTATGCTACGATAGTAGATCCCGCTGTTGATGGCCTACTACTCCAAAGTGATCTGATCAAACTCGAACTCTGGCAAATGAAATTGAACCCCCAAAAATGTTCCACTATGTGTATTTCACTAAAGAAAAAAACACCATCTAGAAGATACACTTTCTGTGGCCAACTCCTCGAGTGTGTTGATTCTCATCCATACCTAGGGGTACATCTTGATAACAAACTAAGATGGAAAGAGCATATACAAAACACAACATCGGCCAAAACCAATAGGATGCTGGGTTTAATACGAAGGCATTTCTGGTTCTGCACCGAAGATGTAAAGAAAACACTCTACAAAACCCTCGTTAGACCGAAACTAGAGTATGCTACAACAGCTTGGGATCCCCATTATAAATGTGATGTATATAGACTAGAACGGGTGCAAAGATTAGCGGCCAGCTTTTGCACAAGAGATTATCATTTTACTTCAAGTGTCACAGTATGCTTGATAAGTTAGATCTAGAGCCTCTCGAAAAGAGAAGACATCTCGTCTGATAATGATTTTAAGATTATTCATAAAAGTATCGATATAGACAGCAAATCGTATCTAAAATTCTCTAACGAGTCACGTACAAGAGGCAGCCATAAACTCAAACTCCAAATCCAACAAAGCACAAAGGACATTTTCAAGTACTTTTTTTCCCTAGGACCGCTAAGGACTGGAATAGCCTTCCAACAAACATTACTACAATTTCATCCCTAGATAAATGTGTGAACTCATTGAACTTATTCACTAAGGATATACTTATTATTGAATTTAGGATTTTATTATTTATTCATTTCTCATTTATTTACTCATTTATTTACTTATTTATTTAGAGATATATTAACCCATTTTTATATGATTTTAAATAGCTCGATGACATTTTAAATTTAGTAGATTATTTCCTATAAAGATTGTAAATAGCTTAGTTTTTATATATTAGTATTATTTTATACGGTTAGTGTGATGTCTCACGGCTTTACTGACTTAATAAATGATGATGATGATGTACCCGCTTACGGTGTGTATAAATAAAACGAGACAAATGTCTGCTTAGGTACACCATTATCAGCGTAGTATGATTATGTGTATTAATAAATGAAAAGGACGTCAGAAATAGCTCCACAATCCAATGCGCAATCAGTTGACAACTGTGTATCTTACGTGCTGCACTAGCAACCACCTTTTCTTTCGGCCTACCGTTGGCCCGTTAGGACTGGCTTGCAATGGAGTCCGATTTGTACTATGAGGTAATGATGATCGAAAATCATGTATACGAATTATGTATTTGCTGTTCATTTTAAAAGTCGTAGTCAACTTGCTGTTGAATAAGATTTGTCTCTCGAAAAAGGTTTTTTCCAGCATTCGTTATACAATATCTTAGCTTCTATGTATCTTTGGTGTAGAACAAGCAAATGTAGCAAGAAATTTTAAAGCGATCGATTGCGAGTAGGGGAATTTTAATAAGATCACCAAAATGTCTCCCAAATTTTTATTATTAAATTAATCGCTCAGATCTACTTCGGAAATATTGAAGATAGATTATCCATGGACAGTGTGAGGTCAATAGATGCCGAGAAAAGGGTATACCAATCAACGTCGAAACCCGTATATTAGCTATCTTACTGTGCCGCCATGAAACTACAATCTTGGACGTATAATGATTTTGGACACTGGTCGCTTTAATAGACTGTCCATTAAATTTATTATACCCCACTCCAGCCCCCCTTCAATGTTGTTAAAAGAGCACGTTCAATCATATTTTTTACGGGTTTGGGAAGCTGCAGCTGTGTTAACTTTGCGTCATGTATTTTTATTTTCATAGCCGGTTTAGCAATTTTTGTCGACTGTCCTAACATTTTTTATCCAGGATTGTAGCCCCTTCACAGCTGTTCTTAGCCGCGCGGGGTCTCCGCGTAACGCTTGCCGCCCCAGTAACAGCTGCTTACCGCAGCCACACATTCCATTTCCGATCATGATTATCACTGGTCAGGATAATAGAGTGTATATCAAAGTGGATATTTTTCTTTTTTCTTTTTTAATTAACACCGGACAATTTGTTTTTTGTATTTTTCTAAAACAAATAAACTTAACCTAGCCGTTACCCATTACCCGTGTTTTAGACACGCCGGTAAGACCACAGGGAGCCCATGCAGGCTCACAACATGAAGAAAACATAAGGATTTGTATGAAACTTGATCGCTAGTTATATAGCTGATGGAAAATGATAATAAACAGCCATTAAAGTTTACGTACCACATCAAATGTTGTCCATCTGTTGTTTCGTGACTGTATTGGAGCCCTCAAGCTGCATTTCACCTCTCCCTAAAATATCACAAGGTTGCACACTCGTCCACTCGACAGGCCGACAAAAAACCTCAAAAACCTCACTCGAGTGTAGATCGAAGGAGTGTAGATCGAAGATTGCTTTTCCCAGGTAGCGTGCTTTCCCTCCCTAGCATTTATCCATCGCATCAAGAAGACGGAAAATATTATCGAAAAGATTCAACTTATGAGAGCTCAAGTTGAGGCGCACAATATCATGGCATGTAACCGAGCCTTTCATGAACAGCGCCCGCTATGATTGGTCGATAGTTGTCATGGAAATGATACTCTATTCTCCCGTCGGGGAGGGCAACGAACACAACACCCAGTTGTAACGACTGTTGTATTCATTGCCCTCCCTCCTTGAAAAATGGTGATCCCACATCGATTACGTTGAAGGTTATGATGAACACAGGTCAGTCTGGGATCAATCGGGAGCGCAGGGCTAGTCATGCAAGTACCATCTGGTACTTAGGCTAGCCCAGGGCTGCAGAGTAGATGTCTTTGACCCTCTCATGTCTAGCCTGCATTGTCTTCTAATTTTCCCTCATTACGCGCATGAAGGGAGAATGTAAAAATATGCATTGTCTTCACGAGGGAAGATGTACCCTTCTGAAGACAATACATATTTCAAAATTTCCCCCTTACATGCGTAATGAGGGCAATTTAGTGGGTTGAATGTCCCTCGGAGAACAAAGAAAACCGAGGCAATGATGGTATTATTATAAGTTATAATATAGATACGATAGTACGCGCGCTCTGATTGGCTAAGAAGCCATGTTTTATCAGAGTATATAACATGGTTAGCCGTGTTGTATAGTTTTCAACTGGCGGTTTCCTTTCATCGCGCGCGTAAATCTATATTATAAAACAGATAAAGAAGCCTTAAATCCATGTTTTATACTATCATAAAACACTCTGGTCATTTGAGAACACTCTAGAAATGTTGAAAGCACGCGCCTTCGGCTTGTGCTTTAACATTTCTCTCATGTTCTCAAATGCCCATCGTGTTTTATGATAGTATAAAACATGGCTAAGGCTTCTTTATTTGTTAATTATACCATGGCATGAGGGGTATTAGTGATTTAAATTGTCCCGAGAGCCGAGGGAAGATTTGTAAAAGTCATTGATTAAACGACCCTGGCTTCCCCTGGAGAATAGCGTGTTGTTTTTGAAAAGAATAACACTAAAATACAATGTAATTATGCGGTTGACTAAATATTCAAAGAGCATGAATAGATTTTAATTACGTCACGTTTATGGTTTTAAGTATCCCACATGGAAGAAGCGGGTTTGAGAAATTAAGAGAAGAATATGCAGATTGAAATAGGTCATCCCACATGTATTACATTGAAGGTTATGATGAAGACAGGTCAGTTTGGATTCAGTATTTTTCGCCCGGGAGCGTAGGGCTAGTCGTGCCAGAGGGGAGCAGGAGTTGATGCTTTTGACCTTCTCACTTCCAGCCTGCATTCTCTTCTAATTTTCCCTCATTACGCATGCAGGGGAAATTTAGAAATATCCCTGCCATCAGGGAAAATTAGTGCTTTAAATGTGCCTCGGAGAACAAAAGAATCCGAGGCTACCATGGTATTACTTTAAAGTGCCACTACGACGAAAATTTACCATTTCGATTTGCCACTTTTTCAGTGTCTATAGGTCAATCAGTATTAGAAATATCCGAAATAGTAAAAAATATTCCCAAATGGGCATCTTAAACCACAAATTTTAGGAGAGTTTACCGGTAAAATCCTGTCCGCCATTGCTGGAAGCCGTGCCCTTTGTTCAGCTTTAAACAAAGGTTTATTCACCGGAAGTGATGTCATACACTTAACACGACAACCTCGTGGCGCGAAATAGCGTGCATAAAAAAGTAGCCAACCTCGCAAAGATAAATATAACTTTCTTCTTATGTACGTGAAGACGTTTTTAGTAGAAATATGCCTCCAGGCGTTGTGTTCTGCAGGCGAGCGTTAAGTGTATGACATCATTTCCGGTGAATAAACCTTTGTTTAAAGCTGAACAAAGGGCACGGCTTCCAGTAATGGCGGACGTGTAGATTCAATATTCGGAGCTAAAAAAATAAGACTTCCTGTCGTTGTATCGAAAAACAATTTGAACTGGTAATAATATATGAACTCTACTTTATGAATATGCAAAAACATTGATATGTCAAAATTTGATCGTAGGGGCACTTTAAATAAACGAAGTCAGATTTTTGTGCCATCCAGTATGACCATTGCATTCCTTACGAGTAATGTTTTTATGGCCCTCATAGAACTTCTATGACTTGAATTAGCGGATGAATACTGGTGGGGAGGCTAGCATTCTGGGCCAATATGCGAGGATAGAATAATATACCTGTAGACACATGGAAGTTAACAGTCAATCAGCCTGCACGTGATGCTTCTGGCTTGATTCTAAGCTATTTTACGAATGTAGTAAATTATATATAGGATATTATACGGTGGTGAAAAGATATGAAGTTTATCCTCGAGAGTCGAAAACATTTCACGAGTGAGCGCAGTGAATGAGTGAAATGTTTTGGACTCGAGAGGATAAATTTCGTATCTTCAAACCACCATGTAATTTTCTTTTTATTTTATGGACAATTAAACTGCTCTAAGCACTCTTATCTATTCATTTTACTTACTGGCAGTACACATTTATTCGTGATCTTTCTAAGCTGTTCTCGAGAGCTTCATCGGGTTCTCTTGTCTCTTCGTTCCAGTCGAGAAAATCTTTAAGAGAATTTTAGATCGTATTTGGCTTTTTGTACTCGAAATATTCATTGTCATGCAGCTCATTTAAGCTGTTTACATCTTCCTCTGTGATTTTCACAAACCTGCCGCCATCTTTGTAGTAACGTGACGTAATCGATATTTTCACTAGTGAGGATATGGAAAATACGCTACTCAATACCCGGATGTAGTTTCGTATGAGTTCCAGGAGTGGTTTATTTCCGAGTAAAACACTAATCGTCCATATAATAAATAGAGATGATTACATGTTAAGAGTGAATACAATAACACAAAATTAAGCATAACAAAATTTATTTCTAAAAGCAATAGTACAGTGAAGTGATATGATGGTTTTTATTCACGGCTTTATCACACGGATATCAACCCCAAATGTGTAATAAATTAGTATATGTAACTGTCTGGTTTTTGGTGCAATTAACAATAAACATCGTGAGTGATACCTCCAAATTTCATCCAATTTGGATATTTTGAAATATTTCGAGCGGTATTTTCGTTAATTGCACCAAAAACCAGACGATTCTTTGTTAATCATTTACCTAAAACACATTTCCTGACAATTGAATTTACGACAGCGAATGCGCGCAAGTAGTCAAGGAAAGTGTAGGCAAAGCAACCGGTTTTATTTCATTGAATCAGAACGAGACTTAACATTAAATGTTGCTATGGCAACCCTGATATTGTACTGAATTTCAACTTCCTGCACTGAATTACAACTTTACACTGAATTAACTGGAGATTGGGGTCCATAAGCCAATCAGAATCGAGACATTTTGTCGAGGATATGATTAATAATTGTGCTTGTGTGAATATATTTTCTCTGTAGCCGAGAGTGCTAATCTAACAATTGTGAATATCGACCCGACTGCCCATGCCGAAGTGTCTGCCATACGCAAGGCGTGTACTGCACTCAAGACACGATATCTCAATGATTGTCACATGTACACAAGCTGTTATCCCTGTGATATGTGCATGACAGCCATCTACTGGGCCAGGTAACAGATATGTGTGTTTGGTATTGATGTAAGTGTTCGTATATTTGTCTGTCTGGTGCATACGTCTTTATATACAGTCAATGCCAAAAAGGTTGTCCTTGACAAACATGTATACTAATATAAGTATATACTGTAAGTACCTTTTCATGGAATAATGCTAATCTCAATACTTTTAATTATGGGAAGTTGTCCAAACTGATTAGCCTGACCCACAAGATATCTGAAAATATGTTTTAACCAGAATGGCATATCAGGAAATATATTTCAAATATATATTTGTTCATTACCATCCTAAAATCGACAAATATATTCTTCAGATATGTCTCTTATCATATACAGGAGCCTAATGAGCTCCTGTCATATAACACATTTTTCAGATGTATTGTGGGTCATGCACGCCAATCAGAAAATATATTTTGGACAACATCCCATAATTGTAAGTATTGAGTTAGCATTATTCCTACAGTATACACTTATATTAGTATGTTTGTCAAGGACAACCTTTTTGGCATTGACTGTAATTGTGTGCGAATTAGCGCGGATTTCGTATTAGTGGGCAAGTTACGGTAATGACATACGACACGGTTACTCTACGACATGCCGCGATATTGAAATAGTTTTCCTATTGTTTTTTTCTTTCTGGTCCAATCAAATTACAGAGTTACGGTACAGTTAATTACGGTACGGTTAATTACGGTACGGTTAAGGACGGTACGGTTAATTACATTACGGTTACGGTAAGGCTACGGACGTGACGTTACTCAATCCAGTGAACGTGGTCATACACAAGTATACATTTATACCGTACCTTTACAATAGATTCGATAGTACCCGCACTCTGATTGGCTGAAAGCAGTGTTTCTCTAGAAAACACGGCCAAGTTGTGGGCGCTATTGAGATAGTTACGTTTTTCTGTAATGGTCCAGATAAGAACTGTAGTGCTCCATGGCAAGGAATGTTAACAGCTTTTAATTTTCTATTATTCTTTCTCGTAATTTCATTGGTTCATACTTATAAATTCAATAGAAACCCATCGCAATAATGCATTTTCATTCGATACTAGATCTGCATTGTGGCTTGCCCAAAAAATTGTAACCTTGCAGTTCTCTGGTCTCACAAAATAACGACCCTCCCCTTAGATAAGCCTATAAATATATATAACCTAAAATAGGAGCATATAAAAGTTCGACCCCCCTAAATGGGAGCATAAAAAATCGTGACACACCCCCTACAAATCTAATAGCCCCCCACCGCTAAATAATGTCCAGTCCCTTACAATGAAAAAACCTCGCCATCGTGATAAAATAAGCTAATCTGGGAATATGCTGACTCACAGATGGACGAACCTGTTTATGTATAACGTATAACCTGTATATGTATAACCTGTTTATGTATAACGTATAACCTGTATATGTATAACCTGTTTATGTATAACGTATAACCTGTATATGTATAACCTGTTTATGTATAACGTTTTTTTGAATGACTGTATAAATATATTTCTATTTTGTAACTCTCATTACTTTTCTGTGCAAATATATATCACTGTCAGGCTCAAATCTGGACAGCTATGAACAGCCAATCACCATGTAGATCACAAATGCATTTTTCTGCCAAATAAGGAGTGCTTGTCAAATATTAATGTACAAATCAATTCTTTTTTTTTAGAATGGGTCGTATTTACTTCGCTACGACATTAGAGGAGCTGCCAAGTCATCAAGTTACTGAAATACAAGCGATGAGCAACGACATGACTAAGCCCGAGCACCAGAGATCTATTCCCAGAGAACGTATTTTAGCACAGGCCGACGCGGCCAATAAAATTTTGGAGGAGTGGGTACCAATACAATAAAATACCTCAGCGAACTAAAGACAACGATAAAACTATGTTTGAATCATTTTTTTAGACACCATAATAAACTCTTGTGATTTATCGCCGGAAAACTTCTCATTAAGTACCGTTAACTTACGACAGTGTCATAAAAGGGCTCGTAACTTGTTTCTCACGGTTTTGTCTCTTGTAATAAAAAAGATGCTCTTACAAACGGAATCAACGATTCATTTAGTTATTATTTCTTATAGTTTTAATGTTGCTCTGTCATGTATGTCTCAGTGTTCAAGTTTGTTAGTGTGTAGCGGTTTAGCACTCAATGAGAGATTAAGCATCGCGTTTATTCTTTCCGCGAACGGCAGAAATGAAAACATAACCACGATTTTCGCGCGCTTGCTTCTTGCCATTTTCAGTTTTTACGCGAAGTTGAATAGTGTCGCATTTGTTGTGAACGTTGTAAACATTTTTCAGTTTCTTTTACATTTATTGCGTTCGACGAAGGAGAACGCATCCTAATCTTGCGTTGGACTCCCTGTGGTCATGTGTGGGTTACCTGTGCTTTCCCAGGCGAAAGATATGGAGATGTTTTGATCGTGTCCTGGTGTGGCACACTTTCGGAAAAAAATATCTCGGCCGGGAAACTGTTAACTACACGATGCTCGCTTCGTCTTCTGTCTTATTTCCCCATTCTTGAAAATGTAGTGATGTTTAAAAACTTCGCAAATGATAGAATGCACATAACAATTTATTCCACTATTATCAAAAATGTTTGCCCTCTATGTTATTAACAAGTCATCGCAATGGGACCTCGTAAAATAAATTATTAAAGGAACCTTAGCTGAAAACAATGTTTGTTCTCAAGTGTTTGTTAATAGATGCCTAAATACATTGCTGTGTTTGTCTCCAGTCAATTGTAGACTAGATGCAGGGTTCTTCCAACACACACATAGTTGGGGGAGAAAAACATTGAGTAGAGGGCATTTATTTCAAATCCAGGCTTCTACTGTTAATAGCGGTAATATGAGTAAAAAGAAAACTTGTAGCTGGTGTGGTCAAGTAGAGTACATGGAGAAAATCGCCGGTCGCCTAGTATGCTTCGGGAGAACTCTATACAGGGACCGCGGAGTACCCTTAAAAGTGGTAGGGCTAAAACAACCATACAGAGCAACGATCGCCGATCGCTGCTAGGGGGTTTGGGGGCATGCCCCCCCACCCCCCCAGGAAATTTTGAAAGAGCCTCGGAAATGCCATTTTCTTCGTTTCCTAGGAGTCTTTCTCGCTAAATCTTTGTTTTTGTCACTTTTCCCGAAAAAAGTGGTAGGGCTTTAGCCCGACATGCCCCACCCCTCCGCGGTGCCTGCTATAGATGTCATTTATGCACAGATTTTCCTGTCGATAATGTCCATTTGAATTTTCTGTGCTTCGCCATCTTGGATCTCATGACATCACAGTGGTGTCCCTATTGTTACATAACAAAAGTGCTATTGTTTTCTGACAATAGGGGCAACACTGACGTCATAAAATCTGAGATGGTGACACGCAGGAAATTCAAATGAGTTTTATCGATAGGAAAATCAGTGCATCAATGACATCTAGTGTACAATTTACTGGAGACAAACACAGAAACAGACTTACAATGTAGGGATGCATGTAATAATCATTTGAGAGCAAGCATTGTTTGTTCATTTTTTATGATCAGATTTGAAAAAGAGAATTATCCTTTTTTTAACTTTGCGAAGGAATAAAGTTGGCAATAAGCAACATATCAAAAATCCCCAACACAATATTTGAGAGAATTTAGTGGTGATCTGAACAGGATGTTTTTGATTTTTTTTTTATAAATCCACAAGGACTGAACTTATACAAGCAGTAGCCGAGATTTTATATTAAAAATCAGAATATAAATGTTGTTATTTCCTAAAGAATGAATTCCATATTCAATTTCCTCTTTTCAACCTTTAAAATGACATATAGTACAACTCTGTAGGTTAAATTGCGACGCAACTGCGAATAGCATTTTTCCAAAAACACGATTTGAACCTTTGCTCCAGGCTACCTAAAAGTGCAAGTAAAGCCATAAAACAACATTAACTCTTTTTGCTCCAAATTCTATTTCTAATATACTTCAGTTGTCTAAATTAGTTTTCTTCGAGACTGGAGCAGTAATTCAACTAGAATAAAAGTTACTCAAATTGCGGGATTGATTCATGAATTCAATATTCAATTTCCTCTTTTCAACCTTTAAAATTACATATAGTACAACTCTGTAGGTTAAATTGCGACGCAACTGCGAATAGCATTTTTCCAAAAACACGATTTGAACCTTTGCTCCAGGCTACCTAAAAGTGCAAGTAAAGCCATAAAACAACATTAACTCTTTTTGCTCCAAATTATATTTCTAATATACTTCAGTTGTCTAAATTAGTTTTCTTCGAGACTGGAGCAGTAATTCAACTAGAATAAAAGTTACTCAAATTGCGGGATTGATTCATGAATTCAATATTCAATTTCCTCTTTTCAACCTTTAAAATGACATATAGTACAACTCTGTAGGTTAAATTGCGACGCAACTGCGAATAGCATTTTTCCAAAAACACAATTTGAACCTTTGGTCCAGGCTACCTTAAAGTGCAAGTAAAGCCATAAAACAACATTAACTCTTTTTGCTCCAAATTCTATTTCTAATATACTTCAGTTGTCTAAATTAGTTTTCTTCGAGAGATTGGAGCAGCAATTCAACTAGAACAAAAGTTACCCGAATTGCGGGATTGATTCATCTTGTCAGGATGTCACAATTGAAACCTACGGGATTTTGTTGTAGTAGTTTTCTCTTGGGAGTGAGTTGATTCATCTTATGACGTCACAGGATCCACGAAATTTTACAGAATCTGCAAGATTAATACATTTTTGTGAGAAACAAACACAGTAGTACCAAATTCTTTTGACATGATTCTTGCACTTTAAGGTTCATGTATCTTATGTTTTTGTCAAGCATGAATCAATAGTAAAAGGGTTTTATTTGTTAACGCAATGATGAATGGCTTTTTTTAGCCTGAGAGAAACACACTTGGCAAAACAAAATGGGAAAAGCACAGTAAACAAAGTTAAATGCTCCAAGAAATACAATCTTGGATATATTTTGCATAGTGACAGTATTGTAGTTACATGTATAGCATTATTTTCTTTATTCACAAACCTGCCTTTATAGACGGGGGAGCATATGCTACATGATTTGTATAATGTTAAAAAAAATATGTTGCAGCCTTTTTAATAAATGCAATTAGAACGATATTTTTATAGTATATTCTGCAATTAAAGCTGCCAAACTTACTGCCTGTATCTAAATTTTAGTTTAAATCTTTCATTGTAATTCTTTATGTAATTTTCTTAATTGTTGTTGTTGAGTGGTTTACCACATGACCATCATATACAGTAGCAACAGCCACTTGAATATATCTACAGAGTAAATCAGGATATTAATTGAAAGGAAATTGTAAATGCAGTGCTGCACATGAGAGTAAATTGAGGCCCAGTTAGGTATTAGGGATAAGGGATAACTAGCAAAATAATGACTGGGATAAGGGATAATAAACCAACAAACAGTGGGGATAAGGGATAACAAACCAACAAACAGTAGGGATAAGGGATAACCAAAGTCCATTGGGATAAGAGATAATCAATAACAGTCATCTGTATCTCAGGGATAAGGGATAACTATCCTGAAAAACATAGGGATAACCCGCACCCCCTCCCCTAACCGGGCCTCTAAATTGAATTATGTATATGTCTCTGTTATTTTCTGTATTTAAATGTTATATTGAGAATTTCATACTTTAAGAAATACATTAGCCTCTGTTCTATTGACAATTTATAATATCTTACTGTTCTGTTATTTATTTGAATATTATATTGACAATTTCAAATGTAAAAGAAAGTCATTGATACAATTAATATGAATAATTACAAAGCTTACCAACTTTGTTATCTTAATTCCTAAATTTCAGTCTGGGTGAAATACAACTGACAGATGTACAATCATTTCTGAATTAAAAAAAAGTGCATCAAATGCATCCAATATAGCCATTTTGTATGGGTCCAATCAGTCCTTACGATATGCTGGGTCCAAAATAGCTCCTCAAATGGGTACCAAGATAGCTAATTTGTGGGGCTATTTCAGTCCCAAAAAATCAAATTGATCCCACTGTTTTCCAAGTCAATACTTAGGGCGGGTCTATTTCACCCCTTATAACATAGAGGGCAAAATTACCCAACTCTGATCGGCTCTGAATGGCAAAGGGCTTTTTTCTTACGATAGGCAACTAGTTCCTGTAAAAACTAGTGTTGGTCTGCGTCGGCGGGGAAGATAAACACTGGTATGTAATCAACTAAAGTCGATTGAGGTATGCTAACCGGCGTGGAAAGCGAGTAGCAGCAGATGTTTCGAGCGTTAGCCCTTTTTTGCTCTGACGAAGGGCTAACACTCGAAACGTCAGCTGCTATTCGCTTTCCACGGCGGTTAGCATACCTCAATCGACTTTAGTTGATTACATACCAGGCTTTTTTCTTAATCGAGGGCAGTAATACTTGTACGCGACTGGTTGATAAGTTGCCTGGCAACAGGCTTCGCGCTATCAAAGTTTGTCGAGAATTTTTAGTTTGCCTTCAGCTCGAGTGTACTTGTGCTCCAAAAAGTGAACAAATAAGGATTTCTCAAGCATTTAATGACAGCAAAAAGTTTATAGGTGAGTCCACTAATCTGTTAAGTGTTATTCTACAACTTTCTGAAGGATTTTTTAAGTGAATACTGTGGTATTTAGCTTAATTGTCGTCAATTTTGTCACTGCATGATCTTTTGACAGTGACTGAGTGAGTTTGAGTTTGTTTGCCTGACAAACTAAGTTCAGAAGTTCCTCGTTCCCGCTTTAATCTCTGTAATAGCAAATATTATAGTAATCAAGATATAATTTAATTTGAAACACTGTTTTTCTGCCATCGAGATTACGTGAAGCGAATGTAATGACAAGTCATCAGTTTGATTAGGTTTTTCATCGAGTACACGTAGTCTCGTAGCCGTAGCGTAGGTTGTGTTATCAATTTCTTTGTCTCGGAAAATTTTGTCCTCTAATATTATAAACAATTCAAAAATGCATGAATAATTAATGAGCATTTTGTCCAATCAGATGAAGCAAATCAGTCACGTGCATGCTCCTTTATACCTGATAAAATCTCATCATTCTAAAAAGCCCGCAGAGGGATTTGAATTCTGTCCCAGGGGAAAGCGGGGTTAATGATTGAGACAATGGATAAGCACCTTGCAACTCTTGGAATTTCTATTGATGTTTCAGCTTTCTCATTGAATTGCTAATTAGGATGAACGTTTTATATAAAGAATACTAATAAACATGAAATTTTATATATAGTTTCATCCTAATTAGAATTCACTGAATTTACTAATATCAGCAGACTACCGAGATACACAGATAATATTTTTAAAATTAAGTTATCCAACTATCATTACTTGTTTACCGAGCCACTGTTTAGTTCCAATTATTAAACCAAACTCAAAGCCATAAAATAATAAAAACGTGCATTAAACTTACAAACATCCTCTTCATATTTTGTGCCGGAGTCAAACATTTAGAGTCTGCCGTCATGTCACTAGTCACATCGCTTTCCAAGTCTTGAACTTTATCGATGTCAACCACGACACCAAATCCTTCAAGTGCAGATTATTCTTGGCCTAGCTTGTTCTTTGCCACACAATGCTTTCAGCATTGCGAAACGCCGCTTCAAACAACATAGTATGGTAATTTCTTCATGTCATTCCCTTGAGATGTTCGTAATCGCAGGCGGTGATTACTCGAATATTTTGCATGGCGTTGTGAATACAAAGGTTAAATCATGGTACATAAAGCAACTATTATAAGTTTTTGAAGCCGTTTAATAAACTCGCAGCATGTGTTTTATCAGGTCTCAAACTGATAAAATTATTAAACAGTACGTAATCGCATGAGTCCTCGTAAAATTAATGATAAATTTCAGGCGTGTTTTCACTCGGGCAATTTTGCAAACTTTGAAAACACGCGTGAAATTTATCATTAATTTTACTCGGCCCCATGCGATTACCTATAAATGTCTATACTTATATCATGGAGGACAAAAGTTCTTTAATCTGATTGGCTAATCAAGGAAACTTTTGATTGGTCGATAAGTTGCCTAGCAACAGGCTTCGCGCTGTCAAAGTTTGTCGAGAATTTTAATCTGCCTTCAGCTCGAGTGTACTTGTGCTGCAAAAAGCGAATAAATAAGGATTTTTCAAGCATTTAATGACAGCAAAAAGTTTCTAGGTTAGTCCACTAATCTGAACCCTGCTAGCAGAGGTTCTTTTCTCTTACCCTCTCTCCAGCTCCACTAACGAGGGAGAAAAGAACCTCTGCCACGATCCGAACAGTTCTTTAGATCTCGCCGGCTCCAAGTTTTTGGAGGTAAGTCACATGACTAACCGGTTTAAAAAACAGTTTAAAAACCGGTTTCTCGAGGTCAACGTCACACGCACATGACTTGTTGATACTATTAAAACACTGCCCAGTCGAGTCTGCAGTTTCAAGATGGCATCTGTTTTTGGAGTGAACATGAGCGTGAGCGAGTTCGAAGTAACATTAAAAGCAGCTGTGTCAAACCTCAAGGAAAGCAACATCATTCTCGACGAAGAAAAAAAAAATTTTCCTACGCTTTCTCTTGCCGTTAACAATAGGACATCTATGTTTACCGTCTCGTTTTTCTCGGCCAATGGGATTCCAGATACCGTGGCGCATGCTCAACAGAAAACCGTTCGGATCGTGGCAGAGGTTCTTTTCTCCCTCGTTAGTAGAGCTGAGAGGGGGTAAGAGAAAAGAACCTCTGCTAGTTAAGTGATATTTTACAACTTTCTGAAGGCTTTTTTAAGTGCCGGATTACTGTAGTATTTAGCTTAATTGTCGTCAATTTTGTCACTGCAAAGGTAATTGATCTTTTGACAGTGTACGACTGAGTTTGAGTTTTTTTCTCTGACAAACTAAGTTCAAAAGTTCCTGGTTTCCACTTTAAACCTCTGTAAGAGCGAATAGACAAGTATAGTAATCAAGATATACTAGTTAATTTAAAACTGTGTTTACGTGAAGCGAATGTAATGACAAGGCATCAGTTTGACTAGGTTTTTCATCGAGCACACGTAGTGGTATATATGCATGTGATTACCTTCCGCAAGGTCCGTATAGAGAAAAACTTTGCCCAAGGTCTTGACTATGGCCCGAGGGTGCAGGCCGAGCTAGAGCCGAGTTTGCAAGACAGAGGTCGGTCCGGTGAGAGAGACACTTTGCCCAAGGTCTTGACTATGGTCCGAGGGTGCAGGCCGAGCTAGAGACGAGTTTACCATGTCCAGAAAAGTCGAATCAAAATGGGCAGGGTTTAATATTCTAATTATTGCTGTGCCATTCATTATTAAAATTTTATTACGGAGCTGGTTGGTTCACACAGACACGTGATACGATTTTCTGAATTAATCAAAAATGGCGACTCGAGCTTGAGCGAGACGGGAGAAAAATTCAAAGTTGCCGCGAACTCCCATAAACCATCACTTCTCCTCGGTACTAGTCCCAATTCAAAAACAAACAACAAGGAACGCCTGCTAGATAATTTTACAAGATGGCCGACTCGTTGAAGCAGCGAAGGGGGAGGAAATGCGATAGTTTTACCCAATCTGTGGCTAGTTATGAGACTCTACTGGCAAGTCCTTTGAACCTTCATTATTACACAAACTGGGTTTGCAAAACCGAGCCGAGTTTAGGACACAAAGTGCTGGAATTAGGGTAAAATCACGACGCGATATTCGATCTTTCAAAAGGAATCGAAGGTGAGGATAGGAGCGCTCGATAAGTATTGCAAACGAAGTCATAATTCAAGCTGTTGAGGTCTTTCGTCATACTACTCCTTAAAATGGCGACTTGATTCTCAGTGCAGCGCGATATCTCCCAAAAACGACCCGATATTCAACGCTAAGTTGCCGTTTTTGCCTTCAAAGCCAAGCTTATTAGTGTGTTGTTCTATATAGAACCAATGTAAGTTGGGTTTTTTATTGTGCTTAGAAATATCAGAACGTGAACGTTTTAGCACCATACATTTACTGTAATGTTGAGAACGTCCCAGAGGGCAAAATTTTCTAAGTGTCACGCTTCAACTGCGCATGTCCATTCGATTTTTCTGGCCATTTTACAAGACAGAGGTCGGTCCGGTGAGAGAAACAGTTTGCCCAAGGTCTTGACTATGGTCCGAGGGTGCAGCGGGCCGAGCTAGAGATCCCCAAAGGTGGTCACGGTCGCTTACAGGAGCTGCTAATTACAAAGTTTTACTGACAATTAAAACAAGGTTTCATGAGGGTGATTGCTGAAGGGACTGGTCAGAAATTAGCAGGGGGAGTGGGGTTGAGAAAGGGGTAGGCTCATATTTATTTGAACCCCCAAAAACGGAGGGTCATAAATCATGGGCAACTGAGAAAGGGTTGGTTATAAGGGAAAAGGGTCAAACTATTTCTAACCTGAGTATCAGGCTCTCAAGAAGAGAAGACGAGGTAGAGAAAAGGAAAGAGCCTGACACAGATCCATTGAGAAAGGCCTTCCGCCTCCCAAGCATACGTCATCGAGCCATCACTTTTTAACCAATGAAATTTATTCCCGGTTTTCGGAGATTAACATAACTCAGTGTCATCACAAGTTTTGAAGTGTTGGCCGGATCTCTGCAAAGAAAATTTTGGACTTTAATATGGTATTTATATTTCTCAGTTCTGTTTTGTGCTACGACTAACACAGAGTTCTGTTGTTCTTTCATTTAAGCCTATAATTCTCTCGAAGGTTTTGAGTTAAGTTTATGCACAGGTACCCCAGGCTCATTATGCGTAAAACCGTTATTTCCCGGATATTTGAAATTACAGTAAATGTATGGAGTTTTAGTTCGAACGCCCTTTTGCTCTAAAATAAAATTCAGTAAATCGTCAAAATAGTCTTACCTGTCTCTTGTGTGTTCCTTTCAGTTTCTGTGAAGTTTCAAGCCATTCCGTTCAATATTGAGTGAGTTACAGGAATTTTTCTTCCCTTAGTATAATTATTGGGAAGGTAGCAAACTCGAGGCCGATCAGCCGCCGATCAGCTGCACAAAATCGCCTCGAATTCCCACAAAAATCCCCTACATCGCCAAAATTCCTTCAAATAACGGTTGCTCAAACACAGGTCCTTCACCACACTCAGCTTCACTTTCACTGGTTTACTTTAACGGGAGAAAAGTGCCACGTAGTTTGCAGTTTTCGGGTTTCGCGGATGTTCTTGTCCATCTCACCGACAACGAGGCGACAAACAGTAGACCGTCCCCTACCACGTCAATTCGATCTTGCTAGCAACGAGGCGACAAAAAGTAGACCGTCCCTACCCAGTGAATTTGACACTCCGTTGTGCCATTGTTTCATCTACCAATCGGAATCGATGTAAAAAAACGGTTTGTTACCCAAAAGTTCACGGGCTCAGACCTAATACATATATACCTTATTTTGAAAGTGTTCTTTCAGCAATCGGTTCTATGGTGTAGTGGTTTACATTTTGGGCTTTTGATCCAACGACCGGAGTTCGAGTCTACGCCGGGCACTAAAATATTTTTTTACTTCTTTTTCTCCTTTCTCAGTTTTATTTTTATCCTTTTCCTCTATTTTAAGCTATTAGAGGCGCCTTCTACGCTACTATAAAATCGAGGTAGAGGTGAACTAAAAACATTTTTCTCGCTGAAATGCGGCTTGAAGGCTCCAAGACAGACAAGAAACGACAGCTGGACAACATTTGATGTGGTATGTAAACTTTAATGGATGTTTATTATCATTTTCCATCAACTATATATACTAGCGATAAAGTTTCATACAAATCCTTATATTGTCTTCATGTTGTGAGCCTGGGCTCCCTGTGGGTATATATGTATTAGGTCTGAGCCCGTGAACTTTGGGTAACAAACCGTTTTTTTACATCGATTCCGATTGGTAGATGAAACAATGGCACAACGGAGTGTCAAATTCACTGGGTAGGGACGGTCTACTTTTTGTCGCCTCGTTGCTAGCAAGATCGAATTGACGTGGTAGGGGACGGTCTACTGTTTGTCGCCTCGTTGTCGGTCAGATGGACAAGAACATCCGCGAAACCCGAAAACTGCAAACTACGTGGCACTTTTCTCCCGTTAAAGTAAACCAGTGAAAGTGAAGCTGAGTGTGGTGAAGGACCTGTGTTTGAGCAACCGTTATTTGAAGGAATTTTGGCGATGTAGGGGATTTTTGTGGGAATTCGAGGCGATTTTGTGCAGCTGATCGGCCTCGAGTTTGCTACCTTCCCAATAATTATACTAAGGGAAGAAAAATTCCTGTAACTCACTCAATATTGAACGGAATGGCTTGAAACTTCACAGAAACTGAAAGGAACACACAAGAGACAGGTAAGACTATTTTGACGATTTACTGAATTTTATTTTAGAGCAAACGGGCGTTCGAACTAAAACTCCATACATTTACTGTAATTTCAAATATCCGGGAATTAACGGTTTTACGCATAATGAGCCTGGGGTACTTGTGGTTTATGTTGCCGTGGGAATTGTCTAGTTTTGTTTTGAATGTGAAAAAGTGCCCTCGCTGCAAGCCGAACCTTCTTAAACTTGCAGCTTCAATGGACTGACCTGACTGACGGCTACAATGACGTACGATCACGATCTTTGTTTCTCCTGTTGTTCGGTTTCCAGAACTGTGAGAAGATCGGAATAAGTCGGAATAAGTTTGGAATTGGTAGAGCGGCATAACTTATGTAACCCAACGTTTTACATTCCTTTTATTACTCGGGCCAGGCCTTCGGCCGAGGCACGAGTCAAGTTTCGCAAGTGTTAATTTTTTTATTCTTCTTGTCGCTGGTTGGCGCCGTCAACCAATCAGATTTCGACTGGTCACGTGACACGTTGAAGTGAACAAAATTTTTAGGTTTTTCAAGATGGCGGCGAGTGGGAGTTTTGACTTAGCAAAACCTTTAATATCAGCTGTTTTTTTGTGTAAACCAAAGGTTCCTTCGAGTGCAATACCAAGATTTTTGTCTTTTCTAAAGCTGAGAGGTGTTTCACGGGCTTTGGACGGGAATTTATCACATATTATGCGACATGCTTTAAGATACACTCGTGAGACGTGACACTGACAGCTAGTCCGCTCTGCGATCAACACTGACTATATATAAAGACAACAGCTCCTAAATGTAAGTAGCCGCTAATCTGAACATGATAACCCGTATACCAATTGACTGTCGTTGTGTTGTTATTTATTGTTATTAACCTCTCGAAAGTGTAGTAGAAATGACCAGATTTCTCAGTTCTCTGACTGACAGGGGCCTTTTAAAAGAATTACAGTCGTTTCGCCCCCCATGCACATGTATTTAATGTTTATAAATTCGGGAACGAAAATCCAGCATGCAGTGAGTGAGTATAAACTGAGTAAGTAATCAGAAATGAAGATGTTTTCAAACGAACGATAAATGACTCTGATGTGGAAATCGCATATTTATCTGTGGCGTGTTATTGACACTGGTTTTATTTTGTTCTATTTCCCGGGTCTATTTACATCTGGCCTGTACCTCTTTGTATTTGATTATTATTTAATGTTTTTTTTAGAGTAGTGTATTTATCATTATTGCAAGTTTATAACATAACTAAATTTGGTCCAGAACTGAGTATACTTACATGCAAGTGGCACTCTTTCTTTCCCTTTCCCTTCCCCTTTCTTGATACCATTATATATATCCATGCAAGCTAGATCTTGTTTCAGTGTTTTCCATCTGAGATGGTCCTGGCTTAAGATAACCCTAAGGTTACCTTAAGGACCTACCTTCTCATCATTGTATTTCTTATTATTGCCCTATTACTCGTAAACATTTCCATCATCTTATGAGAAAATAAATGTAATTGTTGTTGTTGTTCCTCAGTTCTTGACGTCAGCATTGTCACTTTCACTCGGTCATGATCAGGAGTACGAGTACTTTTAAGAATTATTTGGGAATGAAAATTAATCTTGCCGTGACCCCAATGATAGAAAAAAATGAGTGGACATTGCATGTTTATTTGTGGCCTGCCATTATAAGTTTCAGCACACTGGCAGCTCACTAATACTAGAACATGGTGGTCTGTAGTTTATGACCTCAATCGAAAATATTGTATTGAGAATTTAGCCTGAATGTCAGCCATCTCAACTGGTTTGTTAATAATTGAGAATTACAAATAGATGACTTTATTTCACATGTAGAATGACATTACCTACATGTAACTATTCACAGTGAATAGCAACATTATGTGGAATTTGTTGTTCTAAATTGCTTGATTTCTCATAGTTGTACTGCACCTGATATAATTATAATGCATCAAATTTGAGTAACTCAATATCGTGAAGACTACTCAAATAACCATTGCACTTCAATCAACAACACCCATACCAAGTTTTTTTTGTAATTCTAACGACCCTCAAGGAACAATATTGAAAAGAAAGTAATATTAAACTACATAATTGAGGGAAATTGTGGCTGAAATGTACATGCACAGCATGTATGTGTGTGTTGTGTGTGTATTATGGCTCTATCATTTCCAACCCCCCCACCCCCCCAGCATACCCTAACCTAAACCCCCCGGAATACGTGGGGCGTTTGCACATTGACATTTGACAGACAAGGGCATCAGTAGAGAACCAATTCTCTGGCTACTCTAGCACAAACCATGTTGACACAAAATTATGCTAGAACTCCATGCAGTACATGCTATAGATGGTCCGAGTTAAGGCCACTCAGGGCCTCTTGTTTGATATGTACTCTCCAGTTCTGGTTTTATGACAGTTCGTGCTATTCTTTTGACAGCTTCAACTAGCTCGGTTTCCTAAGTCACATCCAATTCAATTTTAATACGGTATTCTCGGTTTGTAAGTCATATCCAGTTCTGGTTATGAGTTCTGTTATTCTTTTAAACGATTTCAACGTTTTCTTTTTGTTCCCTATGAAGTCACATACAGTTCAATTTACGATCGATTTCATTTCCAGTTCGAATTACAGTCTCCATTACATATATACAGGCATTAGTAATTTATTTTAATACACTTCATAAAATTTTAAAAGTAGGGAACAAGTAAGATTTGTGTGCCGTATATACATAATTTCAGCCTCACCAGTTCAGATAATTCTGTTTGTGTTCAAAGACAAGGGTCAATCACTGTTCACTTCCAGCTTTTGCGACTCTTGAGTTGAAGTCTTTAGAGTTTAGTAGACTGGCTTCAAGACTTCCCAGTTGTCTCAAGAGTATTTCAGGAGAGTACTTGGCGGTCAACAGCCAACATTTAAACAATCAAAATCCCTCATTTGACCTCTTCACAGTGTGTGATGGTATAAACGAAGACCGTTTCACCAATATCAACAACGCAACACTGCAATCCTATGGCACTTAGATGCAGCAGTACAGGCATTTTCGTTCAGTTTCCGTGGGTTATTGGACCAAAACCTTCACTCCTCCGGCCATCCCTTTCGTAAATGTGATAATTTTCCATCGAAAGCCCCTAAAAGACCTGTTAGCCCTAGAATAACTAAACATCTTGCTATTTCAGTCGAAGAAACCTTTGGTTTCAGCAAAATAATGGGTAAGAATTGCCCAAATCTTCGCATATCGGAAGTGCCCCGAGCGGTGTCGAATTTGATTGGTTAATCCTGTCACGTGTTGTCCATCGAACAGAACTTGAAAGGCGCAATCTCATTGGTCGGTGGTGGAAAAGCTCGACTTGGAAAAAAAACACGGGGAAACCTTGACTCGCGCCAGCCACAGGCTGGCCCGAGTAATAAAAATCATCAGTACTAGCATAACAAATAAAGAAAACTAAAAACTAGTTTTTTTTACAATAATGTCGGTGTGTACGGGGAATTATTCATGTTAATATATGCAGTACATTCCACAACTTTGTCGCATGGAAACGGACGCATCTTTTGCCAAAATTAGTTTGTAGACGTGGTAATGAAATTTTGGTTTCCAGATTATATTGAGTCATTTCACTCCGTCAATTAAACATATTTGTGAGGTACTCTGGTGTGAGGTGCTGTACAGTATTGTAGATCATAACAGATTTTGGTTTTGTTCTTTGGATGTGTAGCCTCTCCCAGCCTTACTTAGGATCAAAGTATAACAGCCACGCGGTTTTGCAGTTTTCGTAGTTTGTCTGATATTAGCCCTTTATTCAGATTTCCCCATATGCTAATGAGGTTCATCAGTGCCGTATAGGGAAAGAATGGTTTTATTCGCTTGAAAAGCACCAACTGAAGACGCGATGAAATTTTATTTACGAGTTTCTCAATGTGGGTAGTCTAGAACAATGATTCGTGAAGTTGTATTTTGTATCTCAAGATATTTAATCAGAGAAACTGCTACGGTAGTAATTACTAAGAAAGCTAATTCATCTGTCGCTTTCATAAGACGCAATCTCGGGAAATGCTAGCAAGAAGTGAAAGAAAGCATACAAGACACTGGTTAGACATATACACCTTGAATACGCCTCCGCAGCATGGGTCCCATGTATACAAAGAAGGACATTGATGACATTGAAATAATCCAAAGATAAGCTGCTCGATTTGTCACAAGAACTTATGACAGATATGCGAGTGTCACGGCCCTCCTTCAGGATCTAGGATGGAACAGTTCTCATTTCGCGTAGAGCTATAAGCAGACTTACAATTTTCTTTAAAATTATCAATAACCAGATTGCAATCGAATTGCCATCTGAACTCGTTAAACATACTAAGAGATCTAGAAACCTCCGCGAGCATATTTTTATTCAGTTCCTCTACAACCTCGTATTGATTGTTATATTAAAATATAGCTTTTTCCTAAGAACCGTTAAAGACTGGAACTCACTACCAGAATACGTTGTATCAAAACTGAAATAGTGTCAAAGTGTTTTTAAAAATAGTCAGCTTCGGAGTTTCTGGCACTTAACTAATAAATATAAATTAAAGAATTTACATATTTATATGTCTCTATTTGCTTATTTAATGAATTTTTGATTTATTAAATTATTGATTTATTTATTATTGTAACGGCTGACCATGGCTCCCTTCATCAAGATGCTATAAGGCGTTGTGAAGAATAAAAATAGATATAGATGCATGCAGGTACTTGTTTCAGGCTAACCCTTTCTACTGGACGTGTTAAAATCCTGAGTGCTAACTCAACCCTCCCCCCTCAGTTCAAGTTTGGCTAGCCCGGGGTAGTTAAACTACTGCGGACGTTTTAAGCCAAGGGCTCAAACTTTCCCCACAATGCCATTCGGGAGAATTCTACGTACTCGTCGACGGTAGGTATTGCAACATCTGTAAGGTTTCCAATGAAATGTGCTCTAATTTTGGAGAAAAAAGCCACTGAAAGAGAGCTAGAGGATGTAATTAAGTCTGAGGATGGCTGAAAAGTGCTTGGCTTGCTTTTAGTAGGTTTTGTGAGGGGATTTCACAGGGTTTTTCTGTTGTGTTTGCGCTTCGAGACACATGGAAAAATTCTTCAATGAAATCCTTGAAATTCTGCAGTTGGTGATATTTTTCCCCTGCTAAACCTATCATGTAGGATGTGTATATGTCACTTTAAAGCAATGGCTTGAGTCCAAATCACCGCTCTTGGTTGTAGGGGTAAAAGACAAAAAAAACCTACAGGAGGCCCAGACGAGTGGTCCTTGTGATTTTTGTTGATTACCCAGCATGCAATTGGAGGTGGGAGCAGAAAGATGTGGTCGAGTGAACTGCAGTGTAAACATGGCGTGGTTCACAGTCGATTGCGGGTGTGTTTTGTGCAAACAAACCTGCTGATTGGAAAGATTAAACAAGGGTCTGTAACGACTGAGTGTTGATTTTGTATTTGCTTTTGATTTCAAGTGCGAACGGGAAGGGTTTTTTCAGCCGATTTTCAGCCCTCAAAATTCGTGAAAATCGAAGAAACTAGCCAAGATCTCCAAAACAAATGAGTTTATCTCCAAAGTGGGAGAGTCAAGCGATCCCTGTTACAGCTCTCGTTTTGAAGTCAGTCATCCCTTGAAATAATATCGCAACATCGTATTTCCAGCTTGTCTAGATTTGATGCAAAATATTTTCCAGTTTGGCCGGTTTTGGCCAAACTGGAAAACATTTTGCAGGAAACAGTCAGGTGTTGATATATCACCTCAATAGCGAATGCCTATTTCGACGCCACAATGAAGGTTGTTGTTGTTATCAGCCTTCAAATTGTTTCCTTCGACACGCGCTTATACGGCGCTCACAGGGGACGTATTCGCCGCTAATATTTCCCGCTCGCGGAGAGTAAATATCGGGTCACGTGACGCATTCAACCAATCTCGTGCGAGAGAAAATATTCGATGGGTCATAACGTCAGATGCCTAGCCGACGAGAGCCGAAGGAGGAGGTTCGAAGGCTAAATGGACAATCAAATGAGGGAAATCTTCAAGGGCCTCTTAATCCAGGTGTTTCTGTTCGTCCTCATACTTTGTAAAAAGTAGGTCCGAATCTGCGAACAGAGCCGACCGTTCTTTACCTTAACTGGTAAATAAGCAATCGTTCTCAGTAGATCCAAGCAATGATCCGTGATCCGACCGGGTACGGTTTGTTTCCTACGGCGCCTTCAGGCAATGCAACGAATTTAAACCTTCATATATGTTAGGTTCTTTTCCTTTCAAATACCAGCACTTCAACTGGTTCAGCAGATATTTCGATCAGGGCTTTGACTATTGGCACGCTCGCCGGTTGAATATTGGTGATCTAGTTTGCTGTTTGAGTTGTTGTTTTCCTTCTTAATACTGCCTAATAGCGAGTTTCACTCGACAGTGTCAGTGGCACGCTGGCCGATGAGAACACGCTGGTTCACTTTTGAGCACGTTCACTCGATTTCGAACACGCTGGTTCAAGAATAAACTTCAAAGGACACTCTACGAAAGTGCACACAGTTGTAATTCCACAAAGAGAACGCAAAAAGCGTATAAAAGTTGTGTTTTTACTCACCTCACGCTCCTAGCCCTTGCGCTCACGTTGTCTTCTCAACCCACGCTTCGAATCACATGGGAAGCCATGACGTCACAAACAAAAACCAGCGCTGTGATTGCTTTACACTTGCTCTATTGTTACATTACATTACCTTACACTTTCTCTTGATCACTCGAGATTTTTCTGCATGCTCGATACTTTCGCGCATCGGCTTTATAAGGCTGTGGCCTCGTCAGCCTCGCGTCTTCGCTCGGCTGACTCGTTGGCAATAAGGTCAACTAATTTTAACATTAATATCGATTCTACATCAAGTGAATAGTTGAATAGTAAAATATTTCTCGATTTGAGTGCTGCGTCTATGAGTTAGAGGTTTCTATTTCCAATATGCTAATGATGTGACGTAAATTTGACGTGAATTCGGGAATTTACTTTCATTTCGTTTTCCTTGTGAATGAAACCGTTTAGTGATTTTGACAAAATAGTTGGTAGAATCACTGATACAACCTTCAAATATAATATAGTCGTTTACAAAAGGTCATTTATATCTCTACCAGTATGTTTTGGCATAATCAATGAAGACCGAATTTACGTCACCGGCTTAGAAACCTCTATAACTCATGGATGCAACACTCAAATCGAGAAATATTCTACTATTCAACTATTCACTTGATGTAGAATCGATATTAATGATAAAAATATTTGACCTTATATACACTTTAATGGCCATATTGACTGACTCAGTAAACAGGGACGATCCATGAACGAGTATAACTGAAACTTCTTCCAAAATAGAATTGAAAATCATCTCCTCCTCCTACAAAACCCCCGTTTCTGAGTTTCTTTGTGATGGTAAATTTACGGCATGCAATTCCCTAGCTTGTCGAGTACTTTATAGTCTCACTATAAACTAAAGCAAGAATCCTTTCGAAACCGCTCTCACCAATTTTCGTAAGCCCAATCGTCACGACAGTAGAATGAAGGCACAGAATCAAAAACGATTGAATAAACACGACGCATTTCTTGCCGATTTATCACTGAACTTCGTCGACTGACATGACCACAAACAGTCAAATAAAAGGAAGTCAGCACATTAATTACATTAATCCAACATTATTGAACTTACACAAAACTAAACAAGGGAATAGTCATGTTAAGTAGCAGTTACCTTTTTTTGTTTTTTAACTTCAACCACGCTTTCTCCCCTCTCATTAGTAAGACGGCTCGCAGATTCAAAATCCTTCCTATTAAAATATTCCAACATGTCACTAAACAGACTGCGAGAGAATTTCATCTAATCCGTCGTCAATGTTGATACCTTCCCGAATAGTCATTTGTCGTCCTTCAAACTTGTCCACAGCTTGAGAAAGCATTTCTTCCCAACCGTCATCTTCTACTTCTAACAAATACATCTTGCTTTCAAACGGAGAGCGCCGACTGCATAACTGTTTTCATTTTATTGACCGTTCTTTTTACAATATAAATATCTGCATACAAGTAAGGAATCTTAGTGCGTTTTTCTCTCCTTTTGGTATGCACGGTTTACACCTCATACATGGCAAAATATTCTCATGACAAAGCTAACAAACCTTGTTTGTTCTAAAAAAATGGAACTGTGTATTAAATTGGATAATGTTTCGCTCCTCGGTCTTCTTAGAAATAATGACCGTGGTCATTATTCCTAAGAAGACCTCATCCATTATCCTATACATATTTTGCACTTTTTGGTCGACCAACCGACAGCCCGCTCGTCCTAAATTACACTCCATTGCGCATGTACAATGGTGCCCTAAAAATAGACAGTTCATTGTGCTCGCGGCACCTGTTCAGTAAGATCCTGAGCAACTGTGAAGGTATTGACGTCTTCAGGCCCCACGCGCAATATGCAAACGCACTCGGCTCTTAATTAACTAACCAAGGGCTAATTCAATAACACTTTTACATGTGTATTTTACTAGTCTGGCATTGTTTAAACACCGGAAAACAATGGCCATACGTGTAAATTATACGTGTAAAAGTTGTATAGTGTTGGCCCCAGGTGTTGTTAGTTAGTATGTATAACGATCACAAATTAATCCCGCGTCCCACTTCTTAAGGAGATCATGTTCGGCATACATGACACATATTAAGGACCTTATGTAACCAGGACGGCAACGTCTAAGACCCTTCTTGGATGACAGCGCATAACAAGAGTCGTATTTAAAAACTACAAAAGCTATAGAGGTGAAAATTCATGCATGCATGCAATCGCCACACTTTAGCCGTTATCCGCAGAAATACAACTTGAAAAACATTGGAAAAATTGAACCATTTTTAGACTGTAAAATGTGAGAATTTTAGACTTTGTAAACAATTTGCAGTAAACACCGCGAGCGTCACGGAAAATAAATTGATCTTTTTTTTTCGGTCGGCCTAAAGGAAACACCCTGCTTATTCTATTATTCTAAAATCTAGATATGAAAAACTATGAATGGCGAATTATAGAAACACCTTTTCCTCTCCCGTCGTCACAGCCTTAATTCACTAACGATCCCTAATTGGAGCGTAAGGTCACTATTGGAAGTATTGCCTCTCGACCTCACTTATAGTTCGTTCAATCGCCAGTTGAACTGTGACCAGGTATATGATGTTCGTGAACTGATGGACGACCTTTTGCAGGATTGCAATCACGTGGTTGTACTGCATGCATGGTGACAAAAAAATATAAACTCATACGTTTAAAAGCACTTGCACGAGATCGGTAGTGTTATTAGCAAAACCTGTTTGTAAATGCTATTTTCCACCACCAATCGATTGTCCATCTTTCTAAAACGTTCTAAAGCGTTTTAAAGATAGCTTGCCTTCTAGCATCCATGGCAACGCCTAGCTTACCCATGGGGATGACGAGCTCAATTCATTCATTAACGAAGTATTTTGTCAGTACGGGACTGCCTATTCACTAGTCTTCTGGTATCTTAAAATAAGTCATACAAATAATATGGTGGTCTACCGGTGATTCAGTTAACATTCTTTGGCAGCTGCATGTTCTATTTATATCTTCCTATTTTGTAGCAGTCTCACATGCAGCATACGCATTAAAAACCTACTACCTAGTGTTTAAATGTCTGACTATAGACAGATTCCCTAAACAGTCGTATACGTAATACGCCAACGAGGCGAGTAAATAAAGCCCTTAGCGTCAGATGTCATAAATAAGTTAGTTCTTTTGCGATTGGTAAAGCTGGTTATGTGGGCTCTCTATAAAATAGTGTAGAGCTGTCGAACACTGCAGCTAGGCGGAGATTATCTAGGCCGTCGAACACTTCATAGTTCGGCCAGTGCACTAATAGAGCCATCACTGGTTGGTCCGGATAGCATTCAGTGCTAATACTGCTCATATCGACAATTAGGTTGAAGGGCTGAGAAATTTTGAACTAGTTAACAAGAAAAAAAAAAAGAAGAAACGTAATAGAAAACAAATTAGAAAACTAGGCGGAAATCGAGAAGGAAGTTAAGACGACAGGAAGAAGCTATAAAGCGAAGGAGGCAAGGTAAGTTTGAACTGGAAGTTCTCTTATTCGCCTCAGGCTACTTTTCCCCCAACCACGCATAGTCAGGATTCAATTCTATAGAACACGGTACAACATGCGAGCTCATGCAGTTTATTAGTATCTCGCCCTCGCTCCGATGGGTTTTATCCATGTTCTCCGGTTTTGCACTTTCTTAAAAAAAAACACATTCCAGAACGACTCACGATGGCTATCAGTAGGCTACCAGTAGTTTGGAAATATCATTTGGATTGTTTTTGGAATCTTAAATCCTATTATAACAATCGTTATCTTTTTATCAAACATTACTTAAGTAGGTTATGTAGAAGTGGCTGAAAATAGATGATCTAGTGTGTGCAAGAGCCCATTGGCTCCAGGTGTATGCTTGTAATGTATTTGTTCACCCCTCGAATTGCATGAATTTTCTTCCATAGTCCCTTCTTTCTTTACCAAAACTACGTTCATGATATTTATTTTCGCTTGTTCCTTTGTAAATATTTGCAACCAGGCAGCGTGCAGGAAAACGTTTTCTGTAAACACCCATCCCACCTCTAAGAAATGAAATGGTTGTCCCCTTATCGGAAAGGCCACTTTCTCGCCGGAAAACACAAATTTCGAGTGTCGGCCGCGCGCGTCTGCAGACTAATTATGTATTCAAAATATTGAATTCTTATTGGCTGATAAAGAAAGGGCGCGAAACGAGTGGTTTGGGCGGGTTCGATTCCCGGACCCGGCGTCATATGTAACTGAGTTTATTCGTATCGAGGTGTTTCTTCGGGTTCTCCGGTTCAGTTTTACTCCCTCCACAAAAACCAACCTAAAATTCCAATTAGATCCTGAAGTTCGTCGGAATACTTATCAATCATAAGCCTCTGGCTTGGGAAACCCGGTAATTTAACCGCTCCCGGCCCTTTATCTGCGACGCAAAATAAACCATTTGACATTTAACAGAGCTGGTTGTCGGTAAATTTGACTTAATTATAAAGTCTCTGCGACTAGGCCAAAAGAGACCATGGGTCGAATACAATTTTGCCATCCAACATAATTGCAAATTATGTGCATTTTAAATCAAGTAATCAAGAACAGATGACGGAGCTTCACTTAGCCATGTACATGTCAGATTTTAAATCTGCTTTCCTACTCCCATACTATAATAATAATAATTTAATATTTATATTGCGCAGTTTACATAAAACGATCAATTGCGCATAACATCTAGTAAGAATTAATATAATAAAAATATGTTGTTAACTGAGTATCTTAATATAGTCAGGATGGTAGATAGATTATGTAATATGTATAAATTTAAATAATTGGATAAATTAATATAACATTTAAGGCTCATATGCTAGATTTAAAAATGGGTCTTGAGATGGCGCTTGAACTTATCTACAGATTTAATCTCACGAAGAGCACTTGGTAGTGAGTTCCACAGCTGTGGTGCAGTAACCATGCATGAATGACCTATCTCCTAGCGTCAACTTTGTCCTAACATTCGGTAAACTAAGTATTAAACTATTCGAGCATCTTAAGTTATAATGAGACTCCTTAACATTAATCAGTTCACAGAGATATTCTGGTGTCAAGAGTAATACTTTAAAATTGATGCGCAGTCGAATTGGGAGCCAATGCAGCTCACGGAGGAGAGGAGTTATGTGGCAATACTTAGGCGCATTGTAAACCAATCTAGCAGATATATTCATGACGCGCTGGAGCTTATTTAGCTGGCAGCCAGGCAACCCATACAGTAGGCTGTTACAATAGTCAACACGGCTAGTTATAAAAGCGTGAACCAGAGTTTTAGTTACATCAGGAGACAAGTACTTACGAATGCGTCTTAAATTGTGCAAATGATAGAATGCTGATCCGCAGACCTGACTTATATGACTAGACATAGTTAACTATTGTCAAACCATGCTCCAAGGTTTCTAACTACGGAAGCAGCTGCAACTTTCGATGTACCAACCATCCTGTGATCAATGTCAACTTTAGCTAGCTGTTGCTTCGTTGCAATAATTAAGAATTCAGTTTTTGACTCATTAAGTCTGTATCATCCAGCTTCGTATATCTTTGATGCACTGCGACATTAAGCTAACAGCGGCTTCAGCATTGGAGGAAGCACTGGGTCGAAAGGCGAAGTAGAGCTGCGTGTCATCCGCGTAGCAATGAACTTGAGGAAGATGCAAGCTTACGATGTCAAATAACTTGCGCGTATAAATATTGAATAGGAGGGGACCAAGGCAATATCAAGGGGAACGCCATGCATAAGATGATACACTTTAGAAAGTCGCCTAGTAACAAAGACACGTTGTGAACGGCCGGACAGATAGGACTTATACCAATCCAGAGCGCGCATAGTGATTCCCAGGTCAGATGTTAGACGATCAATATCAGAATGCTGTGATACTACCTTTTAGGCAAGTTGACCGACGCGGCAACGACCTTTTTTAAAATAGTTGTACCGTCGCCTCTAGGTATCCTTATATTGAATATTTAATGTTCACACTTAATCCGGCAACAGCCTGACTGATCAACTGGTAACTAAGGGAGTGAAATTGAGACCAAATTTAAAGAAAAAAGGAGAAGTCTGAAGAAGTAAAGAGGAAGAATAAAACAAGAATAGCCGAACATGAACCAAGAAGAAGAGAAAGAAGCACCATACGAAACGCTGAGCAGCAATCAAGCCTGAACATATGCACATATTTTGTGTGTGTAACATTAATTAGTTGTAAATTTGAATTGTGTTATAAATTTAAACCAGAAATTATCAAAACATTTCAAGTGATCTGTGGTTTTTCTCTTTTTCTCTTTGAGTTGATAACTATTATTTAAAATGAACATAACGACAACCCGCTTGACGAATTCCACATCGTTTCCACCGAATCAGATGGTAGATTTTTACTGTACAGCTATTCCATATTATTATGGAGTCGTAGGACTCATGATTGTCGTCGGAAATGCTATAGGTCTGGTAGTCTTTCTAAAAACCAAAGCATTAAGAAAAAGACCTTATTATCTCGTGATCAGCCTCTGTATTGCTGATCTCTTGGTGGGAATAAGTGTTGTTGTTTCGATGTCTTTAACGGTATACGTACTCAAATGTTTCTCGATATTAAAGAGGTTTGATGCTGATACACGGTATTTCTTTTTGATGGCAGCATTTTCAGCATTTTCATTATTTGCCTCGATTTCCACTCTAACCGCTATCTCAATCGAGCGTTTTATTGCCATCGTATTCCCTTTTTATCACCACGGTGTTGGTATTGGTTTGTATGTGACACTCATTGGAGTTCCATGGCTTCTTGCTAGTACTGCGCTGGCCGTGGCTGTACCATTGTTCATGACCAGTGTCTATTCGTCAGTGTACTCTGCTGCTTTATTGATAACTATGAAAGTTTTAATAATATTGCTATTTCTCTGTCTTGTCATCATGATCGTTGCGTACAGTGCAATTGTAATTAAAGTAAAATATAGTCACGTCCAAGCCCCTAATCAGATTCAAACGTTGCGTGACAGAAAACTAGCCGTCACGCTCTTTCTTGTCACTGCAGTGTCTGTCATAACATTATCTCCATATCTCTTCTCAATTGTTACCATAATATTTTGTGTAAAATGCCTGTTCAACTGGATTTTTCAGTTGAAAGTCCTGCTCATTGTTCAGATGATATTACAATTGAATTCATTGTTAAACATAGTAGTATATTTCGGTAGAATACCGGAACTCCGACGAGCCGCCCTAAGATTAATTTGTAGAAGTAACCACGGAGATGGCAATGCAATTAGAGAGATTGCACGTCCTCAGAGACGAAACCTGCAGCACGAGACTCCATTGTAAACATGACGTTAAAGTGCCTATAAGCCCTAGCCAGAAATCATTTATTTGGGTGCAGTAAAGTGGTTTAAATCTTGTTGAGCCATATGGTCGTAGTATTGCTATAAAAAGCATTACAAATGCAAATGAGTTGAAAATGAATTGAGTCATATAATAATTACTAGAAGTAATCATAGATTATCAAAGTGCGTTCGATATATATATTTTTTTGTACGAGAACTAACGCCTCTCGGATTTCAATTGTTTTCTCAACATTTGTAATACCACTCCAATTAGTGTTTTAAACTAGTACATACCTTATTATAGGAAATTAACAATGCACGTTGACAACGCGAAGAAAATTTACGTTACACTAAATTAACGCGAATTTTTCAAAAGTTAGGTTTACATGCATTAAATTAACGCGAATTTTTCGATAAGCATCTTGCTTTATTTACTGCGTTTTTCATAATTCTGCAAACTCGCACTTTACATTTCTGAACGCCAAACTGCGTTTTGGCTTCCGTCAATAAAACCTTCCAAGACAAGTGCACGGATGTTTCTAAGTTTTTTTTAAAGCCGAAAATTTGGGTTTGAAGCCTAACTAGACCCTATCAATTCAAAAGATCTTTCAAAGCCTCACGGTGAAATCACCAAGAGCTGCTCACTCGTTTGATTGACGGAAACCAAACCGCAATAGTGACTCTGAAGAGCCAATAGAGGAGTCATGAACTAATAAGGTTTTGAAATGAAATAAAGGTGCTTTAAAATAACAATGTTGTAAAATAGCGTGCATTAAATTTACATCGACATTAATTAAGATACATTAAATTAACGCGAATTTTGTAAAATCGCGTTAATAAAGTGCATTGTTAATTTCCTATAATAAGGTAGTAGAACGCAATCAACCCTATTCAGATGTGTATAAACTGCATCCCAGTTTTCATGACCAAGGCTGTCTCCATAATACTGCACGCCGGGCACAAATGATCGTAAAAACGGCGGGTTTTATATATATTTAAAAGTTTTCGACATAGAAGAATGAATTTTGGTAGGTGTATAAAGGAGTGCAAACAAAACATAGTCTGATAAGTTAAGCTAATTATAGCCATCATTATGACGTCACAATGACGTCGTATATCCTTTCCTAATAGGTTTCTTATAAATTTTTATTACCTCTAAAAACGTTTTATTATATCTTTTTAAAATCTCTTGTTCATGAGAATGAAATAATCGAAAACCCGTTATCGATCGGTTGAAGTAAACGAAAGTTATTAAAGTTTGAATTTTGGTAATTTTCCCCCCAAAAATTGGCGGGAAATTAATAGCATAAAACCATTTATGAAAATGTCGCTTGTTTTAACTTTTACAGTTCGAAATACTGGTGCATCATATTTTGCACAATAATAGAGCTCTTTAGTAGTAACAACGTGTTCATTTTAGAATTTTGATTTTTTGAGTATAACAGCTTAGAATTGAAGCCCCATTTTTTGTATACGTCATTATGACGTCATAAATATATTTGTGTACCCTCAGAAAATAGCCAGTTCAATATTTTTGGAATTTTATCAATGAAATGCATTTGGCTAACACTCACAAGTCATAGTATTCTCTTTAATAATATTTTTATAGTCGGCAATCTGATTTAAGCTTGAAGTCTGACGTCACTAATAATGACGTCATAAAAACAGTAAATCGTCCATAACTTTGAATATGTTTATCGTAGAAAGTTCAAATTTTCGGCAAATTAATATATTTCATAAAAGCTTTCTGATGACGTAATATTTTTGAAACGTGTTTTAAAGGTTAATTTTCACCAAAAAAGGAGGCATCCCTTATGACCTCACAACAACGTCACAATACAGAAACAATTGTCACAAAAAATGTAGTCTTACTTTCTTACCAACCTGCCAACATTTCGTCAAATTTAGAGTAGAAGTAAGGAAATGGCGTTACTTTTACGTTTTATGTTACACTCAATCCCGCCGTTTTTACGGTTATTCGTGCCCGGCGTGCTGACTAAGTGTCAGTGATTACATTCCAATGTAGAACACCTTCAGACTGATTCAAATTATTCTTCAAGTGAGACCAAGGCTGGCTGCAGAATATTGAGTGTCCATTGTTATTGCAGAATAATTTCTGATCATATTAGGGCTCACCTTGTTTTGACATATCCAAGTGTGGTTATACCATAGGCAGCCCAATCTCATGATTTGTGTATTTTTACGCTTACAAATATCGCTTGAATAGTTCATATTATAAATCCTTCCAAAACATGTATGTTAGACAAATAAATACACGACTTCACCCTACAGCGTTTCAGTTGTGGTTATTCATACCTCTGAGTTCTTCCGAGTTTTTTTTCCGAGCCTCTTTCCCTCGCCTTTTATTAGGTGAGGTAAAGAGGTTCGAAAATAACAGCGGAAACGACTCTAGCAGAGCTCAGAGGTATGAATAACCACAACTGAAACATTGTAGGGTGAAGTCGTGTATTTATTTGTCTAACATACATGTTTTGGAAGGATTTATAATATGAACTATTCAAGCGATATTTGTAAGTGTATAAATACACAAATCATGAGATTGGGCTGCCTGTTATACCCTGCCGGAATGCAGTGTTAATTTGTACAACCACGATGAAACCACCACGATGCACACATGTGTAGTATTTTAAAAGCTTCTTCACAACTCACACTGAAATATTCATATCCATGTATTTCTCTTCAGGTATGATTTATAGTATCTTGACTATTTGCAGTTTTGGTATCGGCAAAGCGAACAGCACAATTCAATGCAGCGAGCAAGCCAACAGCATATTTTTCGATCGCACGGGTTCAGCACAAATAAATAATTATGGCCGAGTTGAATGTTCAAGGTACAAAACAGACCATATTGGACTTTGTCAGTCCTCCAGATGTAGTACTACACACTTTCCTCAGGCTTTGCTCAATTGTACTTGCGAACCAATGAAACATCATTGCATTGGATTGTCGGAAAATAAGGCAAGTAACTTACCGATCGCGAGCAAAACAGAAACCATGCGAGCGGCATTTTTGGTGGTGGCATCGTGTACGTGTGGTTACCAGTTCCCCGGCCGGGATAATTTATTCTAAAAAGTACAAACATACACGAGGACTGACATACACGAATCTCGATTTCTTTTGCCTGGGGAAGCACAGGTAGCCCACATATGACCACAGGGAGTCCACTGCAAGATTAGTATGTGTTCTCCTTCGTCGAACGCAATAACATTAAATTTCTTCATTTTCATTTACACAGTTATTTTTCAGGTGTCAGACATTCGATACTTATAATCTTTGAGAATGAGCTTTTAATAAGTATAGCTGACATAAAAACAGAGCAAAACGAACTATCTATAAGTTAATAGTAAAATTGGAGGGACCACAGACGAAATGGTAAACAACTGGATCTCCTACTTATCCCTTAAGTGACGTCATTGAAATTTGATTCTTGAATAAACGAAATTGGTAGACTAGAATTATTATTTTTCTTATGGCGGTCATTTTGTTTCCCAGTTAGACTTTTAAATCAAACATAACTGCTAGGGCTTATAGGCACTTTTTAAAAATAATCATTGCATGCCGTACCAGTCCGTACACTTGAGTTGTGTTATTGTTCATGGTGAATTAATTAAAAATAGGTTTGACAGCAATAGAGTGCCGCGTTGATACAGCAAAACATAAAAAAAGTATTTAATTATTAAAGGACAGCTATAGTTACCGATGTATTACCTCAAAGGAATTATTAAAATATATATATCGCCGACTTATATTTGTTGTTTGCTTCAGTTTCGTTAAATTGTTTACCAAATGCCTACTAGGCCTTATGTATGACGATGTAATTACCAAGCCTCACTTTGTCGCACTGATTTCTTCTCCTGAGAATACCAAGACAATGGTCTAAATTAGAGTAACAAAAGAACATTCTAGTGTTGATCATGCATAATGCTCGACTTGCTCCAAGTCGAATTGAATGGTAAGTGATTACAGGGTCAAAAATCGAGCGCGAGAATCGAAGGGAGAGGCGAGTTAAGACGGACTTTGAGAAAGTCTAGCATAAGGCCTTTAGGCCATTTTGACGATGTTGCGCGCGCAGCTAGAACAATGGCTATCTGTTTTAAATAACAAAAGGCTGGTGAACCAGAACGAGTATATTGTTCTGATGCATGCGAAACATCGTCAAAATGGCCTATTAAGACCAAGACAGTCATTAAGTTTATTGATTACTACACCAGGCTCGATCAACATCTTCTCAATAGCCCATTTCCGCGATATGCTTTACTTGTCACGCACAAAGGTTTCAATACGAGGCCTCGTGCTAAATTAAATTAATTCTTTTCTCTGGGAAAAGAATAAATTTAATATAGCACGGGGCCTCGTATTGAAACCTTTGTGCGTGACAAGTAAAGCATATCGCGGAAGTGGGCTATTCTTAAAGTTAAACATCTAGCCTGGCGCTTACGTTCTCGCTTCGAATATGAAAGAGTCGACTTTGAGGAAGAGAGGATTAATCGAAAATTAATTGCAGCTTCATTGCCACACGCGTGTACATTACGAATACACCGTATATTAAAAAAAAAAGATATAGAAAAGTACATAGACCCTTTCAGCTTGCCTATTTGTTGCCCCATTTCAGATCACGTGTTTTTTTCCTTGAGTAATGCATTTTTGTTTTTCTGTGTACCAAGAGGAAATGCACCAGCTTCTATAATTGGAAAACAAAGCACTGAATCCTCTGGAGAACTGTCACGTGGTCTGAAATGGGGCAACAAACAGGCAAGCTGAAAGGGTCTATTGAAGTCGATACTGAGTCCAGTCTATACACACAGAAAAACAAGGACTCCGAAAAGGTCACAGTACGTTCCATCATTATGGCGTAATGTAGACCGTGTCATATCAGTAGCTCACGACTGCCTCGTCTCCAGGCGTCTGTTCACTGTGGAGCGAAGCGGACGTCTTTGCAACTTGCTGCTCGTCCCAGGCGCCTCGCTTCATTCCTCACTCCGCTTCGCTCCACACAGACGCCTGGGCGAGGCACCCAAGGCTCTGACTGGTACGAGTCCATAACATAATTGTTGTCCCCATCATGCATACGTCTGTCCAATTTTAGTACTTTTCGGGACTGTATATTTGCTCCTATACAAGATCTGTCACTCAATATTTGGGGTTTGGACTAATTTGAAGTGCTTTTGGCTTTTCAGCATTATCGGTGGTTTTGCTGTTATAAGTAGATATCGAAACGTTGAAAACATTCGAAGACACACGGGGAGACCTCTGCTGGCAGAGAATTAAGTCCAGTTGCGTATTCGAAAATTACCGCTGAATGCAATGACTACAGACGCATGTACACAGGGTTAGCCTCATTCTGAAGTTAAACATTATTTCATAATACCAGCGAGAAGGTGACCTATTCACAACACTGTGTATTGTTGTATTTTCGCATTTTACACCTTCTCGTTGGTATTTATGAATGTCAGTTGCCTTTCTTAAGGTGCTCAATAATCTAAGGGCCGGTTTACATCACGCGTTTACTGATTCCGGGGCAAGATGATGTCGCGAGATGAAGAGAGTTGTTTTGTGTATGACTTTATCCCTCCTGACATTACATTTTTTTAACAGATAATGATTATCATCCACTGACTATAAATCAAATTTGATTAGAACTGATGTCGCCTCGAGATTAAACGTGTCAGGTAAACAGGCCTTTAGATGAGTTACTGCTGACTAGCTTTTCTGCGAGTTTAGGACACTGACCCGAAATATTTCTCTTCACAAATTTGTAGAATTAAACCACCTCCCCCAAAGAGACTACATCACCGCGCTGATTAAAAGAACACTAAGCAATAAAGGGCTGTGCAATATTTACTAGAAGAGGTTCTCAAGGACAAGTAAGTGCCGCCAGGTGCTATAACATAAATATTAATAATGCACGCTCCAATTCTTGAGAAACTGCGAATGCAGTTCATGATATGAAACGCTGAATATGGCAATAATATTACCCATTGTCAAATATATCAATAGCATCTTTTCAACTCTAGTAAAAAAGGGTGATAAAAACAATAACTTTATGAATCTGGATTAATATTACAGATTATCAATTGCGCGATATTCGACAATCACATGTGGCACTGAGTGATTGGAGACAAAACAACTAATTATTTGACTTGATCGTTTGTCGACAGGTCGCTTTGAATATTTTTATTGTAGTACAGACTTTTCGCCACTAATTAGTTAAGGAAACACTCATGGGCTCAACAAGCCGAAGAAGAACAAACACACTACTGAAAGCTAGGACGTGTCGAACCGATAGTCGAGGGCAATGAGACAATCACGTGGTTGTACTGGGTGGCAAAATATATTAATTCATAACTAAAGGCACTTGTATGAGATCTGTACAACACCCGAAATGATCCCGTGCCCCAAATGATCCCGAACCCGAAATGATCCCCAAATCGTACCCGAAATGATCCCCAACCGGAAATGACTCTCATCAAGTACCTGAGATGATCCCAAAATAATTTTGGGAACGGACTTGGATTGGAGGGTAGAATTCCGGAATAGGTAAAACAATTTTATACTTTCTTGAAAAGAAGACAAACAGCATAAACAAAAACAACAATATGACGTCATTGGTCACGTGATTCTGATGAAATTCGCTAATATCTCGTTCCAAATAAGCAATGTTTGTGTGAAACCAACAAAGGAATGACTGAATGAACAACTCGGAATGAATAAGCGTGATGAAACTTAATATGTATATTTTTTACGCGGGTTATTCTACTTAGGTCATTTCCTTTTTCCTCTCATTTCCTTTTTCCTCTCAAGTGTAATCACTTTTTATATGTTAACTTACCATTGTGAAATATTATTCACTTGTAAGATCTACAAGAAGGCTGGTTTGGCCAACCGAAATATTGTTAACTTATCAATATATACGTTGTTTGATCAGCTTTTCTGTAGTCCTTGGACTTGTTCACTTATTACTGTTTTTGGCTGATCAGATCTCCTGTTAGATCCAACGTACCACCGACAGAATTGTCGTATACGGATTTTGCTAGCTTTTATTAGCATTATACAATCTTGAAAGCACCGTTTTCCGGTCAGTATAGAAAAAGAGCTCTGAAATTGAAATAGAAATTACATAAAGAAATTATAATAATAAATAAAAGAGAAAACAAGCCAAGATGTTGCATAGTCCAACCGCAAAAATGCACAAGAGGTTTAAGAACGTGATGATCCACTTTTCGGCTCAACCGGTAGGAATTTATAAACAACGCAAAAAGTGTCAAGACCAAAAGAAGAACTTCGAGAGCGAATAGATATGCACGCTCATGGTCGTGTTTTGCGCACGGCAAATTATTTCGAAAGCCTTTTGGTAATATGTTTCTAATTAACTTACTTTCAAAGAGAGATGTATTTTACAGTAACATTTTGCTTTCGTTTGTGGCAGTGTTTATTTAATTGCCTATTTGGTTTGCCAGGTTTCCCTGGTTAAAGTTTTGCAGATCAATACTTGAAGTTCGAACTTCTGTCATGATTACCGTTAAAACGCAGAAAAATACACAGATCGAAGAGAGCAATTGAAATGAACGTGTTACGACACATCGCGAAGTAAAATGTTTGTTCTGTGGAAATCCGCTAACCTGTCAATCATTCCAAATAAGGAAACTCTTTAAGTGTTTTTTTTGGCCTGTAGTAAAATCACATTTTAGAAGTAATATGTTCTTGCAATGCTCCTACTCCTAGCTGTAAATAGTACTAAACATTGCTTATTTGGAACATGACTATTAGCGAATATCATCAGAATCACGTGACCGATGACGTCATATTGTGTTGTTTTTGTTTGTGCTGTACTGGAACGATATATTAGCTTATTTGGAATAAGATATTAGCGAATTTCATCAGAATCACGTGACCGATGACGTCATATTGTTTTTGTTTGTGCTCACGTTACTGGAACGAGATATTAGCTTATTTGGAATGAGTTATTAGCGAATTTCATCAGAATCACGTGACCGATGACGTCATATTGTTTTTGTTTGTGCTGTTTGTCTTCTTTTCAAGAAAGTATAAAATTGTTTTACCTATTACGGAATTCTACCCTGCAATCCAAGTCCGTTCCCAAAATTATTTCGGGATCATCTCAGGTACTTGATGAGAGTCATTTCCGGTTGGGGATCATTTCGGGTACGATTTGGATATCATTTCGGGTTCGGGATCATTTGGGGCACGGGATCATTTCGGGTGCTGTACAGATTCCCTTTCCTTCGGCGTAATACTCGAATGCACGCTTCCATTTGCGCCACCGCTCAGCGACTTGTGAAGCAGGCTCTGACAAGTCCAACGCGGGTAAAGTCTTCTCCGACATGTGATTAGTATCCTCGTCGCCAATGTTATGTACCTAGAAAGCCACTAAGGCTTGAACTACTCTATAAACTCGGACTCGTGCACACACAGTACAGCTCGCTACTTGAGACCTCCTCAGTCTCTCAGTATCACGTGATACATGGTTTCCCACACTAGGAAACTCCCGGATGTATAAACACTACAGTTCCCATGTGGGGTCGGGAGGCAGAGTGGCAAAGTTTATGGTCGGCGTGTGTTATGGAGAAGGCGTTGTTCTTTGCCAGGAGTACGATAAGCTGAATGGAGAAATGTTCGGACGATTTATACTCGAACATTTTAACCGAGTTTTCAATAAAGCTAATAAGGGAAATTCAAGAGACTTTCTACAAGACGGAGATCCCAGCCAGAATATTGCTCTCGCTAGGAAGGCTATGGCTAATACAAATACACAACTGTTTTTAATACCGCCCAGAAGTCCGGCTCTCAATCTTATTGAGAACTTCTTTAATATAATCAAACAGGATTTAGAAAAACAGAAAAACAGGCCTTAGATCAAAATATAACTTACGAAACGTTTTCACAGTTCGTTGATCGAATTAAATTGTTGATGCAAAGCAAAGGGCGAGATGTAATAGATCGAACATTTTAACAATGGCCAAACGAATTAATTTAATAATTTAGAACAACGGAGATTGTACCAAATACTGCGCCCTCGAGTTTTAAACCTGATAAAACACTGCTGCTCGTTTATTAAACAGTACTTAATGCATACGAAGCATATTCTTTGCACACAGCAGAGAGAGTGCCATTCCCTATTTCAACCTATTGGATATTCTAACCCTTGAAAATATTAGCAATCTTTGGTCACGAAATCGTTACTGACCGAATCAAGAGTTCTAAGTATTTTCACCCAATATGTTACACCTGTATCTGAAATACATACTTACAATACCAGGTATGCAAAAGATAAAAATCTGTATCGACCCAATGTAAGAACTAACTATGGCTTATCTACATTTAAATTTTCTTTATCTATAATTTGGTAAACTATATCCCTACTGAATTCAAAAGTTTGAATCTAGTTTCAGTTCAAAACTGAAATTCAAACTGTACCTTATCCAGTCCCAAATATAATGCCTTATTCTAATAATTCATTACAGTAAATGTTTCAACATGTTGCATATTTTACATTATATACTACATATAATTCTGACCTAGTCTTAATTGGGTCTATGCTACATGTGAAACTCGACCTAATCTTAGCCTTATTCAGTTTCCTTTCAAGGACCTCATAATCCATACAGGTGTTCCTGCATGTTCGTCCTCATACTTTGTAAAAAGTAGGTCCGCATCTGCGAACAGCGCCGACCGTTCTTTACCTTAACTGAAAGAACAAAACTGTATAAGCAATATTCTAGATCCAAGCAATGATCCGTGATCCGACTGGGTACGGTTTGTTTTCTACGGCGCCTTCAGGCAATGCAACGAATTCAAACCTTCATATATTTGGATTCAATATAAATGTTAAGACTTTATTTCAACTTGTTTAGTGCACCGAACCAACATCGCTTACTCTAACTTGTGAATTGAGTTTTAGAGTTGTTTAAGCATTTAACATCAAAATTAATGTTTATATAGAACAAAGAAGCAAGCTTGATGGCCCTGTTGACTCAGTAAACAGAGACGATCCACGAACGAGTATAACTGAAACTTCTCCCAAAATAGAATTGAAAATCGTCTCCTCCACAACATGAAAATTGTTTATCTAATCGGCTATCAAATAAAAAAAATAACTAGAAAGAAGCAAAGACCGATATAACGTAGAATTTTTGAAATTAGAGGTACAATATTTCGGCTGGCCACACCAGGTTTCAGGCATGAAGAAAATCTACATTGGCGTGTATTTTTGAACGTGATAGCTGATTGACAGTGAAACAATATTAAAAAGGTGAAAACAGATATTTAGTATATATACTGGATGTTTAATATTGTTTCACTGTCAATCATTTTGTAATCTGTCTTATTACTCGGGCTGCGGACGCTATCAGCTTGTTTGAGGTACGTTTCGTAGGTTTTATGCCACATTTCATTTTACTCGCGGTCATAATACATACCAGCGCAAACACCGTGATCGGTAGGCCAACACCAAAATAAATTTGACCGTGTTTTTGGCTGGTTTACCGATCTCGTAAGATCTCTCTGTGTACGTTATACATGTATACCGAATAGCTGATTTATAGCGAAATATAGCGATTTACTAGCAAATATATATACTGTGGTTGAGCAGTTATGGGTTGCTATCCTCTATCGAAGTCTGAAGACATCTGAACTCCTGAACTGTAAGAGCAACACTGTCGCTCGCCAACACGAAGCCAGAAATACACACTCAGCACAGAATGATTTATGATGAGTCAAGCAATATTCAACTCTCATGATCAAGGTAAACTTAAACAATAAACCTCTCACGGCCGAGGTTTTGGTTCGAGAAATTAAAGGCTTCCAACAATTTCCTTTATAGTTCTGTAATATAATGAGCACACTGAAGTTTTGGGAATGTGGGTAAAGCTTTTAATTAGAGATCCAACAGGCATTTCAGTTAATAATCTTTACTCCAGTTTGCTGTGCAGCAATTTTTTTTGAAAATAAAGATTTTATGTACTAATCTATTCAATTTGGAATATTAAGTTATTCCAAAATTAGCTATCTTTGTACTTAACAATTCTTGTCCTATGTAAACTTTAAGAGCCATGCCCCTGTGAAAATCTTTTTTTTTTTAGATGATAGAGAACAATAAAGTTCTGGTTTTAGACATTTTAACATTCCAATGTGCATTTCTTATCTTTCAGTTGAGTGGTTTATGCTATTTGTTACAAAATAAAAGCAATTACTCAATACTTATTTTGTTTGATTTCACCGGGTTTGGTCCTCATTCTATGTTTGTATACATTATAATTTTTTTTTAATTGTTAGAGTAGAAGAAAAAATACTTTGTTCTGATTTATAATGTTAATATTAACATTAATATAAATATAGCGAAAGAGATCATTTATCAAATCTTGGCCTCACATACATACCATTTTTCGTGTAAGTAACCTTCTTCCCCCCCCCCCCCCCCTCGGGATTTAGATTCTGCAGTGGGGCTTGTATCAACCTCGTGACCAAGGGTCTTCTCGGTCAGATCGCCATCTGACCGAGAAGACCCTGGTCACGAGGATGGGCATGTATAGCATTTAGCGGGTAGCCCTGTTGGAAGTCGCCTCTCGCCAAGTCATTCAATAGCAAAGAAAGGGTCCCTGCAGCATCCAACAGACAACAGGTTTCAATTAGATCATCAAATGATATACGCTCAGGAGACAAAAATTGTCGAAAAACTGACTTTAAGTTTAACAAAAATTGACGGAATCGGTTGGCCACCATTTTGGAATGATGAGCAAGTGGCTTATGGGATATGCCAAGAAATTATCGTACGAAAAATTAATTCGTTCATACTGACGAAAAAATAATTCGCCCATACGAAAAAAATATTCTTGTATATATACATAAAATTCATTCGAACACATAATAAATAATTTGTCAAACACATAAAATTAATTCTGGCTACCCAAAAAATAATTAACGTAATTTTGACCAGAACGGGCCCCCATATTTATTCGTATCTAATCCTTGATTCAGGTTCTCCGGTTTTCCTCCCTCCACAAAAACTATGGGATAGAATGGTTTTTTTGAGCGGATTTTCAGCCCTCAAAATTCGTGAAAGTCGAAGAAACAAGCTAAGATCACCAAAACAAATGAGTTTTTCTCCAAAGTGGGAGAGTCAAGCGATCCCTGTTACAGCTTCGCTTTGAAGTCATTCATCCCTTGAAGTAATATTGCAACAGCGTATTTCCAGCATGTCTAGATTTGATGCAAAATGTTTTCCAGTTTGGCCAGTTTTGGCCGGTTTAGTGTAGTCAAAGGGTTAATAGGCCTTTTTCAGGAAACAGTCACGTAGCGAATGCCTATTTCTACGCCACAATGTAGGGTATTGTTGTTATCATCCTTCAAATATTTTCTTTGACACCCGCTTATACGCTCATAGGGGGGTGTATTCCCCGCTGATATTTCCCGCTCGCGGAGAGTAAATATCGGGTCACGTGACGCATTCAACCAATCTCGTGCGAGAGAAAATATTTGATGGGTTATAACGTCAGATGCTTAGCCGACGAGAGCCGAAGGACGAGGTTTGAAGGCTAAATGGACAATCAAATGAGGGAAATCGGGCTTCTTAATCCAGGTGTTCCTGTTCGTCCACAACTCCTCATACTTTATAAAAAGTAGGTCCGCATCTGCGAACAGAGCCGACCGTTCTTTACCTTAACTGCATGGTAAATAAGCAATCGTTCTCGGATCCAAGCAATGATCTGTGATCCGACTGGGTACGGTTTCCCACGGCGCCTTCAGGCAATGCAACGAATTTAAACCTTCATATATTTGGACTCACTATTAGTGTAACCTTGACTGACAAAGTGGCAGCTTGTCGAGTACTTTATAGACATTTCACTAAACTAAAGCAAGACTCCTTTCGAAACTGCTCTTACCAAATTTTAGCGTAAGCCCAACCGTCACCGGCAGTAGAATGAAGGCACAGAATCAAAAACGATTGAATAAACACGACGCATTTCTTGCCGATTTATCACTGAACTTCATCGACTGACATGACCACAACAGTCACTTGGGGCCCCTGTAGCAAGGGCTTTACGGTTTGCAATACGTTTATTGAGAAACAGCTCAGCAACACGCTATGAAAACGTTAAACTTTATGTTTGGCTGCTTAGTACTTTTCAGTAAGGTAGGACACTTAGATAATCCTGTCTGTATTTCACGAGATTTCTTGCCCCACCCTATTGATTCATATTTTGCACTTTTTGGTTGACCAACCGACAGCCCGCTCGTCCCAAATTACACTCCATTGCGCATGCAAAATGGTGACCTAAAAATAGACAGTTCATTGTACTCGGCACCTGCTCGGTAAGATCCTGAGAAACTGTGGAGGGTATTTACGTCTTCAGATCGCACACGGAATATGCACTCAGTTCTTATTTGACTAACCAGGGGCTAATTCAATAACACTTAAATTGCATGCATGTGTATATATTTTACGAGTCTGGCATTGTTTAAACACTGGAAAACAATGGCCAGAGGCCGGTGTAAAACACATGTGAAAAACTTTTATAGCGTTGGCCCCAGGTGTAAGTTTGTATAACACTCACGATCACAAATTAATCCCGCGTTCAGTACTTCTTAAGGAGATCATGTTCGGCATACATGATGCATATTAAGGACCCTAGACAGCAACGTATAAGACTCCCCTTGGATGACAGCGCAAAACAATAGTCGTATTTAAAACTACAAAAGTGAGATGTGAAAATCCATGCATGCAATCGCCTACATTTTAGCCGTTATCCGCAGAAACACAACATGAAAATCATTGGAAAAATTGAACCACTTATGGACTGATGAACTATGTAAAAATTCAGTCAAATGTTAGTATTTTAGACTTTGTAAACAATTTCTAGTGAACGCCGAGAGCGTCACGGAAAATAAATTGATCTTTTTTTTTTTGGTCAGCATAAAGGAGACAGTCCCTGCTTATTCTATTATTTTAAAATCTATATATGAAAAACTATGAATGGAGAATTAAAGAATCAATAAAACTTAGGTTTGTATTATTCATGAAATTAGATTCAAAACACTTTTTCCTCTCCCGTCCATTAATACAGTGACGAATTGTTCAAGCAAGCAACCGTGAACGACAATCCTACTGGTGTACGTTGGATCAAACTAGTGATCTAATCGGCTATCAAATAAATAAAAAACTACAAAGAAGCAAATAAAGACCGATACAACGTAGAAGTTTGAAATTAGAGGTATAATATTTCGGCTGGCCACACCAGGCTTCGGTCTATAGTGCGGGAGGTCGGGGGTTCGAATCCCGGCCGCGTCCTTGGGCAGGGACGTTTATAAGCCGTTGGCCTTGTCTCCTTCTACTTCTAATCAGTATTTGAAGGGGACGTGAAAGAACCTGTTGTACTACTCGAAAAAGAGCAGGGGATTGTCACCCGGTACAGCAGCCTGGCCATTGCACTAACCACACTCAACATTGTAAACTGCGTGGCAGCTATTAGCGCCGTGAAGCAGTCCGAAATAATTCACTGACGGGATATGTCAGTCATATGTAAAGCGCCATGAAACTGTGGTTGATATGGCGCTATATAAATGTGGCCATTATTATTATTATTATTATTCAGGTACAATGATGAAAATTGACATTGGCGTGTATTTTTGAACGTGATAGCTGTTGCGAAATAAGATAAATAAGACAGATTACAAAATGATCGGCAGTAAAACAATATGAAAAACGTGAAAACAGATTTTTACCACAATTGCCGGTAATCTCGCGATCTGATTGGTCGATGTGCGGTGGTAAATGAGAGTCCAGACAACGGTGCTGATGCGAGCATGTCACGCAATGTCGAAAAAAATATATTTTTTGCTTGCTTTAAACATGGTACTTTTGAGATTTTACCGAATTTTGAACTCGGTATAGATTTCGACAGCTTTTTACCAGAGTGGACGGGCATAACGGACGACGAATTGATTGCACACGCGGAGATGGCAGTGCAGAGTAAACACAGGAAAGCCGGGTCGACAACGACAAGAAAGCGAACGATGCTGAAAAACCTCGCTTTGCAATGTTAACAGATGAGGACCTCACGAGCATAATTAGCAGCGCTGAGGCGAAAGGAACAAAGAAAAACACAGTGGTTGTCAACACAATCGAGGGTAAATATAAGTTATTTAAAATAAATATGTCATGATCAATATATTTAGAAACTGAAAGCGGACTACTCACGAAGTTTTGCTGTTCATTTCACAGTTCATTTTCCAGCGACCCACGCCAAAAGTCAAGGAATCCGACCCAGTGTGGTATGAAAACAAGCCTTTGGGAGTTAACACACTGGCGAAAATGATGAGATAAATCTCGCTCGGTGCTGGCCTTTCCCAAATGTACACAAATCACTGTGTTAGACTTAGAGCGACCGCCATCCACAATTTGATGCCTTCCCGCCACATAATGTCGATCTCTGGTCACTCCAACGAACAGAGCATTGCAAGCTACAACTCGAGACCATCAGCTCAACAACTGAAAAACTGCTCTAACATCTTGTCCAATGCACTAGCTGGCCGAACACCAACTTCAACTGCATTTGTCCACTTCCAGCGACACCTTCGACTTCGAGTTTGTCAGCAACCAACACAGTCCAACTTTGTACTTCAAACTCCAACGCTATGTCCTTCCCAAATGGACTCTTTCATGGCTGCACTATTGCGAATGCTAATGTGTATGTTCTGCCACACAATCACAGCAATTTTGCTTGAACATTTGTTGTAAAATTCGCATTCATCTCTCTGTGAATGAACTGTCATGTGTCGAGCCCGCTTCCAGAACTTTGAACTCACCAAGTTAATTTATTCATGTTTGTTGTAATGACCAATCAGAAACGCTCATGTGGTGCGCTTGAAATAATAAACCAATCAGATTGCAAGAAAGTTATAGACAATGCTGCCTCTTTCAAAGCTGTCACGCTTTGTAACGAAACTTCCTTGTACGTTTTCTAATATTGTTGTAAAAAACAAATTTCCTCTGGTTTTCCGTGGTGTGGACTCTTATTTACCACTTTTTACGTCATCACATGGTCAAAATTTGTTGTGGACTCACTCGGCTCCGCCTCGTGAGTCCACAACAAATTTTTACCATGTGATGACGTAAATCGTGGTAAATAAGAGTCCACACCACGGAAAACCAGAGGAAATTTGCTAAATCTAGAATATACGTCCACTTGTATTCCTTATACTTAGCTCATATAATTTTTTATTTTTTATTTTTTTAAATTTAATTATATTTATACACGGTAGTCGACATTCAACATAGTTGGTTTTCAGACGAGCCGTGTGGCTAAAAAGTGTAAAATAAAATAACACATGCAGTAGTCACTAACTATTACAACATTTACATAATTACTGAATATATATCTAGCTATAATGGTACATGGTAATCTTATAAAATACTATGGATACATTGGCTACTTACTATCTACTTCATATAAACGTTCTTGTTACTAAATACTACACAAACTATTTATAAATACTTTATTTATAATTAATTAATTTATAATTGATGTTTAAAAGAATTTAATGTTTCACTAAGGCGAACAGCTGATGACAGCTTGTTCCAATGTGCTGCACCACTAAAGGAAAATGCTTGCTTTCCAAAATTTGTTTTGGGGGCTGGTAGACAGAGGTTTATATTAGCCCCTCTTAAATTGTAGTTGTGGTGTTCACCAGAATATGAGAACATTTCTTTTAAATATCCAGGCCCCTGACCATTGAGAACTTTATACATCATAATACCTTCTAATTGTGCTCTTCTCTCATCAAGATGATGGTGTGAGAGCGAACGCTATAGTCTGATCTAGTTATTATTCGTCCTGCTCTATTTTGGAGTTTTTGGAGCTTTTCTTTAAGACCTTTATTACAACCTGTCCAGACGGTGCTGCAGTAATCAAAATAAGGTTGGATAAGGGAATTATAAATGTTAATCATAGTGCTTCTATTATCTGTAAGATCTCTTATGCGATATAGCATCTTTAGACCTGTTGTAACTTTGCTGATGACATGTTCAATATGGGGTTTGAAATTTAAATTTTCATCTATGTGTACACCATGGCCAAGAAGTTTGAAATCTTCTACTCATTTGATTGAGAGGCCACAAAAATATGGTGACACTGCTGAAGCATTTTGTTTTATTCTTTGGCTTGATCCAATGACCATGTATTTAGTTTTGATGTCATTGAAGCTCAATTTATTGGCAATAAGCCACTTTTCAGTTCGCTTCAAATCTTCAAATATATTTTCCTCTACTTGCTCGATACTAGTGTTGGCATTAGTTATATATGTGTCATCAGCAAACATACCAGTGGTGCAATTACTCAAAGAATTTGGGAAGTCATTTATGTATATAAGAAAGAGGAGGGGGCCAAGAATGGACCCTTGTGGTATTCCATATGATATGGTTTGTATGTCCGATAAAATACCATTGACTTGGCATTGCTGAGAACGATTAGACAGGTATGACTGAAACCATTTTAGTTCACCTCCTCTTATTCCATAAACATTTAGCTTTTTCAACAGTATAGTGTGGTCGACCGTATCAAATGCTTTTTTTAAATCTACAAAAAGGACTCCATTTAACCGGCCCTGATCCATATTTAGTAACCAATTATTTGTGGCATGCAAGAGAGCTGTGCATGTTGAATGCAATGGCCGAAAACCTGATTGACATTCATTCAGAAGATTGTTGTCAGTAAGGTATTTATACAAGGAGTCATATGCAATTCTCTCCATTACCTTACTTATGATCGGAAGTACTGAAATTGGTCTATAGTTTTCAGGGATGGATTTAGAGTCTGATTTGTAGATGGGTGATACTTTAGCTTTTTTCCAATCATCAGGGAAAATGCCAGTTTTAAAGGATTGATTAAATAATTTAGTCAGTGACGATGATATAACAGGACATGCTATTTTGAGTAATTTACTCGATATCTTATCAATCCCACAAGCTTTTCCTGCAGAGAGCTTCAGTATAATTTATTTTACTTGCTGCTCACTAGTGTGTGGAAATTTGAATTCTGTATTGGTATAATGCATATAGTCTTCAGGCTTTATTGTGGAGTCTGGTATTTTATCAGCAAGCCGTGTGCCCAGAGTACAAAAATGACTATTCATGTGGTGTGCAATATCATTTTTATCTGTATATGTTGTTCCATTAATGTCTAGTTGATTGATGGTGGTGGTTTTAGACTTACGCGAAAGCACTTGATTGATAGTCTTCCAGGTTTCCTTTATATTTCCAGCATAGTTTTTAATAGATGTATTAAAATATTCAGCTTTAGCACGTTTTATTGCTGTATTAACAGCATTCTTGGCTTTCTTATATAGATTCCAATCATTTCCTGAGTTTTTTATACATGCAATTCGTTTAAGACGATCTCTTTCGTGTATCATACACACTATACTGTTATTTAGCCATGGAGAATAGCTACTACTCACTCTTCTTTTTCTTAGTGGTGCATGTATGTTGACCACATCAAGGAACATTTTCTCCCATATAGCCCACATATTATTGGGATTTTCACAAGACTATTATTTCCCATGGGATTTTTGAAAGATCTTCAAGAAAAGCCTCTTCTCTGAAGTTTTTAAATTGCCTTGATTCAATTATTTTAGGGGGATTTTTCAAGGAAGGAAATTTTCTAATCCCATAAATAAGACTATGGTCAGAAATTCCGATGTGTATAACCCCTGAGGTGGTATAATTTTCTGGTTTATTTGTGAGGAAATGATCTATTAGTGTAGCAGAATGCTCTGTGACTCGAGTTGCCTCTTTTATGAGTTGTGTATACTGAAAGGCATCCATAATAAATTTGAGTTTTGCTGAATGATTGTCTAATTGGCTCGACAACAGATTGCAATTCAGGTCACCTAAAATTATTGATTCTTTACCCTCAGTTGCTAATTGCTTAAGTATTATTTCAAAAGCATCAATTTTATCGACTGATGAATCTGGAGGCCTATACCAATTAGTTATTAAGATTGGTTTAATTAACCCCTGAAGAACGTTCGTTCTGCCGAATCGAAATATAGGGTACAATAAATAACATCGTACAGCCGTCCGATCAGCCTTGCAGTCTTCCTATATTTTAATCCTTCTACTGATCCTGATCTCCACAGATCCGGCTACACTTTTGTTTGTAACAGTGGTCCTTGCAGCCTTTTTTGAAATATTGTACCTCTAATTTCAAAATTCTACGTTGTATCGGTCTTTGCTTCTTTATAGTTAATTCAGTGACGGTCTTTGGAGCGTAAGGGTCACTATTGGAATCCTCGATCCCCGGGGGGTGGGGTGGAGGGGGGGGGGGGGGGGGGGGGGTGGGGGGACTCCTTATTTGAAGTGATAGGGGTGATCGGCCGGAGCTTAAAAAATGACCCCTAAAAGGTATGCATAAATTAAAAGAGCCCAGAAAGTAAAAATGATTTTGACCCCTAAAAGGTACGACCATGTATAACGTCTGTTAAAATCATTGTGTTTAATCACAAGAACAGTACAAATCTGTACATCTAACAACATCAATCACTTTCTTCATGAAGATTTCCAAAGCATTGTCATTCATGAAATGACACCCTAAAAGATACGGACTTGTGTTGCATAATTAGCTTTTATCAAACGGATCCCGGGAAGACTGAGACGATCCGTAAACTGTACGGCTGATCACCCCTATCACTTCAAATAGTGGGTCCCCCCGGTCTCTGATCTCACTCAGTATAGTTCGCTCGATCGGCAGCTGAACTGTGACCAGATATATTAAGGTTGTTAATGTTAGCGAACAAGTTCCCTAATGGCTTCTGCTATCTTAAAAACAACATACAAATAATAGGGTCGGCCTTCACCTCCTCGGAACCTGGAATAGTACTGGCTATCCAATCAATGTACTGGAATAGTACTGGCTATCCAATCAATGTACTGGAATAGTACTGGCTATCCAATCAATGTACTGGAATAGTACTGGCTATCCAATCAATGTACTGGAATAGTACTGGAATAGTACTGGCTATCCAATCAATGTACTGGAATAGTACTGGCTATCCAATCAATGTACTGGAATAGTACTGGCTATCCAATCAATGTACTAGAATAGTACTGGCTATCCAATCAATGTACTGGAATAGTACTGGAATAGTACTGGCTATCCAATCAATGTACTGGAATAGTACTGGCTATCCAATCAATGTACTGGAATAGTACTGGCTATCCAATCAATGTACTAGAATAGTACTGGCTATCCAACCAATGTACTAGAATAGTACTGGCTATCCAATCAATGTACTGGAATAGTACTGGCTATCCAATCAATGTACTGGAATAGTACTGGCTATCCAATCAATGTACTGGAATAGTACTGGCTATCCAATCAATGTACTGGAATAGTACTGGAATAGTACTGGCTATCCAATCAATGTACTGGAATAGTACTGGCTATCCAATCAATGTACTGGAATAGTACTGGCTATCCAATCAATGTACTGGAATAGTACTGGCTATCCAATCAATGTACTGGAATAGTACTGGAATAGTACTGGCTATCCAATCAATGTACTGGAATAGTACTGGCTATCCAATCAATGTACTGGAATAGTACTGGCTATCCAATCAATGTACTGGAATAGTACTGGCTATCCAATCAATGTACTAGAATAGTACTGGCTATCCAATCAATGTACTGGAATAGTACTGGCTATCCAATCAATGTACTGGAATAGTACTGGCTATCCAATCAATGTACTGGAATAGTACTGGCTATCCAATCAATGTACTGGAATAGTACTGGAATAGTACTGGCTATCCAATCAATGTACTGGAATAGTACTGGCTATCCAATCAATGTACTGGAATAGTACTGGCTATCCAATCAATGTACTGGAATAGTACTGGAATAGTACTGGCTATCCAATCAATGTACTGGAATAGTACTGGCTATCCAATCAATGTACTGGAATAGTACTGGCTATCCAATCAATGTACTGGAATAGTACTGGCTATCCAATCAATGTACTGGAATAGTACTGGCTATCCAATCAATGTACTGGAATAGTACTGGAATAGTACTGGCTATCCAATCAATGTACTGGAATAGTACTCGCTATCCAATCAATGTACTGGAATAGTACTGGAATAGTACTGGCTATCCAATCAATGTACTGGAATAGTACTGGCTATCCAATCAATGTACTGGAATAGTACTGGAATAGTACTGGCTATCCAATCAATGTACTGGAATAGTACTGGCTATCCAATCAATGTACTGGAATAGTACTGGAATAGTACTGGCTATCCAATCAATGTACTGGAATAGTACTGGCTATCCAATCAATGTACTGGAATAGTACTGGCTATCCAATCAATGCCTAACCCTGAAACAATACTAACCCTAACCCTAAAACAATGGAATTCTTTGTCAGTGCAGTCCAAATGGGGTCCAATAAAATGCAAGGTTTTGAGAGGTGAAGGCCTCCTGAAATAATACGGTGGTCCACCGGTCCACTTATACATATATTACATTATAGAATTACCAATTTGTGCGTGTTTTTCCGCTTTTCTTTTTTTCGACCATAATAAAATGTATTTAATCACGTCTCTTGGGTGTACACCTGACTCGTTTTGTTTTTATTAAAGCTATTTCAGGTATCCTAACAACTCTCTCTTCTCAATAATAATGGTTTATATGTTTTATATTGTAAAAATGAGTGTAAATAAATATATTTCTTTGTTGTTGTTCAGTTAACATTATTTGGCAGCTGCATGATCTATATATCTCTTCCTGTTTTGAGGCAGTCTCACAGCATCATTAAAATCTAGTCAGACAGGTTCTCTAAACAGTACGTAATACGCCAACGAGGCGAGTTAATAAAGCTCTTAGCGTCAGATGCCATAAATAAGTTATTTCTTTTGCGATTGGTTAAGCTGGTTGTGGGCTCTCTATAAAATAGTGCAGAGCTGTCGAACACTGCAGCTAGTCGGAGATGATCGAGGCAGTCGCAAACTTCATAGTTCGGCCAATGTACTAATAGAACCATCACTGGTTGTGACCGGCTAGCATTGCTAAAATACTGCTCATATTGACAATTAGGTTGAAGGGCTGAGAAATTTAGAACTAGTTATAACATCTGTAGAAAAGAAAAGAAAAAAAAGAAACGAAATAAGAAAAATAATTAGAAAACTAGGCGGAAATTGAGAAGGCAAGTTAAGACGCCAGGAAGAAGCTATAAAGCGAAGGAGACAAGGTAAGTTTGAACTGGAAGTTCTCTTATTCGGCTCAGGCAACTTTCTCCCCAACCACGCATAGTCAGGATGACTGATACGGTACAACATGTGAGCTCATGCAGTTTATTGGTATCTCGCCCTCACTCCGATGGGTTTTATCCGTGTTCTCCGGTTTTCCACTAAAAAAAAAAAAGATCAGTCCAGTCCGACTCACGAATCTTCGATGGCTACCAGTAGTTTGGAAATATAAATATGGGTTGTTTTTAGAATTCTTAATTCCTGTTATAACAGTTTTACCTTTTTATCATACATTACTAATTAAGTAGGTTTTGTAGAAGAGGCTGAAAATGGGTACCTAATCTAGTGTGTGCATGCCATTTATTTGTTCACTCCTCCGTCGAATGGCATGAATTTTCTTCCATGGTCTATTGGTGTCTTGCTATTTTCCTCATTTGGCCCTTCTTTCTTTCCCAAAACTACAGCATGATATTTATTTATTTCAGAAGTAAAAGTTTGTTCCCTAAGGTTTTATTAGTTATGAAAACGTCGACACTGCAAACGAAAACATTAGCATATTAGCGAAAATATGATAATTACAAAGCATGTTATAACGATCAAATATCAAACCTTCCAATGAATCATGATTTTTAAAATTCACAAATGATTTCATTTTTCGCATTGCTTACTACTATTTTTGGATAAATATTGCCATTTGATTAATTGAAACCCGGCCCGCCGACCCCCGGGACATAGCGGGGAATGTAACATTTATACAGTGTTACATTTTGACCTTTTCCCCGCCCATCGGGGGACAGTTGGCTGTTACAATACCCGCCCCTATGGCCCTGGCACGTGCTTCAGAATTTTCAATTGGGAGGAGGCATTGAGAATTGAATATACATAAGCTTCAAACTGTTGTTCCATTATTTGAAAAAAAAAAACATTTCCGAAGCACACTTTCTATTGCTATATTTTCTTATTGCTATCGTCGACATCGACCCGTTCGCCCCAGTCTTCGTCAAATCTTTGCAAAAACACCGCATGTGATACGCCAAACGCTTGGCTTGCTTGGAACAAAAACTCACTTATAGTGGAATTTCTATCCACAACCACAACTTTCGTACGATCGTTGTTATGAAAAAGCACCTGATATGAAAAGTAAATACATGCATAACAACCGAAGTTCGTGAATAATGGCGACAGATTGAATATGTATAATGATTGAATATTTATAAACTGATCACTACATGAATAATTCATGTAGAAAACGAATTGTTACGGAAATAGAGCAAAAAATCGGGAAAATACAGTCTCTAAGCATTAATAAACCAAGCGTTTAGGACTAAAAATAGCGATGAAAAAAAAAAGGAATTATTTCAAAGGATGCAACTTGCCTTTTCCAGCGTTGTTGATGCTCGGGCCCTGTCCCGATCTGTCGTAGCTGGCGTTACAACCACCGCTAAAATCCCCGCAAATTTTGCAAATCGTTACTTTCCCCGCTCCACCGGAGAAATGCAGCGTTAAATGTGCGTTATTCCACGGCCATGTCCCCGTTAATGCGCCGCTATGTCCCGGGGGTCGGTGGCCCGGGGTTTCAATTGACTCACTAGTGCATAAGTCTAGAAATTCGTGCGTACCTTGAATTTACATTTCAGTATCTCCTTTGTATGTTATTGTTTGTTGAACACGACCCGATATTGTTGGTGAAGGTTGGAAGGCTTTTCGTAAGAAGGCTTGAAATTTGTCTAACCCTAAACCTTAACCTTAGTTAATGAGGCCAATAATAGAAAACATATTTTTATTTACTTCATATAGTACTCTGCTAGCTGGGCTAGATGTTCCAAACAGCCAGCGCGCTAGTCACGAACCGCGACAATAATCTACGCGCTCATAACTGCGGAGATAATATTGCTGAGATGATGCTTTAAAAAATAAATACATTTAAAAGCTGTTTAGTACTGGGAAAATTTCGTTGAGTTACTACATCCAAAACCCTTAGTTGGACATTAACAGTACGTATACGTAGCCATTGTCGCATCGGTTTCAGTGCCGGACAGTAACGGGAAATCGTTCCCACGATGCACCCGATATGTTGAAAAGTTGGACACCTCATAATTTTGCAATTTGCTGTATATATATATATATATACACTTGTTTTCAAAAACTTTGCTTTTGATATATATATATATATAATATATATATGTATTTTGTATTCCCATCAAACATCCGATGTCAGGTCGCTGGTCTTTTCAAAAGACAAGGTACAATAGGCTATTAAGAGACACAATAGCTCTGGACCACAAGCAGACGGTCAATGTTAACTCAATAAAGGTTTTCAGGTTTTATTTATTTGATTTTGTCTAAGAAATCATCCACGTAAAAAAAGTGCAATTATTAATTTGGCTTTCGAATTTTACGGTGTGATTTCTTAGTTGCATTGTTCAACGGGAGTGTCGCACTTTTTCGCAAAGAAAATAAGACATAAGAAATAAGAAATAAGACAGCGAGCTCTGCGTTTACAATATGAAAACAATGACTGTCGAAAGTTTTATTTTTGTTCGAAGAATAAAGCAATACAAAAGTAATCTTTGCTGGAGGGTAATCGTTTCATGGTTCGCATTGGAGTATATATCCGTCGTTTCCATTCTTCGCTTGATCTGCCTCGTAAAAACCTAGTCGTTTAAATAACAAGCTTTTACAAGTTCGCTTGTGGTTCGCGTGACGTCAGCGATAGTTGCTTTGTAGCGGCTATTATAAAACTGACATTACAGTACCACTGAAGTAGCCCGAATTAAATTAGTATTTTTCGTACAATATTTTTATTAGTCAATGAAATTTCAAAATATCAATATTTAATTACCCTATATAATTATGACGTCACGGCTTGTTTATGAGGGGGACAGAATCGACTTGAACAATAGAATTTTGAACTAAATCTGCTCTGCTGAGGAAAATTTTACTTCGAATTGTCTGGTTTCCAGATATCAGCTGTATCAATGTTTATCCCACAATATTTACCGTATTTGGTGGCTGTTACTGCTATTCTACGTTCTACAAAATGCATTTGATAGCGATTTCCTTTGTGTTGTTGCTGTTTTGTCCCCCTCCCACGACCGTGATCCTTAGCGTTTAAACAATAGATTGTTTTGATTTGACGTCATAACGATATAGGTCAACTGGCCGCGATTTAGCCGATGATGTCTACAGTTTATACTACGGAATAAAATGGAAAAAGGAAACCTCATTTTAATTATATATTTACAGAGGATAATTGACAGCGTACAAAGCAGGAGTCCTTTAACAAAAAAAATGTTTTAGAAAAGTTGCGACTTTTTCAGCATTTTCGCGCCATTTTTCGCTTGATCTCATACATTTACACCAAATATTAAGAAGAAACCTTACACAAGAAACCTCGATTCAATAAAAAAATACTACATTCAATCAGAAATCTGTTTAATTTCATTGAAGCAGCGGTGTTTATTTTTTGGGAAACGGTCACAGCAGACTGAATATTGCCATTGTAAATCGGTGTTGTGTTCCATGAAGAAATTAACTTGCCGATAACAATATCGAAATAATGACTGCCAAAAAGTGTATTCCTGTTTCAAGAAAAACTTCTTCTGTTTTCAGATGATCTAGCTTTGATTTTGTCATTGTTTTCATATTGTAGACACAGAGCTCTTTGTGACAGTGATTACCAATGTAAGCAATGTAAAGCAAAACACGGAGGGCAGGGGCGTACCGTGCACTACGCATATACGCACGAGCGTACACTTTGAGACGAAAATTTCCTGTTTGACCTGGTAATTCTTTTACGAGAGGGGGCCCTTAAAACCGGCAGCTACTGCACTTGTGCGTACAACTTGAAAATGCCTAGCTACGCCCCTGGAGCTGGAGGGCACGATGATCTTAAAGTGCATATAAGCCCTAGCTAATTATATTTCTTACGAAGAGACTAGAGGCCATAGGCAAAGGATTCCGGAATAAAAAGTTGATTTGATTTATTTGTCATGGTGTATTGGCCGTTCAAAGTTGCCAAAAAACGTGTCTTGGGTTGCCTGTGGACGAAAATCAAGCGCGCTAGAGCGCTTTACAAAATTGGCACTGGGTCTAGTTTGAAGTCATCAACAGAACACGCTCGATGCGCTATTGCATGAAAGGCCTTGCTGAATAAAGCTCTCCGAAACGTTTAGCGCGATATTATCATCTTTCTAGGTTATCTATTCAATTATTTTGCAAATAAGCCAACGTTTTAAAGCCGCAAAGAGACAAGTTCTGTTGATGACGTCACATTTTATTCTCGTCCTAGTCCCCGAAGGTGCACGGAAATTATTCTTCATTTGGAAGTTTAGTCGCTAAAAAAATAATGAAAACATTTTTATTTAGAAGTTTCGGAATTTTTTCTCTACCTTTTAAGGTCTAAGCTTTAAAAAAAAAAGAATAATTGCCCAGGGCTTATATGCACTTTAAACAGGTTCCTGATTGAATGCAATACGATTTGTTCATTGAAAAAAAAAAAATCAGTTTAATTTTAGTGAAACTGTATGATTGAAACCAAGTGTGAAAGGGTGCGAAACTGCGTTCGCAAAGTTTGTGCTCTTCTTGCTCTTATGTGCGATTCGAATCTAAGGGCCCTGTCCACACTAATACGGATAAATTAAAAATTGCATAATTCCAACTAAATTAAATATTCATATTTGAAAGTTTCCATACAAAACCTTGACGCTAAAATTGTACACAAAATCGGAGCAATTTTAATATCAATGTGTTGTTTGACTATTATTTTATTGGGGACAAAATAAAAAAAAATAAACCTGAAAACCTTTATTGAGTTAACATTGACCGTCTGCTTGTGGTCCAGAGCTATTGTGTCTCTTAATAGCCTATTGTACCTTGTCTTTTGAAAAGACCAGGGATCTGACACAGACAATCACGGAGACCACACGGAGGTTTGATGGGAATACAAAAGACATATATATATATATATATATATATATATATATATATTATATACAGTCAATGCCAAAAAGGTTGTCCAGCAGAACATAATATAATACTTTAATATCCATTGTTTTGGCCTATTGTCTTGGTCTAGACAATAACCCAAAACAATGGATATTATAGTATTATATTATGTTCTGCTGGACAACCTTTTTGGCATTGACTGTATATATATATATATATATATATATAAAAATATATACACTCGTTTTCAAAAACATTGCTTTTGATTAATATATATATACCTTTCGTTCTCCATTGTTTTAACTGTCAAATTTGACAAGAATACAAAAGATATATATATATTTGCAGTGCAAAGAAGGCCGAACGGCCGAAACGTTTTTTAATTAAAGGATTAGTAAGAAGTTCTCTGTCTTCACCTCAAAACCATTATTCAACTCTCTATATATATATATATATATGACGCACGTCAACACAAAAGGCGCCTTAGCAAGGAACGCTCCTTTTGTGTTAACATGCCTCATCTTGTGTGGAATTCTCGATTTCCTCAGTTTAAAGCGCTGATAACTGCTATTCTAGGTTTCAATGATAGTAAAATGGCACTCGCTTCCATGTATAGCCTTTCTATCCCATAATTTCCTTGTTTGAGATTTGGAATATTTCGAGATTTTCGACCTTATCACCTTTTTGCAGTCGATCAACGAAAAGTGACATTTTGAGTTGTTTCTAATGCACAGGGGCGGCTAAACCTCGATCGACAGTTGTTCCATAGACAAAGACGGTTCTTTTGCTGCAAACCGCAATAAAATCCATCGAGATCTCGAGCAACGGCGGCCAGTTGAAACTGAAACGGTGCACATATAATTCTTGTGTGGAATTCTCGATTTCCTCAGTTTTAAAGCGCTGATAACTGCCATTCTAGGTTTCAATGATAGTAAAATGGCACTCGCTTCCATGTATAGCCTTTCTATCCCATAATTTCCTTGTTTGAGATTTGGAATTTTTCGAGATTTTCGACCTTATCACCTTTTTGCAGTCGATCAACGAAAAGTGACATTTTGGGGTGTTTCTAATGCACAGGGGCGGCTAAAACTCATCAACAGTTGTTCCATAGACAAAGACGGTTCTTTTGCTGCAAACCGCATTAAAATCCATCGAGATCTCGAGCAACGGCGGCCAGTTGAAACTGAAACGGTGCACATATTGACGCACGTCAACACAAAAGGCGCCTTAGCAAGGAACGCTCCTTTTGTGTTAACATGCCTCATATACATATATATACAGTCAATGCCAAAAAGGTTGTCCAGCAGAACATAATATAATACTATAATATCCATTGTTTTGGGCTATTGTCTAGACCAAGACAATAGGCCAAAACAATGGATATTAAAGTATTATATTATGTTCTGCTGGACAACCTTTTTGGCATTGACTGTATATATATATATGAAATAAAAAGATTTATTGGATGTGTAAGATTTACTTGGCTGTTAAAATATGTAATATCTAATGAATAAAAATATCTAATATCTAATGAAACTTATCGATATAAAATGACTAATTGTAAGCTTGATTAAAACGATGGGTTTTGATATTTGTCTTAAAACTAGTTATAGTCGCGCAGTGACGAATTGCATCTGGGAGGGAATTCCATAGTTTCGGTGCTGCATGTTGGAAAGCCCGCTCACCATAGTGCGATAGTTTTGCGGGTGGGATTTTTAGTAGCTTCCGTGTAGAAGAGCGCAGTTGTCTAATTGGTTTGTACGACTGTCTCTAACGTACCTTGGCATTAATCCATTTAAATTGCCTATGAACAATACATTTTTATCTTAGATATCAATTCTAAATCAAGTGAATAGTGGAATGGTAAAATATATTTTGCTTTGAATGCTGTGCCACTGAGTTACGGAGGTTTTAATATCCAAAATGCTAATTACATGACGTCAGGGGAGGTATCAATTATTATACAATTTTTTTTGTTACAATTAAACAAATGTTTCAAATTATCAGTGTTATGCCCATTGTTGAAATAAAATGATGTTAGAAATTTGTTTTCCTATATCAGTAGAAACGCCCATTCACAACCACTAAGAAGTGATTGCAGATACCTCTCCTGACGTCATGTAATTAGCATTTTGGATATTAAAACCTCCTTAACTCAGCGGCACAGCATTCAAAGCAAAATATATTTTACCTACTATTCACTTGATTTAGAATTGATATCTAAATTAAACATTTATTGTTCATAGGCACTTTAAGGCTTTATATGTAAGTAATAGTAGTTTGAATACTATCCGTTGTCTAATCGGTAACCAGTGTTCCTTTGTAAATATTTTTTTGCAACAAGGCAGCGTGCAGGAAAATGTTTTCTGAAACACTCACCCCACCTCTAAGAAATTAAATGGTAGTCTCATTATCGGAAAGGCCACAGCTCGCCTCTGTGGCTAAGGGTTCGATTCCCGGACCCGGCGTCATATGCGAGTTAAGTTTATTCGTATCTCACCCTTGATTCGGGTTCTCCGGTTTTCCTCCCTCCACAAAAACCAACCCAAAATTCCAATTCGATCCTGGAGTTCGTCGGAATACTTATCAACACTTCATAAGCCTCCCGGTAATTTAACGGCTCCTAGTCTGCGACGCAAAATAAACCATTTGACATGAAAGGGGCTATGTCATTTTACTCCAAAAGTATAGATACAAACAGTTTAACTTCCCTCCAGGTTCGTTAGTTCATATTAAAATCGGTGGAAATAGCTGTTCCCGGCCCTGAACGCGAATGTAAAGTCTATTATCGTGACACAGCCCCATTAAGGTTACCGTATACCTTCGCGGGTGTCTCTCGCAAATAAAATCGCACGCGCATCATTTTAAAGGAAAGTATAGAAATCTATATATCACTGGAAAGGTTATATAATGTAGAATGCGCTGAAATGTTTTTTTTTGCACAAATATTACATTTTCAGTAAATGCTAAGGCAACAAACGCAAAAAAGACGAGTCTCACAGAAGTGAATTTATGTCCCTCCGCGTTCGCGCTTACGGACGATTCCGCTGCATAATGTTAATCAGCACATGATGGCCTGTCAAAGAGTGTGAGCGTTTTTTAATATTTTACTTTGTTCAAATGAAATTCATCTTCAAAGTTTCAATCGAAATAGTTTCTGTGTTTCATCACGGCAAGTACTCTCATAAGAAAAATAATTAAAATATCGCTAAACGCTCACACACTTTGGTTCATGTTTAGCTCCTCTAACACTAGGACAAGTTTCATCAAGATCTAACAAGTCTTCATACCCTATAAATTCACCCAAAGACAGTGAATACGCATAAAAATCTATCGGCGTTTTTGGCTTCTGAAGGTTAGGAAACACATCACACCTCATCAAAGCAAACGTCAACACTTAAACCAACCAGCCAATTATATGTAAGGATCCCCGGAGCTTATGAATCAAGTCCAGAAATTCGCGGGCAATTAGTACGTGGCTCAAATTGCATAAGAAACATACATACTAGTGTCGTGTCACAAATATTCAAAAGAGCGTTGTGTTATGGCCAAAACTAGAGATAATGCGCAAAAGGGGAAAAAGAAAGTTAAATCAACGGGTTGTACCAAGAAGAGAGAGGGCCGGATATCGAAAACTAAATCGCGTCGAAAGGCAACGCCGCAAACAAGAGCGAAGGGAAAAGCGAGTGGCAGGCAACCTCGTGCTCCGAACGTTGATGTTGATCCTAAACCTGCTATGTTAGCTGCGATGATTCCTTCAGTTCCGCAAAATCGACCGGCTGAACTTCGCTTCCGTCTCTTTTCTTGTACCTGGCAAAAGTTTAAGCCTACTAGCTGAGCAGCTTTCCGTCGGAGTTGTAGCAGTACTAATAGAACTCAAAGTGGGAGTCGTCGAACATGAAGGCTGTTCGAACCACGAGCCTTTGTCGCTTTCCGCGAGCATCACTTTCTTCTCCGTATTGAAACTTTGCTCCTTCTCGAGCTCATTCTCTTGAATCTTCTTGGGGCCCGTCTTCTTTTTTTACCTTTTATCCAAGGATTATTCTTTTCTCTTCTGGACATATCCACGATCGATATACCGGTAAATTAAACGCTATAAAATCACTGAACTCACGAGTCACGGCCCACTGTGAGTCTGAAGCTCCGGATGTAGTTTCCCGCAAAAATTCAGCGGGGTGCCTGTGGCGCGTAATGGGATCAGAGGGATTTATCACGCCTAAGCGATTTATTTACTTTCCTTTAAATGACGTTTTTTTCTAATATCTCGCAAACTTTTGCATGTATAAAAAAAATTTTTTCGGAAAGATGAAGATCAATCCATCAATTTCAAAAGAATTACAAATTTTTTTTTTAAAGAAAACATGCCGCGAAGGTATACGGTAACTTGGTTGTCGGTGAATTTGACTTAATTATAAAAGCCTCCGCGACTAGCTAGGCAAAAAGAGACTATGCATGATATATGGGATAGAAGATCAATTTTGCCAGCGGATATAATTGCAAATGATGAAATTTGTGCATTTTTGCATTTTAAATCAAGCAATCAACCTTCACTTGGCGATGTATATGCTGTCCTACCTTTCAGTCAAGTTGACCGACAACCTTTTTCAAAATAGTTGTATCCGTCGCCTCTAGGTATCCTTATATTTAATGTTTACACTTAATCAACAGCCTGACTGATCAACTGGTAACTAACGGAGTGAAATTGAGACCAAAGATAAAGACAAAAAGGAGAAGTCTGAAGAAGTAAAGAGGAACGGAATAACAAGAAAAGGAACAAGAACAAAGGAGAAGAGGAAGAAGCACCATACGAGACGTAGACTGAGCAGCAATCAAGTCTGAAGATATGCACATGTTTTGTGTTTGTAACAATAATTAGTTGTAAGTTTGAATTGTTAAATTTGAACCAGAAATTATCAAAACATTTCAGGTGATCTGTGTTTTTTATCCTTTTCTCTTGAAGTTGGTAACTGTTATTTAAAATGAACACGAGTTCCGGTACACTTACGGTGTTGTACTCATTGTTTGATTTTTTACTGTACAGTTACTCCATATTATTATGGAGTAGTTGGAGTCATGATTGTCGTCGGAAATGCTATAGGTCTGGTAGTCTTTCTAAAAACCAAAGAATTAAGAAAAATACCTTATTATCTCGTGATCAGCCTCTGTATTGCTGATCTCTTGGTGGGAATAAGTTGTATTGTTTCGATGTCTTTAATGGTACACGTATTCAAATGTTTCTCGATATTAAAGAGGTTTGATGCTGCTACACTGGTACGGTATTTGTTATTGATGAGAGCATTTTCAGCATTTTCGTTATTTGCCTCGATTTACACTCTAGCCGCTATCTCAATCGAGCGTTTTATTGCCATCGTATTCCCTTTTTATCACCGCGGTTTGTATGTGGCACTCATTGGAGTTCCGTGGCTTCTTGCTAGTACTGCGCTGGTTGTATTATGGTTCATCTACACTCGTATCTATTCGTTAGTGTACTTGGATGCTTTAGTGATAACTATGATAGTTTTAATGATATTGCTATTTCTCTGCCTTGTCGTCATGATCGTTGCGTACAGTGCAATTGTAATTAAAGTAAAATATAGTCACGTCCAAGCCCCTAATCAGATTCAAACATTGCGTGACAGAAAACTAGCCGTCACGCTCTTTCTTGTCACTGCAGCGTCTGTCATAACATTATCTCCACATTTCTACTCAAGTGTCACCGTACTGTTTTGTGCAAAATGCCTGTTCACCTGGATTTCTTCGAACGTCCTGCTCAGTTTTCAGATGATATCAGGCTTGAATTCATTGTTAAACATTGTAGTATATTTCGGTAGAATACCGGAACTCCGACGAGCCGCCCTAAGATTAATTTGTAGAAGCAACCACGGAGATGGCAATGCAATTAGAGAGATTGCACGTCCTCAGAGACGAAACCTGCAGCACGAGACTCCATTGTAAACACGACGTTAAAGTGCCTATAAGCTCTCGCCAGAAATCATTTATTTGGGCGCAGTAAAGTGTTTTAAATCTTGTTGAGCCATATGGTCGTAGTATCGCTATAAAAAGCATTACAAATCCTTGAAATGACGTCATTTAAGAGCGTTATGCAAATGAGTTGAAAATGAATCGAGTCTAACATTGAATTTCTTCATTTATACAGTTGCTTTTCAGTGGAGCCGACATAAAAACAGTGACCTTAAGTGACGTCATTGAAATTTGATTCCTTAATAAACGAAATTGGCAGACTAGAACTATTATTTTTCCTATGGCGGTCATGTTGTTTTCCAGTTTGACTTTTAAATCAAACATAACTGGCTATGATACCAGTCCGCACACTTCAGTTGTGTTATTTATTGTTCACGGTGAATTAATTAGAAATAGGTTTGACAGAAATAGAGTGCCGCGTTGATACAGCAAAACATAAAAAGTATTTAATTATTAAAGGAAAGCTATAGCAACCAATGTATAACCTCAAAGGAATTATTAAAATATATATATCACAACTTATATATGTTGTTTGCTTCAGTTTCGTTAAATTGTTTACCAAATGCCTGCTAGGCCTTATGCATGATGACGTCATTACCAAGCCTCACTTTGACACAACATTTCTTCTCCTGAGAATACCAAGAGAATGGTCTAAATTAGAGTAACAAAAGAACATTATGGTAGTGTAGGTATCATGTAATAAGGTCTATTCTCTCCTCTGAGAATACCAAGAGAATGGTGTAAATTAGAGTAACAAAAGAACATTATGGTAGTGTAGGTATCATGAAAAAAGGTATATCGTCTCCTCTGAGAATACCAAGACAATGGTCTAAATTAGAGCAACAAAAGAACATTCTAGTAGTGTTGATCATGCATAAGGCCTTTAAGGCCATTTTGACGATGTTGCGCGCGCAGCTAGAACAATGGATATCTGTTTTAAATAACAAAAGGCTGGTGAACCAGAACGAGTATATTGTTCTGATGCATTGATTACTACACCAGGCCCGATCAACATCTTCTCAATTCTTAAACATCTAGCTTGGCGCTTACGTTCTCGCCTCGAATATGAAAGAGTCGACTTTGAGGAAGAGAGGATTAATCGAAAATTAATTGCAGATTCATTGCCACACTCGTGTAAATTACGAATACATCGTATATTTTAAAAACAGATAAAGAAAAATAGATAAATAGACCCTTTCAGCTTGGCCTGTTTGTTGCCCCATTTCAGATCACGTGAATTTTCCCTTCACTGAGTAATGCCTTTCTGTTTTTCTGTGTACCAAGAGGAAATGCACCAGCTTCTATAATTGGAAAACAAAGCACTGAATCCTCTGGAGAACTGTCACGTGATCTGAAATGGGCAACAAACAGGCAAGCTGAAAGGGTCTATAGTTGGTTTGCACTCAATCCCCAGAGATTCAAATGACAAAGGGCATTGCGGCCATGTTGGTGTACAGAACAAAAGAAGCTAACGAGGAATCTATAGTTAACTGTACATCAACATGGCGGCTATGACGTCAGGTGCAAAGGGTCTATACAGAGTCCAGTCTATACACACAGAAAAACAAGGACTCTGAAAAGGTCACATGACCTTCCATCATTATGGCGTAATGCAGACCGTGTCATATCAGTAGCTCACGACTGCCTCGTCTCCAGGCGTCTGTTCACTGTGAAGCGAAGCGGACGTCTTTGCAACTTGGTGCTCGTCCCAGGCCCTTCGCTTCATTCCTCGCTCCGCTTCGCTCCGCACAGACGCCTGGGACGAGGTAGAGATCACGACACAAACCCAAAGCTCTGACTGGTACGAGTCCATACACAACTTTCATAATGGCCGCCTCCTAATTTGCATAATTTGGTAGGATTAATCTGTTGAGGGAAACCAATGCTACCACATGAAAGATCACATTAAAACTAGTAATTCTTTTGAGTCTTAGAGCAATGTGGAAAATTGCTGTTGAGCTATAAGCATTTCTAATGCAGAAAAAAATGAAAGCGAGGCTATAAAGGCCTCCGTTGTTTTTCTCATGCAAATCTCTCTAATTTTAAATGGCTGTAACTTCATTGCTTTATAAGCTAAAACACTCGACATTCACAAGTTCACTTATGTCGACATGCTCTTTCACATGGCAATGTTTACATTTTCTATACATGTGGATAAACTACCGAAACGGAAAATTACATATGCAAATTAGGAGGCAGCCATTGTGAAAGTCGTGTATGACATAAAATGGGCCCTGTGTAGGAATACGATCACGTGGTAGTACTGCATGGCAAAACATTCCGACTCCATTTATTCATAGTTAATAGAGTGCAATGGTTAGAAAACCCGGCACACTTCAAAAGAGCTAACAAAGGCGCTGCGATTTATGTTGGAAGGGGGTAAGACAAAAGATTGTGCACGGACATAGTTCATTAGCGTTCCCTGAACGCCTGAACTCGCACGTTTCTATTGGCTGATTGATTAACGTGTTGGAATTTCTATTGTGTTTTGTGCACGGTAGTGGTTGAAAAAAGCTAACAAAGACATATAACAAAGAAGGTCCCCGAGTTTCCTAACCATTCCACTCTATTAACTATGAAACAGGTTTTTGATATTTATATTTAACAAATAAAGAAGACTTAGCCATGTTTTATACTATCATAAAACACGATGGGCATTTGAGAACACTCTAGAAATGTTAAAGCACAAGCCGAAGGCGCGTGCTTTCAACATTTCTAGAGTGTTCTCAAATGACCAGAGTGTTTTATGATAGTATAAAACATGGATTTAAGGCTTCTTTATCTGTTTTATAATATAGATTTACGCGCGCGATGAAAGGAAACCGCCAGTTGAAAACTATATAACACGGCTAACCATGTTATATACTCTGATAAAACATGGCTTCTTAGCCAATCAGAGCGCGCGTACTATCGTATCTATATTATAAATATATATATATATATATATTATGTTTTTGTAACGGTGAACTGGTCTTATATATAACGAAATGATCGATCGAGAGACAAATAGTTTCTCGTTCAGCTCGACCTAACTCATTTAATAAGTGTTTTATCATATCACCACTTAGTCGTTTTTAATAACAGCAGCGTGACAAGCAAGGACCGAACGTCCCTTTTCCAGGCTGTTCAAGGAGTCTATTTCCCCCTAGGACGAGTTCTGGGGCATGATACGATTCTGTCTTCTGATTGGCCCTTTTTGTGTTACAAAAGCTCGGGGGAGGAGGGGGGGGGGGGGGGGGGGAGGGAGGGGGTACTCCACCATACTTCACTCACTCATAGAGACAGATCAATCAATTTATTTTGCACGAAATCTTGCTTGGATAAATCGTATGGAGTTTTCATTTTCTCTTGGCTTGATTCCTGATCTATTATTGAAGAATGAAATCGCCCTTCTTTATGCACCATAGAATATTGTTCTTGCATGTGAAAAACCACCATTTTGCCTGATTTCACTCAGCCCTCAATATACGACTAACAGAGGTTCACAGATGGAAATTGTTGAAAATATTACGGTAGGAGTTTTGTTTATCTTACAGACGTGGCCAGCCTCTATCTGGTTTCCCCGTACATATACTTTCACTTTGACTGTATTTATTCAACGTTTATACCTTTAGAGCGTAGAGAAACGGGTAGTGCCGAAAAATCTCTCCTCCCTAGTAAGTTTTAAACTTCTCCCTAGAGCATGAACGTAGATCCTATTTTCTCCTTCCTTCCTGTATACTAAATTCTCCTGCCTCCCTAGTTTTGACTGGACATTTCTCCCGCCTCCCTATCCATGCAGCGTTTCTTTTTGGCTGGGGGACTTTAGGAGCGTGGGAAAAGTACCGCTGGACCCACGAACATGTGATTTGACTATAATGGAGAGAATACAATAACTGGTAGGGCCTCTCTTTGGAAAGCATCCGCTGAACCTGATTGTTAATTCAGTATTGTTCAACACGTAAAGGTCTTCCGATCTCGTTGGTATCTGCGGACGACAACTATCACATCACGTGATCAATTTCATCCAATCAGAATCGGAGAGTGGTCAACTATTACTCTCGATAGTGGGAACAGGAAGGAAAGAAGAGGCAAATAGTAAACGTCGGGCAGAAAGAAGATAATCCCCCTCCTCATTTTCTTTTAATCCTGTTCTCCACTCTGCCTTTACCTGATTCAAGATACTTCTAGCCTGCGTCGCATCCGAACTGAACCAAGGTTCAGTTGGACGCAGGCTAGATACTTCCCGTACCGAGACTTAAAACTGACCTGTCAATGAGAATTGATGGACAACAATTTGCGGAATAGCCCGCCAGTCACTGACATTTCACACATTTCCAAAAAGAGGGCATCCCCTGATGCCAGGACTTGCTAGATCGGCGCCTGAAGTTTCACGTAAAAATATATAACCTATAGCTGTCTAAATCTGCTGACAATAATGTCCAGAATTAAGAGTGTATGTGAGCGAGCGACAAATAGTAGACATGCAGGTCTTGTACAATTCATTAATAATTCATAAGGGTGTTAACCAATCCAAACACAGCATTCGAGTCACATGGATACCTCTGTATATCCCCATACAGTATCAGTAAGTGAAAGCACAGGGAGGGTTTGAATAGACAGCAGGGAAAGGCTGGGATTGATGAATTAATACATAATGGTAATTAGCTAATAAGTATCTGTAATTTTGATACAGAATACCAATTAACCTAATTAGTGTTCTGTAATTTTGATACATTATACTAATTAACCTGATTACCATTTGATATAAGCATCCCAAGTTTAATTTCTATTACATTTATTTTACAGTATTTAATACATCAACAGCAAAAATGAAAAGCAAATGTACATGTAAGCAGTATTTCTAAGGCCAGAACATCTTCTTAGAATCAACCATAAAATGATATCATCGCCAGTAAGTAATATATATATATCATCACCAGTAGGTAATTCCTGCGCTCTTTTTACTTCTCTTTCTACTCTTGTTTTAGGTGTTTTCTAAACAATAGCGATGTTTCGTGTTGATAAACATTGCAATTGTTATGCTAATGTGCCAACCATGATTTGTAAAGCCCACGTTGTGTTAGGAACCAATGACGACACACGAAACATTGCTATTATAGTGGCAACGAGAAATTTAAACAAGGAAATATATATTGTCTTACCTTTGATCAGCTTTCTAATGGTCTTCGCATTTTCCCTTCGCCAAATAACGATTAAGCACACAAGTAAGTAAATACAGAGTCTTCGGGGGATACCGACCTCCACTTCGATTAGTAACTTCAGCAATAAATTTAGAAAGCCAAAAGTTCAATTTCTCTGCCGACATTTCTTCGATTCTACAAGTCAAATATTCCGTCTACGTTTACCGCGTGAAAACTCAGCGTTCTTGTTCACTCTTATCCGTTGCCACTCCTCGAAAACCTTAACCGCCGACTTCGTGTTGTACTGTTCTTAGGGTAAAGAAACTTCTTCATGTAAACTTTTCGGAGGACGAAAACGTGAATCAGCCATCACACTCCAACTCAACTTGAAAATGCAAATGATGTGTACTAATCCAAACGGACAAACGTTACCACCTCTCGTCGCCACCTCTCGTCGCCACCTCTCGGGGGGGGGGGGGGGGGGGGGGGGGTGTACTTACATGAAAAATGGGAATGTATGTGAGGCCAAGAGGCTCAAACCCTGACCCTGTTTGACCCAATCCGAGCTCGAAAACCCTGTTTTTTTCCAAAAACCTTTTTGAGAAAAAAAAAAAACCTGATTGCCCCTTCTTTAAATTGTTTTCAAAACACGGTCGGATATATACCCCGGCCGGTATACCGTGTACCGGGATTACATGCAAAATACGGAACATTTCAAGTCGGGACGTGGCATTGGGTAAACAAATCAGCAGATGAAGTACATAGATACTGAAGTACGAATTAGCGGCGTCACGATGTATGGGAACCTCAGTGCTTGCATGTGGGCAGGCGATCAAAATGCGGCAACAGAATGTCTTTTTTGACATCAGTAGCTAAAAAAAAACTGAACCCTAACTGCCTAAAAAATACTGAACCTCGACCCTGACTGCACCCAAATTATACTTAAATCCTGATCCTGATCTGCCCAAATCAGGTCAAAACCCTGACCCTACCTGCCCAAACTGAGCTCAAAAACCCTGACCCACCCG